>CM064871.1:39879098-40468964 GCA_032719365.1 Prinsepia uniflora | reverse complement strand
CTATAAATAGGGATCATTTTCCCCACAAAGGTAACATAATTCCACTGAATCTCTGCCTTTATGGTGCCTAACACATATTTTATTTCCTAATCACTTACTGACTTAATAATCAGAGTTGTTAGGCTAGTATCCCACTAGTGTCAAACGCCCTCACTTCTATTCTGTATGTCACCCAGAGACAAGAAAAATACCTAACGACGGCAGGCATAAACATATCATGTTTGGTCTATATTAGGATAAAACATTTGGCGTCGTTTGTGGAAATTCTGGGTAAGTACTCCTACTAGCTCACATACCACCATCCCATTTTCCTACGGATCACAATGTTAGCAGGGAAAGATTACAGAGAGCTAAAACAACACCCAACACAAGTCCCTAAGGGTGATGATGTTGTTCAAGAAATCTTACAGAGAGTCTAAGAACTAGAGGCAGACAAGGGAAAGACCAAATCTCCAATATGGTCCGACCAACATCATCATGTGTACTCCGAACTCATTCATATGCTCAAGTATCACTTACAGCTTAAGAACTTGCGTGCTCAATCACCACTTTCTTTCTCATGCTTTTACATGCTCAGGAACTAGCGTGCTTAGGCACCACTTACGTGCTCATGCACTTGCATGCTCAAGCACCACTTACGGGCTCACTCACTTGCGTGCGTAGGCGCCTCTTTCGTGCTCAAGCAATACCTATGTTCTCAAGAACTCATTCATTTGCTCAGAAACTTATTCTTGTGCTACATCACAGATTAATTCTCCAGGGAAACATAGTTTGATCAGAAAGAAAGCATTTTACAATTGATTGGCAGCATCATTTGAGGTACTTTCTCATATTCATGCTTTGGTCAACAAGCAAGCAATTTGCGATGACATGTAGTATCATTCATGGTACACTCTCATATTCATCCTCCATCAGCAAGCCAGCACTTCTTGCGACCAGTCAGCAGCATCATTCGAGGTACTCTCTAAGATTCATGCTCTAGTCGACAAGCAAGCAATTTGTGACCGGTGGGCAGCAAAATTCCAAGTACTCTCTCCTAGTCGGAAAGACGACACTTTGTGACTAATCAACATCATTATTCGAGGTACTTTTTCAGAGGAATCCTAGTTGGCAAGCAAGGACTTTGCGACCAGTCGACAATATTTTTCCGGGAACTATCTCAAATTCATGCTCCATTCGACAAGTAAGCACTTTATGACTAGTAGATAGATCATTCGAGATACTCTCTCAGATTCATGCTTTGGTCAGAAAGCAAGGAATTTATGACAGGTTGACATCATTATTCGACGTACTCTCTCAGAGGTATGCCCTAATCGACAAGTAAGTACAATACGACTGATTGTTAACATCATTCAAAATACTCTCTCAGATTCAAGCTCTGGTTTGGAAAATAAGCACTTTGTGATTGATCAATAGTATCTTGCGAGGTACTCTTTCAGATTCATGCTCCAATTGGTTAGAAATCACTTTACAATCGGTCGACATTTGAGTGCTCTCTCAGAGCATGCTCTAGTCAACAAGCAGGCATTTTGTGACTAGTTGGCAGCATCATTCAAGGTACTCTTTCAGACTCATGCTCTGATCAGCAACTAAGGACAATCTGATTAATCGGTAGAATCATTTGAGGTACCCTCTCAAATTCATGCTCTGGTTGAAAAGTAAGCACTTTGAAACCAATCAGTAGCATTATTGGATGTACTTTCTCTGAGACATGCTCTGATTGGTAAGCAAGTACAGCGCGACTGGTTGGCACAATAATTCAAGGTACTCACTTAGATTCTTTCTCTGGTCAGTAAGAATGAAATTTGAGATCGTTTGGCAACATCATTCGAGGTACTTTCTCATATTCATGCTCCGGTCGGTAAGCAAGCACATTGCGATTGGCAACATCATTCAAGTTACTTTGTTAGAGGAATATTCTGATTGGAAATCGAGCACTTTGTGACCTGTCAGCAACATCATTCCAGGTACTCTTTTCGATTAATGATCTGATTAGCAAGATAACACTTTACGACCAATCCATAGAATGATTGGATGTACTTTCTCACAGACAGGCTCTGGTTGCCAAGCAAGCTTTTTGATACTGATTGGTAACATCATTTGAGTTACTCTCTTAGAGTCATGCTCTATTCAGCAAGCAAGAACTTTATGTCAGGTCAGTAGCATCATTTCATGTACTCTCTCAGATGCATGCTCTGATCAAAAAGTAAGTACAAAGCGACCGGCATCATTCGAGGTACTTCATCAGATTCATACTCTGTTTGACAAGAAAACACTGTATAATCGACCGACATCATCATTGAAGGTATTCTTTTAGATTCATGCTCTAGTAGGCAACTAAGTGTAATGCAGCCGGTCAACCGCATCATTTGAGGAATTCTCTCAGATTCATTCTCTAGTCGGGTAGGAAGTACTATGCAATCGGTCAACAAAATCATTCAGGGAACGTAGGGGATATACTTAACCAAGGCACACTTGCTCAATTAAGAACTTGGGGGACTAGAGGGGAAACTCGCCTGCTATTCGACATGTATTGTTTAGATTTAAGAGCCCTTGAGAGAGGAAATATACCTCAGTCAATTACTTATGTGGACTTACCATATCGACCGAACACACAAAGGAAGACTAGTAACACCATAGTCATCGACATACCACGACACTCAGGTAGGTCAACTTCAGTCGACCACCCGTTGGCATTTAGAAATCCATGAAAAAGTTAACCTACAGGGATCTAAGGCCATACCAATCGGCACCCTTGGTTAGCACCCTTTGTTGGTACCATTAGTCGGCATCCTTGGTCGGCACCCTTGGTCTGCACCCTTGGTTCGCACCCCTGCTCTGCCCTTTTTAAAAATGACAAGTGTAGCCCCTTGGCATGACATAAGTTTTATTGCCACCTGCCCTTTATCTCGGATCCTCGGGATGCTTGGTAGCATTTTATGAGGTCACTTGAACCCATCATTATGGTTCAACCACCATATTCATCACTACATTCATCCCACAAAGGTAACATAATTCTACTGTCTCTCTACCTCTATACTGCCTAAGACAAGCTTATTCGCTTATTGACTTAAGCGAGTTTGTTGGGCCGGCATCCCACCAGCTTCAAGTGCCCTTACTTCTATTCTACAGGTCACTTAGTAGAAATAATGCCAAATTTCTAATTTCACAAACATAGCCTCAAATTCAAACCAACCCAGAATTAATATTTGGCTTATTACTCAAAAGGCTCCCTAAACTAGACACCAACCTCCCCAAATGTCAAATCCTAATAATGTTCTCCCTAAACACCATTTTGTCAAGTTTTTTCCACTAAAGTTAGTCTTCTTTATTAGCAGTGTTCAGAGTGCTTATGTTGCACCAGCATGCAAGGAACCAGTCCACACATGGAGCCCACTGTAGCGATGTGGAAACAGTTCACCCTTAAGCATTTCGTGAAATTGAATTAGGGAATGAAGATGCATAAACTTGAAACAATCAAGTAAAGTGTTGTTGAGGGTTTGAATCGAACACCAAGGCGACTTCAATCACTAAAAAACCCGAGGATGACAATCCCTCAAAAAATCCAATGCACAACAACCTTAATATGGTAAGATTGAGTTTTGAAAATTTGAAATCTAAAATCGTTTTGAAGTTAATTGTTGTATTTAGTTAAAAGATTTATTGTTTTGTTGGTGTTTGTGTGTAATGCATTTAAATTAGAAATTGAAATTTTCTTGGCTATTTTCTTTATAAAATGTGAACTTTTTGAAAGTGGCTATTATTAGGTGTCTATATATTACGCGATTATTGGCGGGAAGGTTGTGATTAGGATAATGTATGGGATTTAAGGATGCGCATTTTGGATTAGAGTAAAAGAATTAGGATTGGGCATTTTGGATAAGAGTAAAGGGTTTAGGGTTGGGCTATTTGGAACAAGGATTATGATGTAGGGTAGGTATTTTGGATTAGAGTTGATTGTATTAGCATTAGGCTGCGATGTTGTATGTGGGTGTGAGTGTAGATTTAGGCAGAGTTGTGGATTGCTAGTGAGTTATGAAGTTGGATCTAATTTTTGGATTAGGGTTTAGTTTTAGGGTTATGTTTAGGGTTTTACATTTAGGTTTAGATTTAGGGTTAGGGTGTAGGTAGGTAGTTTAGGAATTTTTTTTTTTTGGTTTAGTGTTTAGAGTCTAGTTTAGGGTTTGGGGATTAGATTTCTCGAGTTTAGGATTTAGGCATAGAGTTGTGTGTTACTAGTAAGCTGTGAAGTTGGGTCCAATTTTTAGATTAGGGTTTTGGTCTAGGGTTTATGTTTGGGGTTTAGGGTTTATGTTTAGGTTTATGGTTTAGGGTGTAGGTTTACGATTTTTTTGGTATAGTGTTCAAAGTCTAGTTTAGGGTTTGGGGATTATGGTTCTAAGGTTTAGGATTTAGGCATAGAGCAGTGGATTACCAATAAGCTTTGATGTTGGGTCTCATTTTTGGATTAGGGTTTAGGTCTAGGTGTATGTTTAGGGTTTAGGGTTTAAGTTTAGGGTTTAAGTTTAGGTTTAAGTTTTAGGGTGTGGGTTTAGGATTTTTGGTTTTGATTAAGTGTTTAGAGTCTTGTTTTGATTGTAGATGATTTACACTTATAATGGTTTATATTTGTTTGTTTGGTTTAGGGGACTGCAATGACATAGTCTCCATCAAATTGCATCACAATGGGAAGAAAGTACATAAGGCACGAGAGTGGACATATGTAGATGGGACATTGAAATGGTTTAACTGGTGTAGTCAATTGATAGAATTGAATGGAATGTTGAAGAATGAAGGCTACATTGAGGATAGGTGGACTTCTACACGCAAGATGCCAGAACTGGACTGTTTTTTCGAACTATGCACAGATTAGTAGTTTTTGGTGCTCATTTGAAGGGCTTCAAAGAGAGTAGATAAGGCCATGCATATGTATGCTTCCCATGTTGTGGACCAAGTGGCAGATGAAGATCAACTATATATAATAGAGGTTGATCCAAGCATAGTTGAACTAGTTGGTCCGAGCATAGATGTTGGTCGAAACACAGATGTTGGTCCAAGAATAGAAGCTAGTCGAAGCACAAATGCTAGTCCCAGCATAGAAACTGGTACATTGCAATTGAAAGATCAAGAGGCTCGTTTGGCTTTTTTTAATCAATTTTGAACACAATTGAGTTGCATAGGTTTGTTAATGGATCAGATTGGTGCATCGTAATTTTTTGGTTTTGGGCAAGTCTTAGGACAAATTAAGCAAGTATTTAAAGAATAATAAGGGATCCTTAGTTTTACTAACCATATGGATAAAATTCATACTTCCAAGGCGTAGATCATGTCTAGTTAGTTCTCCACATATAGAACAAAAATACCGAAATCATTACCATTTGAATCAAACCATACCATTTTGGTTCAATACTATTTCAGTTTTGGGATTTAAAAATTCATCCCATCATGTACTATACAAAATTAGAATTACTAATTTAATTTTGTTAGGTAATTAAAACAATTTTCCTATTAGCTGATTAGGCAATCCACATTCGATTAAAAATCAAAGCACCCAAAGTGGTATCTACGATTCATTTCATCTTCTCAAGTCTTCTCTCTTCTCTCAATCTCTCAAGTAGATCTTACTCTTGATGACGAATATCAGACCGAGATATGGGGCGGCTTGGACGCAGAGGCCAAAGGAGGAGTACATAGCTTTAATCGTCTACACCCAAATGAACAAGTTAATGACAATAATTGGTTCTGTATCTCTGTGGAAAATCTTGAGGGGCACATTGGACTAGCAAGTGCTGGTGCACCACAATCTCCTTAAGTAGAGTTCAATATCCCTATCACCTACCCCTCCATCACTTTGGAGCTTTATAGCAAGACTCAAAAAGTGACCCTTTTTTTGGTTTTACAGTTGTACCACTTTCTCATACCTAAAGAACTGCTCCATTGTCACCCACGAACGGCAACCGCTATGTCCTCCATTTTCCTCCTAATCTCTGATCATCGATGTCTCTCTCTTACTCTCTCTCACTGTTTTTGGCTGCTTGGGAAGACTGATTCTATTTTCTCTCACCATTTGTTGCTGATCTTCGCTGCACGAGAAGATTGATTTCTCAGACGTGTTGACGAGCGAATGGAGCAAGGAATTCACCCACCGATTGGTTGTTACAGAGCTTTGGGAGGCGGTGCCGGATTTATTTGCAAACCCATTTCTTTTTGTGTCCACTGTTTCCCTCCAATCTCAGGTATTCATCTACGGAAATTATAGTCAAAGTTCGAATTTCTTTTGGGTTTTGACTATTTTTGGTGAATTACTGGGCTTCAAAAATTCTTTGATGGGTTTAGGGCGATTGTGCAGGCGGTGGTGATTTGAGTCGAAATTACGGTGACAATTTTGAATGAGTTCGATGATTCATATGATGACGGTGAAGAATGATAAACCTCGAAGAGACGATGAAGATGATGCGTACATCTCCCACCAAACGTGATTATGATAGGGTATTTGTTCAAATCCCCAAACGTGATTGCTCGAGCCACAATTTTCAAGTAAACTTTTTCTCTGTTCATCCTCCATTTCTGCATCCAATATTCCAATCCCCACAAATTCTATTTTGGTTAGAAAATTAGATTGATGGTTACTGTTTGCCACTTTTATACATTCTCTTGCCTATTGATTTCATATGCTTAATTATTTATTTTCGAACTAGAGCGGACAGTGAGTGATCCTATTTTACTTCAATGAACGATTTGTAGATCGATTTCAAAGACTGATCCCTCTCTGGCCATCTGTCTTCAAAAATTCTAAGGTATCTGTATATTTCAATTTTCTACTTTGATTTTACCTTTTTCAATTTTTATGGTTTCAATTGTTCTTGGTTTTCGACTTAAAAAAGAGAGCGTACATCTCCCACCAAACGTGATTGTAATAGGGTATTTGTTCAAATCCCCAAACGTGATTGCTCGAGCCACAATTTTCAGGTAAACTTTTTCTCCGTTCATCCTCCATTTCTATTGTTTTTAAATGAATTATCAAGTGTTTTTTAAATTGATTTGATATGTTTCTTTGAGAAATGCCAATTTGTGAACCATTTGGATAAGATTGGGACTATGAACTTAGTGCCTTTGTTTCGATTGTTTCATGAAGATATGTTGTTTTGTTGGAATATTTGTGAGCCATGCTTTGTTGTTTGGTCATTTGTAGTAATTTTACTAATGTTCTGCCTATGAATGTATGTTGTTGTCGACATTCTTGATCTTAGGTGTAAGAAATAACAGACTAATAACATTTGCTTTTACATATTGCTGTGTTTTCTAATGAATTTCTTCATGTTTGTTATCTTATTTGGTTTTCGCTTCATTCATTCTTAATTCTTATGCTTTTTTAAGTCGGATAAGGAATGTCATTGGTGAGGATTTTTAATTATTAGTGTGACTCCATTTTGATACAGAATTCCATTTCATTATCACAATGGGAGCTTCTACGAGTTCTACTCGACCCTTTCATAGTCAGGTATTCAATTTTCCAATTTATCAACGTACATTTGATTTTTTTTTATTATCATTATTATTAATATACAAATATACATTACAAGCATCTACAAGTTTCACTCAATCTCATCAAAATAAGGTATTCACTTTTACACTTTATCAACTTACGTTTATAAGTATTACTATTGTAAAATAAAAGGCATTTAATATTTTTATAATCATACAAGGGCTAATTATGATTCATTCTTCTTAAAAATAAGGTTGGTTAAATCAAATGACCAGCGCGGTGAAGATAGGGCACAAGAAAGAATACAAATAAGGTCTACTTTTCAAAGAGAAAGACGACAAGCAATGAGTTCTTCCCACCGAGCAGAATATTTAGCACGAAGACGAGCTAACTATCAAGTGCAAAGAGGAATAGGAAATTTAAATGCGGAAAATCAATCACTTACAGCTGAGATAACCGGTAATTATTCAACTTTTCGCACATGGTGGTTGCATTTTCAATTCCACACAAAGTATTATTTTCCAATTTGATTTCGTAAATGTAGTATTATTATAATATTAGATTCACATAAAATTGATTCATTTGTGTAAGATAAATACTGTTCCAGTTAATATATTGCTCATCCACCAACAAAACTACATACAGGCAAACTAATTACATATTAACGTTAAAAAATACTACATTTTTAAAAGAGCCAAAAAATGACAGAAAAATCTTACAGACTTTGATATTTATAATACAACATCAGATGATGATGTCGAAACATAAGAATATAACAAGCTACATATATGTCAACCTTAAAAAAACAACACACCTATTATCCATAATGAGATGAAAGGAAAACATTACGCCATATCTAATTTACCTAAATGCAATGTATGTTTTTTATATCAATTACATTAGATAAAATTTGTATTGTACATTAAAACCAAAATTGAAATCAACTTATTCTTAATTTGTAATATTTTACTTGCATTAAATCATTTTGTTACCATAAATAATAACAGACCAACAAACCGAAGATATTATGGAGATAGATAGACAAATAGAGACTCATCAAAGGCAACATTTGAGCAGCCAAATGCAATGTGATGCAATGTGATGAGTTCTTAGCACGTCGGTGTGCTATCTATTGGCCTCAGGAAGCTCAACATCAAAACACACAGTCTATTCAAGCCATTAGTGTTGAAGTTCCAAGAGGAATGCGCTTGAGTCGTATACGGCAACTGGCATGCTCCACCGGGGTACACTTGCATGCTTTACCTCCTCACCACACTGCTGAGGATATAATGGCAAATGCTAATCAAGGTAACCAATTTTAGACCCAAAAATAGAAACATGACACTAGAAACACTTTTATTTTAGTGGACCATGCACCTTGCACCCTCTAATGGTTTATTCTGATACAGAAGAGTATTTTGATTCCATGGATCAAAATGATGTGCTAGAAAGCAGAGGTGTTGCTCAGGAGCACCATTTTACTAGAAGGAGAAGGAATCATAATTGTGCAAGGAATTATATTGAAAACATTAGACACGCCAAAAATCATTTGCCACCACCGACCACATGTCGAAGTTGTCAAGCCCGTTTGTTTCATCATGAATCAAATGACATTTGTTGTTTACATGGAAAGACAAACATTCCAGTAGTTCAATCTCCTCCAGAAATGCGTGAACTTTTCTCTTCTCAATCTTTAGAAGGGAAGCATTTCAGGCAAAATATTAGAGCATATAACCACGTATTTTCTTTCACTTCAATGGGCGTACATGTTGATGAAAGTTTAACAGCATGTCGTGGTATTTACACATTTCGTGCCCAAGGCTCTATCTATCATAAAATTGGAAGTCTCTTACCAGTTGGTGCTAGTAGTCTAAGATTCCTACAAATGTACATATATGACACAACTCATGAAATTGACAATAGGATGTGAGAAAATGATTCACTAAATCGAAGCGTGGTTGAAAAGATACAACGTATCTTAAATGAACATAACCCATTTGTGCAAACGTTTCGTCATATTACGCAAGTACAAGAATTTCAGGATTGTAGGTTGATTATAAGAGAACAACCAGAAAACCGACGACAATATAGTTTGCCATTAGCCTTAGAAGTTGCTGCGGTGATAGTAGGTGGTGAGGAAATTAATGAACTTAGAGGCCGAGACATCGTTGTGCAAACAAGGCAAGGGTACCTTCTAAATGTTCAAGAGTCAGCTGGCTACTATGATCTTTTACAATATCTATTGTTATTGCCTTATGGAACATATGGATGGGATGTGAATAATACAAATGATGGTGGTAGGAGGGTGACATGCTGCGACTACTATGCATATGTCTTACAGGTAATTCAAAACTAATTATTTAAAATTAAAAAAAAAAATTAATCATCGTGTCAAATGACAAACTTTATATCATTTATCAGATTCGTGTACATGAAGATTCACTTCTCCTTCGTGGAGGGCGATTGTTGCAGCAATACATCGTTGACAATTTCGTCAAGATTGAAGCACAAAAACTTAAATGAGTTCAGTTCAATCAAGGCACAATTCGATCTGAACTATATCAAGGCTTACAAGACGCGGTTATTGCCGGAGAAAATAATGCAGGTACGAACCTTATCACCCATCGACCAATCCTTTTAATATACTAAAATTTCAATTGTTAACAACATAATAATGTGAAAACAGAAAATGTTGGCTGGAAGTTCATATTGCCTTCTTGATTCATTGGAAGCTCGCGTGATATGTACCAAAGGTATCAAGATGCGATGGCCTTGGTCCAAAAATATGGAAGACCAGATCTTTTCCTCACAATGACATGCAATCCAGCTTGGGAAGAAATAAAACAAGAGCTATTGCCCGGACAAGCACCACAAGATCGACCTGATTTTCTTACAAGGATATTCCGTGCAAAATTTGAAGAGCTGAAGAATGATGTTATCAAAAAAGGGGTTTTGAGTAAGGTTTCTGCATATGTGTATGTCATTGAGTTTCAAAAACGCGGTCTCCCACATGTGCACATGCTTATCATCCTAGATGAAAATGACAAACTTAATTGCCCTGATGATTATGACCACGTTGTTAAGGCTGAGATACCAAGTCAACATGAAGAGTTGAGATTGTACGATGCAGTATTAAGGCATATGATACATGGTCCATGTGGAGTACAACACTCACGTTCTCCCTGTATGAAACGTGGGGTTTGCAAACGAAATTATCCAAAGTCATTTGCGCCAACTATAATTCAAGGAAGTGATTCGTATCCCATCTACCGTAGGCGCGATACTCATGCTCCAGTGCCATCACACCATAGTTCAAATATAATGGTGGATAATCGTTAGGTCGTTCCATATAACCCATGGCTTCTCATCAAATATGATTGTCATCTTAATGTGGAAATTTGTTGAAGCATTAAAAGTGTCAAGTATTTGTACAAGTACGTGTACAAAGGACCTGATAGGGTATCATTTGAAGTACGCCCAGAACCTATTCAAGATGAAATTAAACATTTTGTGGATGCAAGGTGGGTTTCTGCACCAGAAGCTTTGTGGAGGATATTTAAATTTGTAATGAACCGAATCTATCCATCTGTGGAAAGGCTTCAAATTCATCTTCCCAACATGCAATCTGTACGTTTTGACGCGAACCAGAATATTGCTGATATTTTGTTAGATGATACCCACTTAATGACGATGCTCACTAGGTTTTTCACCAAAAATGCATATTATCCACCAGCACGGCAATACTTATATCGGAAATTCCCAGAACATTTTAGATGGATTCAAGCAAACAAAGAGTGGGCTATAAGGCGGTCGAACCAAAAAGTTATTGGACAGATATATTCAGTATCACCTTCGGAAGGTGAAAAATTCTACCTACGCGTCCTTCTTAATCATGTTAGAGGACCTACTTCATTTGAGGATTTAAAGACTATTAATGGTATCTTATATCCCACATTTAAAAAATCAATCGAACATAGAGGTTTATTAGAAGATAATGATAGTATTAGACAATGCTTATGCGAGGCCTTTGACATTAGGATACCGTTAGCTCTACGAAGATTGTTTGTCACGATCTTGGTATATTATGAACCCCATGGAGTACGGAGATTGTGGGATGAATTTTACTCATTCATGGTAGAAGATTATCCTTCTTCAAGTAACATGAACACCTCTTCTTTGCTCAACAAGCTTTTAAAAGATTTAAACGGATTACTGGTACAACACAGTAAATCTGTGTCTGATTATGATCTCCCACAAATGAAACGAGATTGTGTTATAGACTCAGAAATTCCAAGGATAATACAAGTTGAAGTCTCAGTTACGATTCTTGAACTAGACAGTGATGTTGTTTAACATTTAAATGCAGATCAATTGTCTGCATATACCTCGATTGTATCTGCGATTGAATGTCATGAAAATGCAATCTTTTTTGTTGATGGTCCTGGAGGAACTAGAAAAACTTATTTATATCGAGCATTGTTGGCAAGTTTGAGAAAAAGGTGTCATATTATATTAGCAACAACAACGTCTGGAATAGAAGCAACGATATTGCCAGGTGGAAGGACAGCCCATTCTAGATTCAAAATTCCAATAAATACGAACGCTTCTTCCACTTGCTCTATTAGCAAAAAGTCTGATTTAGTAGAGTTGATAAGAAGATCATCAACCGTTATTTGGGATGAAGCAACAATGGCACATCGATTTGCATTTGAAGCTCTTGATCGAACATATAGAGACATAATTGGTGTTGAATTGCCATTTGGTGGAAAGGTCATGATTTTCGGTTGAGATTTTCGACAAGTTCTCAAGATCTGAATTGATTCAAGAAAGTTTGATGAATGCTTCATTTTGGCCACATGTGAAAATCCTTCGTCTTAAACAGAATATGAGATCCATCAACGATCAAGAGTTTTCAGATTTTTTATTCAGTGTTGGTAATGGAGAAAAACCAACTTTGATTGAGGATATGATGGAATTGCCATCTTTCATTGTCATACCATGGGAAGGTGAAGCATAAACTAATCAACTGGTTAATTATATTTTTCCTGGTTTGGAATGTCACGTACATGATGCAAGATATATGGTTGAAAAGGCATTGTTAACTCCTAAAAATGAAGATGCAGACAAACTAAATGAAATGATTATCAATAAGTTTCTGGGGCCAGAACAAATCTTATACTCTTTAGATTCTGTTGAGGATGATAGAAGAAATTTGTATCAACAAGAATTCTTAAATTCTATTTCCCCTGGTGGTATGCTTCCTCATCAATTGACTCTTAAAAAAGGTGCTTTGATAATGCTTTTGAGAAATATCGATCCGAAGATGGGGTTGTGCAATGGTACTAGGCTTGCATGCCATGGAGCTTATAATAATCTTATTGATGCTGAAATTTTATCTGGCCAATTTACTGGAACTAGGGTGTTCTTACCCAGAATCTCTCTAAAGACTGCTGAGAGTGATGGACTTCCTTTTGAAATGATGAGAAAGCAGTTTCCTGTGAAATTGAGTTTTGCACTTACCATAAATAAATCACAGGGCCAAACATTTCCAAATGTGGGTATTTACCTACCAGATCGTGTATTTAGTCATGGCCAGTTATATGTGGCTTTATCAAGCGGAGTTTCAGCATCTTCAACGAAAGTCTTGGTTAAGAAAGAGAACTTAGCTGGTCAAGAAGGGGTTTTCACCAAAAATGTTGTTTATAAAGAAATTCTGCTTCCGCCCAACTAACGTTTTGTTAAGCTTTTCTTGTTTTCAAATATGGAAATCTTCTCCATTATTAAGATGTACATGAATAAAAAAAAAATTATTAACATTTTTTCATTACAATTTCAAGTTAGAAGTGATGCACGCATGTGGATACTCGAATATTAGTTATGGCTGTGTTTTGTTCTTTAATATTTTGTGCTCGCCATCCGGGTACTCTTTTTCCTTCCTCTGGAAAAAAAAACAGTAAATACTAGCCTCATTGTGGGCAGCTCCGCGCCCGCACAAGGCTATTCGGAGCGCTTCGTGCGCTATTTTTCATTACCCGAGATTGCGTTCTTTCCTATTTATAATTCTCAAGTATAAAAATGACTAAATCATATAATAAAATTGGATCATGTACAAACTAAATTTACATAACAAATATGCCTAACTAGGGAGATTTTGAATTTTCCTTTACCTAAAAAAAATGCGTACAACAAAAATAAAAATTCAAAATCTCTCTAGCTAGGCATATTTGTTATGTAAATTTAGTTTGTACATAATCCAATTTTATTATATGATTTAGTCATTTTTATACTTGAGAATTGTAAATAGGAAAGAACGTAATCTCAGGTAACAAAAAATAGCGCGCGGAGCAGCCCGCAGTGAGGCTAGTATTATTTAATAATTAAAGCAATTTAATATTAATATTAATCGATTTTTCGATTCGATTTTTTTACTAGAACCGAAATCGAAACAAGTTGGGGAATCGGTTCGGTTCAGTTCGATTTTTCCTCCAACGCGGTTCGGTTTGGTTTTTCCTCTTATTCAGTTTGTTTCGGTTAAAACCGGTGTTTTTTTTTCAAATTATGGTGAATCGGTTCGGTTGAACAGGTTTAATTTTCTCTAAAAATCGGTTTTTTTTGTACTTTTATACAATAATCAATATTTATTATCTAATTAGTGTCCATTACAACCTAATTAATGTTTATTACAACTAATCAATATCCATTACAACTAATCAATGTCCATTACAAAGTAACCTAAAGCATTTCGGTTCGGGTCGGTTCGGTTTGGTTTGGTTCGATTTTTAGGTTCATTCGGTTTGGTTCGGTTCGGTTCAGTTCGGTTCGGTGTTCTTATATCAAAAATTGAAACCGAATCGTTTCGATTCGGTTCGGTTTGGTTTTCTCCAAATGGTCTCAGTTTTCCTTTGGTTTGGTAATTTTCGATTCGGTTCGGCTTTTCAGTTGGTTTTTTCGAACCAATTAACAGGGAAGCGACTTGGTGTGCTTTGGAGAAATGGAATAGGCTTTTTTTTTTCCTCTTTTCTTAACTGCCATCTAATTGTTGCAGACTAATGGATGTGAAATTGAAGGGCATGCAGCATACTATTGTGAGATATGGTCAGATGCGTTGTTCAATTTTGTCCATTTGCTTTTGGAAACAAACTGATTGTTCATTTCATTTAAGTGCATTTCGCTGCTTCTCATGTGTGTGTGTGTGTGTATATATATATATATAAAATTTCCTTTTTCAGTTTTTTTTCCATACAATTTTTTACTTTTTTCTCTTTGATGCAGCATTGATGATAGTATACATACAAATAAATATATATAATAATAACATATTTGTATATATATATATCTCTTTCTTTGTTTTTAGTTTTGTCTTTACAACGATTTTGAGAGCTATGGGAGTTTGATTGCGATGATTCAAGTGGCGATATGCTCACACTCATTTCAAGATGCATGAAGGCATACTTCCAACGAAGTCTTGAAGAATTTATTTGGTGAGAGCTTTTGGTTGATAGATAGGGAGGCTGACGCTAGTGTGTTTTCTTGACAAGCGAGGTGGTTGTCGCGCTATAGTTGAGGAGCGAGTCTACATGTTCACTCCGAGCAGGGCTCACCAATTTCGGTGGCTCTATAACTTCCGGTGTTGACCGCTACGTGTTGGGCACAAATTGATTTGAGGGGATGTCAGTGGATTGTTGTAGAAGGTGTCGTATGTTGGGCTTCGGTTGGAGGGTCAGTAGTGGACCATCGCTGGTTGGCTTTCGTCCAATCACCGACGAGACATCTACACGTGTTAGCCACTGGGTGGTGCGTTAGGAAAGCGGGGCCCACCTTTTTTTGCGGCTTTGTTAGTGCCAACGGAGACACATCATGTGTTGTGCTAGCATTGGAGGTTGAGGCTGGTAATTCGAATTCGCCATGTGTCATGTTGCGCTTGACCCTCGCACTAGGGTGTTTTGCTTGTATGCAGAGTAGAGGTTGCAGAGGCAGTGTCAATTGTGGAGGCAATTTATATTTTTTATACACAACTTTTTCATAAGTATATAAAATTTTATATATCGTTAGTCCTAAATTTTTGCACATTCCGGAAGCTTGGGATATTCGTTGTCAACAGTTCGAGTGGTGAATTCTCTATTTTTTCGAGGCAGTCATTTTAAGACATGACAAGGTGCACTTCTGGTGCAGTCTGAAAAACTCGGATTTTGGAAGCATGGTGGTTCGCATAATCTTAGTCTAATCTGATTGAAGGATATATAGTTTGAGAGACACGAAGACTTTCAAGGCATAAAAAGTGCCCAATCGGATTGCCCTTTTAGATGGTGCCCTTCTGAAGTTTGGCGAAATGTGCTCTTCCATGTAGGCTCTTAGATATTGTGGGGGCAAAAAATCCAGTTAGTGGTCGATAAACAAGTGTCATCATTTGATTGTTAACTGGATTTTGAATTTTTTATTCTTAAAAAAGTTTGGAAATTAGAAAGCCTTTTGAAATCTTGTTTAAGGAGTAGTTGAGTGCTCCACTGCATTCAACAATTATTGATATCCTGATGAAAAATAACAAACAAAGACTTGACATGCCACCTGTAATGCCTTCCACGTTTGTTCAAGGGTGTTTCCTGATTGCTCTAGCCCAGCAAGGTCGACTGGAAGGCGCAAATTTTCGTCAATCCTTCTTAACACTTGGTTAAGCTCCTAGAGAAGGAAATCCAATAGTTTGGGATCTGAGAGATCTTTGCTATCATATTCCCCAAAAACTTTGCTCCAAAAAAATAAGGAGTTAAAGTGGGGTATGATGAGTTGCAGTGGAGTCCCTACCAAAGAGTTAGAGCTAGAGCCAGAGGGTGAGGTTGGGAATGATGAAGCTCTTAATGTCAATGTCCCATGTTTGGACGGCTTTCCCCTACCTTCACCTAAAGAATGAACCGAGTTCCAGAAGACGATAAGCGTTGATCTTTTACCCCCAGAAAATTTCCATAGATTATTGTTTTTTGTCCATGCTTGTATTTTCATTATAGTATTGAATACTTGGTTTGAGCAATCAATGTGTGAGTTTCCAACTGTTTTTCAAATAAAGAAATAAAAATATTTGCTTATGCAGAATTTTGAATTCATGTGTGAAGTTTCTTCTACAAACTTCTTATTTGTTTGAATTAACTTACGAACTTATTGGTTTTCCAAATGCCTCTATTGTAGCCATGAGCATCCACTGAGAGCTTTTCGATTTCAATTCGCTTAGAGGGATTCCCGAATAGAGTCCTAGACTACTTTCAAGATGAAGACTTGGATTACTTCCTAAAGGAAGGCTTGAAGTACTTCCAGGAAAAAAGATTGTAGTGCTTTTAGGTGGAAGGCTTGAAGTGCTTCCAGAAGGAAAACATGAAGTGCTTCCAGGAGAAAGGCTTGAAGTGCTTCCGAAGGGAAGGCTTAAAATGCTTCCAGGAGAAAGGCTAGAAGTGCTTCCAAGATGAAGACTTTGATATGCTTCTTAGAGGAAGAATTTGATACTTTGCAAGGCAAAGACTTTGGATGCTTTGTAAGGAAAAGGTTGAGATGCTTCGCAGGAGTGAAGACTTGGATGATTTGTAGGGTAAAAGGCTTGGATACTTTGCAGGACGAAATCCTAGATGATTTGCATGAGCGAAAGCTTCGGATGATTAGCGGGGTCGAAGGCTTTGGTGCTTCACGGGGACGAAGGCTTTGGATGTTTTACGAAGGTGAATGCTTTGGATGCTTCGCAGGTGCAAAATCTTAGATGTTTTGCATGAGCAAAGGCTTGGATGCTTCGCAGGAGCGAAGGCCTAGATGCTTCGCATGAGAAAAGGCCTGGATGCTTCACAGGAGCAAAGGCTTGGATGGTTCGCAAGAGCGAATGCTTGGACAGGAACCGGACCTACTCCAGTCTGACAACTTTTTTCGGACTGGGGATATTCACATCCTCGATCATGCCTCCGCCTCCTCATCTCTCTTAGCCCCAAACCTCGTGCAACGACCCTGGAGGGTTTCAAAATACAAAAACCGTGTGAGTGGACAAAAATAAGTAGTTTGAAAACGTATCTCGAAACATACGATTTTACCCTCCGTTTTCTAAAACCATGCATGCATATCAGAAAAACCGTTCAAACCTCAAGTAAAACATAACTCAAATCACAAGTACAAATAATGTATAAACCGACCATAATGTAATAACCATCAGAAATCATGGCCATCAACACATCGATCACACGATATTCAACGTAAGCCATCACAACAATTACCACACAGCTGAACCATCTTCAAACACAACCATAATCTCAATCATCATTACACAAACACACCATAAGTGAACTACCGGTAGGCCATCACATATACACTCGCTCGGGAACCGGATCCCCAAGCTCGACGTCCGAGTCATCACAACACAGTCTCAGGAATTGGAGCCACGGGCCCGATGTCTGGGACTCACATCCAATCAATCAACACAATCATCACATCACCACAAGTCACAACACCAACACTGAGAAACCATGTATCCATAACACATCTCAACATCACAAATCAAATCCACAATCAACACCTCGTCCTAAGCCCAACACCAACATATACATTTTACCTCGTAAAACGTGCATAAATTGTATTTTCCATGAAAATAATTTGGAAATCATAAGGTAAATCGTAAGTACACCAAAGTCACTTTCTTTCATGAATTGTGAGGAGCCGTGCTTTAGAGGCACGGTTAGCAATCCCACATTGCCCGGGGGGATCTGGGGAATTCGCCTTATATGTGTGGGGTTAAGCGAGTAGGGGCTAGTGCAATCCTATGATGTGTGACCCACTGGAAAGTTGCACGTGAGCTCCCGAGAACAAAACCATGAGGGCTGGGCCCAAAACAGACAATATCTTGTTGGAGTAGGTCGGGTCGTGACAATTTGCTGTCAGAGCCTAACCCCGGTCGGAATTGAGTGTGCTAGCGAGGACGTTGGGCCCCAAGGGGGTGGATTGTGAGGACTCGTGCTTTAGAGGCATGGTTAGCAATCCCACATTTCTCGGGTGGTCTGCGGGATGCGCTTTATATGTGTGAGCGCGCATTTATCCAACATGAGGCCTTTTAAGAGCTCACTAGCTTTCGATTCCTTGAGAACTCCAAAGTTAAGTGAGTAGGGGCTAGTGCAATCCTAGGATGGGTGACCCACTGGGAAGTTTCATGTGAGCTTCCGAGAACAAAACCGTGAAGGCTGGGCCCAAAGCAAACAATATCCTGATGGACAAGGTCGGGTCGTGACAATTTGGAATCAAAGCCCAACCCCGGCTAGAATTGAGTGTGCCAGTAAGGACGTTGGGCCCCAATGAGGGTGGATTTTGAGGACCCGTGCTTTGGAGACATGGTTAGCAATCCCATATCGCCCGAGGGGGGTCTGGGGGATGCGCCTTATATGTGTGGGCGTATATATATCCAACATGAGGCCTTTTGGGAGATCATTGGCTTTGGATACTTCGGGAACTCCAAAGTTAAGTGAGTAGGGGCTGGTGCAATCCCAAGATGGGTGACCCACTAGGAAGTTGCACGTGAGGTCTCGAGAACAAAACTATGAGGGTTGGGCCCAAAGGGGACAATATCATGTTGGAGAAGGTCGGGTCGTGACATGAATCGAACCTTGTTCAGCCCACATCTATAATTAGAACCAAATCTGAAAACATTTACTCAAGAACACTGTAAAATGTACTATTGATTCATATCCGAAAACACATCCAAAATCATAGGAAAATCACTAAAAATCCAATATCTTAAATTTTCATGTTATAAATCACATTCAACTCGAAATCACGATTGAAACGAAATCCAATAACATATTTTAGGAAATTCTCGTAAATGTGTAATAAAATAATAATTAAATATAAAAATACCGAAAATCATACAAAACTTCCAAACACCTAAATATCATCACAAACACATATAAATTCATTTAAAACATAATAATATGCATGCATAAAATGTTAATAAATAAAATTCCACTCACAAGTACTTTGCGTACGATCGAACTGAACTGTTCGTTTTTCCGTAAAATTCTAGAATGTCGATTCCTGCAAAAAAAAAATCACTTCTAAGGGTCACTAAGTATCCTAATTATCCACATAATTAATCGAACAATATTTCCGGATTTCTAAACGCATTATAATGATACCTAAATCTTCGAATGGCTAAAACAATGACGAAACGATATCTGATTGACTCGAAACTTGTACCAACGAGTTCGTAGCGACGAAAGTATCAAAAAATGTGTTGACCGTAACTCGATATAAGTTCTTGTGCACCTTCCACGCACCACATTAGGTCCCTACGCGTGGGCCTCACGTGCGGGACTATTCATCATCTTCAACCTTGCATTGCGACCCGTTTTACTGGTTTTTCGGGTCACCCGACCCGGGTAGAAAAAAAACCACTTCGACGTCATTTTTCATGTTTCAAGGGCTAGGATTCATCTCTACGCTACTAGAAAGAGATCCATATACTTAAAATTAAAAAAACTCACCCAAAATTGATGTTGAATTGTTGCTTATCGGCTCTGTTTCCTCAGACCACTCCCACTTGGTTTTTTTTATCTAAACGCATCCCTTGTAGCTCCAAAAGGATCGTATAACCTCTAGAAGCACATGCCAACTCTTATATCACGAATTCTTGCGCCAAACACTGGAATCCTGAAACATGGCTTCATAGTCCAACCTTCACTTTTCATTGTTCCAGCACCATTTCTGTGCAGCTTCCTCCTTTAATTCTTCTTATTTTCATCCCAAATTCACTTATGCAATTCCCTTCTTCAATTTCTGGATTTTCTCCCTCTCAACTCTCCTTGTTTCTTTCTCGGTGCACCACCAACCATGGCTTCAGCCCATGGTCACTGAAAACTCACCAAGCACACACACAACTATATGTAGAAAGATAGGTCGGTGGGGAAAAAAAATCAGAACTTTGTAGAACTTGACACCTAGAAACTTACAATTGGTCCATATTGCAAAATGACCAAAATGCCCTTGTGGCAAAAATTACCCATGCTGTTGTCCCCTCTGGACATGCGAACTCGCAGACCCACCCACTCTGCCCACAGGGTTTTGTCGGGAACTCACGTGCAACTTCCCAGTAGGTCACCCATCTCGAGATTGCACCCGCCTCTACTCGCTTAACTTTGGATTTCCCAAGGAATCCAAAGCTAGTGAGCTCCCAAAAAGCCTCTTGTTGGATAGATGTGTGCCCACAAAAATAAGGCTTATCCCGCAGATGCCGCGGGTGATGTGGGATTGCTAACCATGCCCCCAAGGCACGGGTCCTGACAATCCACCCCCTTGAGGCCTAGCGTCCTCGCTGGCACACTCAATTCCAGTCGGGGTTGGGCTCTGATACCAAATGGTCACAACCCGACCTTCTTCAATAGGATATTTTCCGTTTTGGGCCCAGCCCTCACGGTTTTGTTTTCGGGAGCTCACGTGCAACTTCCCAATGGGTCACCCATCTTGGGATTGCACCAGCATCTACTCGCTTAACTTTGGAGTTCCAACCAAACTCAAAGAAGTGAGCTCCTAAAAGGCCTCCTGCTAGATATATACGTGTCCACACATATAAGGCACTTCACATTTCTCTCCATGAGCAATGTGGGATTGTTCACCGTTCTTCGCAAGACACGGGTCTTACATAGATGCTTCATGGGAGCGAAGGATTGGGTCATTCGCTAGAACGAAGGCTCGGATGCTTCACTAGAGTGAAGGCTCAGATGCTTCGCAAGAGCGAAGGATTGGATGCTCTTATGGGGACACAGTGCATGCTTTGCTCCCATTTCGAGCTGCAAAGGCTAAAACGCTACCTTCAAATGATCGAATGGATCGTCGCTCCCTAACCATACTAAATCACGAGGATTGAACGGAAAGTTTTGATGAACAATAAACAATGTTCAATAACTTCGAACATAGTCGATAAATGACAAATGAAGTATAATGAACGATGAACATGACTGATGAACAATCTTCAAGAACTTTGAACATAGTCGATAAAAAACTGTCAGGACCTGACCCTCCTCGGTTAGGACCCGACTCATCTAGCACCATATTGTCCGCTTTGGGCCTCGCCCTCACGGTTTTGTTTTCGGGAGCTCATGGTGCAACTTCCCAGGGGGTCACCCATCATGGAATTGCACCAGCCTCAACTCGCTTAACTTTGGGGTTCCAATCCCCCCCAAAGCCACTTGAGCTCCCAAAAGGCCTCATGCTAGATAGGTGTGTGCCTACACCTTTAAGGCACACCACCATCCTCTCCCAGACCATTCACCCTCGCAGGAATGTGGGATTGTTCACCGTTCCCTCCAGGACACGGGTCTCACAATCCACCCCCCCTTAGGGCCCAGCGTCCTCACTGGCACACTTCCCGATCGGGGTCTGGCTAGAACGAAGGCTCGGATGCTTCACTAGAGTGAAGGCTCAGATGCTTCGCAAGAGCGAAGGATTGGATTCTCTTATGGGGACACAGTGCATGCTTTGCTCCCATTTCGAGCTGCAAAGGCTAAAACGCTACCTTCAAATGATCGAATGGATCGTCGCTCCCTAACCATACTAAATCTCGAGGATTGAACGGAAAGTTTTGATGAACAATAAACAACGTTCAATAACTTCGAACATAGTCGATAAATGACAAATGAAGTATAATGAACGATGAACATGACTGATGAACAACCTTCAAGAACTTTGAACATAGTCGATAAACAATGAACGAGGTATAATGAACAATCAACATATTTGAAGAACGATGAAGAATTTTCAAGAACTTCGAACATAGTTGATGAACGAAAAACGAAGTATGATGAACGATGAACAAATTCTGAAGAACATTGAGCAACATTGTAGAACAATGAACGATCGTGAGAGCTCCCCTTGAGTATTTCTCAATTTGGCTCTAATTGTGGGCAACAATTATTGAACTAGAAATCGTACCCGTCGCGAAAAGTTTTTACAATCCTTACAAACAGCAAACAATCAGCCATCGTTGCCCCTAATCAATTCCCCTAGGGGTTATTCGACCAAAAACACTTTGATGCATAAGTTAGCTTTGAGAGAGGAAAAGGAAAAAATTCGAAGCGAAGGAACAAGTTACCTTGAGAACGAAATGAACTCCGCTATTTATAGGAAAGTCTTGGGAGTCTCGGAGCGTTTTGATTAGTCGTTGAATTTGAAATTACTAAATAATATATTACGAATAAAATATATTATTTAATAATCATAATAATTGATCATTATAATGATAATTAAATCAATTTAATATTAATATTAATTGTCCATTATTATGAATAATGAAAATTAATATTACTGAGGCTTTAATCCTGATTAAATAATATATTTAGTCGAAAATAAATTATTTAATGTGCAAGTGTTGGTGAGCTGTTAATGTCATTATTAGGGACAATTTGGATATTTTGGGAATTATGCGTCACGTGACAAATCCACAATTTTCGGGTGATCTTGGGTTCCACATGTATTATATTTATACATGTGTTGCCCGCTATTCTTAATTAAAGAGGTTTTTGATGATGGAAGATTGTAGAGAAAAGGTTTTGAATCACTCTCTTTTTCATTCGCCCACTGCTAGCAAAACTTACCTAAAAAAATTTAGCTCAAAATCGAACCGAACTCAAATCATACCTAACACGGTCGATATGATGTGATCCGTTATTACTTTCAAATTATGGAATACTGAATTTTCTTAAACTGATTAAAAATGAACAGTATAATTCTGATATCGGCCTCATACTAAACTGCATCAAATCATACCAAGCACTAATGTAGTTATTTTAATAAAGCAGTTATTTAAATGGAAAATGACAAACGTAATTTTATATTATTTTCAAATTTTGAGAATACCACATAATGATTATGAAAACAGAGAAAACATAATATATATATATATGTATATATGTTTTGTGGCAATTTTTTTCAAATTATTGCATTGTAACAACTAACAAGTAGATTGATAATAGAAGGATTGGTTCTTTCTGTTTTCTTCCACGTTTCGGGGAGTCTTTGGGCGTATTTCAATCATATACAGAAGAAAAAGCAAGCAGCGAGGGCGAGACTGGGGAGTGGTCCATTCTATTTTCTTGAGATAATAAATAAAAGGCGTATGGACTCACTGGCTTTGTTTCTCCACATGCCCTTGGGTCAGTTCACAACGTGGGTTTCTTTGCTCTCTCACACGCACACACATGCCCTTGGTCAGTTCACAACGTGGGTTTCTTTGCTCTCTCACACGCACACACCCTTTTGGAATTTGCTTTCTTCCATCCTCACTCCCCTTAAAAAATAATATAAGTTAATAATATAAATATTATCTAAATTTGAGGGATTGATTTTCAGAATTAACATCTAAATCATACCCACTTTATCACATAAATGCATCCATCGAATTAAACAATAATATAAGTATTATCCAAATTTAACGGATTGATTTTCAAAATTAACATCTAAATCATACCGACACTACGAGATAAAAATGCATCCATCGAATCACTAACAAGTCGAATGATGTTTCTATCTTAAAATAGAATTGAAGACATCAACTAACTAGATCTTGGTTTAATTAAAGAGTTTGAAGCTATGGTCGGTTTAGTTGTCTATCTGTTAATAAGCTGGCAAGCCAATCAACGACTTCACATTCTGTGTTACATAAGAATATTTGTTGCTTTCAGTTGTAAAGGCGGTTATTGATTAAGAGTTTATGCTATATTTATCTAATTCCATACACTTGAAGCTTCATTATTCTCTGAGATGGCAACTAATTAAACCATTAAACAATTGTTTTGAAGAAAAACAAATCATTAAGTAGAAGGTCATGATTACTTTTTGTGCTAACGTGCCGAACAAACACTATACTTTTTCTCTCCAAATCTCAACATTTCAAACTCTCTTTCTGGGGTCCTGAATGCCAGGTAGAATATTTGATTTTTACAAGTCAGATCAAATGTATGTTGAAATACTGAGTTATGAAAGATTATATGTTAGTGAATATATTTGTGATCTGAATGAATGTGGTATACAACCGTAATTTTTATACATAATAAAATTATTATCATATAGGCGATCGAATATTATTGGGTGTAATACCTTGATCAGGTTTATATGATTTCTGCATACATTGATCATACTCCATGGGTATTGCCTGACCAGCTCATGTGCTTTTTTTGGGTATAAAGTGCACATGTTCTTTATCCATCTTTAGTCATTTCTATTATTTGCCTCTCTTTCTTCAAACTAAAGAAAGGCTTCTTCTTCTTCTTCTTCTTCTTCTTCTTTTCCTTGTTGGTTCTAATCCCATAGCTTCATAGCCATTAGCCATGTCCACTGAGACTCCAGTTGCACCTGTGCCTGCTGATGATCAGGTAAACCTGCTTCATTACTAAATATGTTCTACAACTTGGATCTTCCTCCTCTTCATTTGTTTAATTACATGTATTTTTGGGAAGGTTAATGTAGTCCGTCCTTAATCTTGCTTAATTTGAAGCCACAGGTGATATTCAAGCTTTCTTTTCTTGATATGGTGATGATGTTTAGCATTTATTAACACATCATGTTTGCGCTATATATGGCAGCTAACTGAGGAAAAGGTGTTGCTGAATCTGAACGAAGAAACACGTGAAATTAAGACCAAGCAAGGTGAGCAAAACAATGAAAAGGAAGATGTTGAAGCAGAGGATGACTCTATGGTTTCAGAGATTTCAACACCGGAGAAAAATGAGAGCGAGCCAGATCCGCCTGTTGTTGATGGGGGCCAAAAGGCTGACGATGTTCCAGTTGAAACTGGATTGAAACATGGTGGAAATGCTGATGAGCTGGCAGAACCATCACCCACAAAAGACTCAGCCTGTGAAGCTGTTGAAACAGTAGCAGAGGAGAGCCCCGTAATTAAAGCAGTGGAGAAATCAGCAGTTGAATCACTTGAAAATGAAACCGTGGACAAGATAGAAACTGAAGTAGAGATGAAGCAAGAAATTGGACCAGTTGAAGACACTCCAGCAGAAAAACTTGAAATTGAAGCAGCTGCGAAAGAAGAGGAGGAGAAAGTAGCAAAATATGAACGAGTTGAAAGAGAAGCAGACAAGGATGAAACTATCGAAGCGGGGGAAAACGAGGCAGTGGAATATCCAATAGCATGTGAAGCTGATGAGAAAGAAGAAGAAGAAGAGAGGAAAGCAGCAATTGAACAAGTAAGAAGAGAAGCTGACATGGCAGAAGCAATCGAAGCGGGCGAAAATGAACCAATTGAGGCAATTGCAAGTGAAGAAGTTGAGAAAGAATCAGACAAGACACAAGAAATTGGAAAACAGATAGATGGTGGTGATGATGACAAGCCAGAGAAGCCAAGGGCTGAAACTTTTGGGGCAAATCCACCAATTGATGAAGCATCTGGGCAGTCAGAGGGGCCCTCTGTTGTGAAAGATTCAGAAATATGTGTGACTGAAGTGGAGGCCAAGTCACATGAACAGCTCAAGATTTTGTTAGAGATTGAGAGGGGAAATACTGAGAAAGTTCTCAAGCCTGATGAAGAATGTGTCAAAGAGGTTAAGGAAGATACTAAGCTTACTCATGAAGAAAACCCGGCTTCCGAAAATGCAGATAAAGAAGCAGCTGGTGAGGTTACAGATACAAGGCTGGCGAAGGAAGAGAATAAGATTGTCAAAACAGAAGAAGAAGATGAAGATGACGCCCAAGAGAAGAAGAAAAATGAATTGGAGAAAATTGAGGTTGAACATGTCAATGTAAAAGTCGGTGATAGAGATTTGGTTGAGAGCAAGGAAGGGAAGGAGGGAAAGGAGGGAGAGGTCTATAAAGACATCAAAGAACATGAAGAGGGTCTGGGTTGTGGAATTGAGGACAATACAAATGGTAGTGGGGCAAAAAGGGAGGATATAGAGGCTGCAAAAGATGAGGCAAAGGCTGATGTCTCAGTGAAAGCAGGGCAGAAGCAATCAGGTGGGGGTGGGGGGATCATATCAAAGGTGAAGCAATCTATTGTGAAGGTGAAGAAAGCCATTATTGGAAAATCTCCAAGCTCAAAACTCCTTTCACCTCAAATCAAAGCAGAAGAACAAGTCAAATAGTGTTTTTTTTTTTGGTGTGGGGATTTTCGGTCTGGAGGACAAAGATGTGTAGTTTTGTGTGGGATTTTCAACATTTCCTAAGTTGTTTTCAAGTTAGGGACAACAAGTAATTTTTTGTTTGTTTGGGGGAGTCTTTGTGTGTGTGACATCTTATTGAAATTTATTGATTTGCTTATTATTATCTTTTAAAATTTTAGTGATTAATAGTTTCACATGTTCATAACTAACTGACAAAGTGACCAGCTGACTAGTGTCGGCCTAACAACTAAACATGCCCACTAAGCAGGGCAAATGAATAACTATCACACCTACGACCGACCAAGACATGTGTGATAGTTATTTGAATGATGCAGTTGAATAACTATCACATCTACGATCACCTCATACGAGCTTGCTGATCTGAGTATACGTCTAAGAGACTACTTTGAATGATGCATCTGATCGGTTGCCTCGTACAGCCTTGCCAATTGGAGCATATGTACTTTGATGCGTCTGATTGGTCACCTCGTACTGGCTTTCCGATCGGAGTATACGGCTAAGAGAGTACTTCGAATGATGCATCCAATTGGTTGCCTCATGTGGCCTTGTCGATGGAAGCATATGTATTAGATAGTACTTTGAATGATGAGTGTAATTGGTCGCCTCTAGCGGGCTTGCCGATCGGAGCATATTTGTATCGTATATTTTTTTTTTGTACATATTTATATTAGTATGCCTCTGTAATTGTAATATAAGTCATCATCTGTGTGGTTGTGCAGGTGAAATGTTGCAAGTTATTAATGATGAGTTAATGTTGATTGCCTTTTAATGCACCTTTTGCACCTATATATACGTTTGAAATCATTTGGCCACACTTTTTGAAAAATTCAACTTGAAAGCTCTAACATCAATCGATCGATAGTTTGGACGGGTGACTGCGTTTTTATCCAATCAAACACCAGCTGAAAATATTTGTGGAGCAATCGAATGTCCGATCAGAATTTCTTGACGTATATGTTGAGTTTTCTATTCCCTTCGTTCTACTCTTCCGTTTTGCATCAGGGTAGGGTGAATCTTAGTTGTAGTTTCCCTTTGCATTGTAGATGTTAGAGCCAAAGTATAATGGATCTGGAGCGACATCCCCTCAAACTATTGGTGGTGAATCACCTTTTCACTCAACAACTGATGCATGGACCATAGTGTTGAGTTAATGCCTCCTTAGTGGATTATTAATGCATTGAATTTGATTATGTATTGGGAATAAATACATGGTGTTGTTCATTCAACCTTGTAGGAAAAGATTGATGTGGAAGCTTCATGAAGAAGAGCATTAATTGAAGAAGGTGCATGAATGGACTTCAATGAAGGATGTTGAAATGTGAGGAAATTGTCCCACATTGGAAAAGCACAAATACAACTTGTGCCTTAAGCACTATATAAGGTGGAGAGCTTGGTCACATTTCAACATCAAAGAGAACACCTCACAAGTGAGTGGGTGCTTCAAGAGTGTGTATAGCTCTTGGGCTAGAGTGATCTTCTTGAGCACTTCAAGAGTGTGTATAGCTCTTGGAGTAGAGTGATCTTCTCGGTTAAGAGAAGGTGAAAGAGTGTGTATAGCTCTTTGGGGTAGAGTGATTTTCTCGGGTTGAGAGAGGGTGTGCAAGGGGTATCCTATTGGGTACAAGGGCTCAAGTTGGGTATAAACTTGAGTAGTGTAATCTTGTATTTTGTATTCTTTCATAGTGAAGGAGAAAACTCTCCGAGGACGTAGGCAAGTTAATTGGCCGAACCTCGTTAAATCTTTTGTGTTCTTGGTTTCTTTATTTCCTTTTTTCATCTTTATTGTTAGCACTTGCGTGGTGGAGGATTAATTTCCTAACAAGTGGTATCAGAGCTTCGGTTTATCGATCGTGAGCGGTTTGCCATGGCAAGTTCTAGCGTTTCACATTTCAAGGTGGAGCAGTTTGATGGAAAAGGAAATTTCACTCTATGGCAAAGGAGGGTGAAGGACATCCTAGTTCAACAAGGCCTTGCAAGACCGTTGAAGGGGAAGGATGCGAAGCCAGAGAAGATGTCAGATGAAGATTGGGACGAGTTGGAGTCCAGGTGTGTTAGCACTATTAGGCTTTATATTGCTGACAATATTATAAATAATGTTAATGATGTAGATTCTGCACCTGAGCTTTGGGAGAAAATGGAGAAGCTTTATCTTGGGAAAGGCTTGCAAACGAAGCTGAATTTAAAGCGGGATCTCTACAAGCTCAAGATGGGAGAAGGTGCGAATCTCATGGAGCACATGAATGTGTTCAAGGGATTGATAAATCAACTATCAAGAGTTGAGGTTAAAATTGAGGAAGAAGATCAAGCCCTTTTACTTGTTACCTCGCTTCCCGATTCATATGAGAATATTGTTACTACAATTGTGTATGGTAAGGATACACTGAAGATGGAGGATGTAGAATCGACTCTCTTATCACATGAGAAGAGAAGAAAAGCCGATGATTCTCAAGGTTCTGTCTTCATTGCTCGTGAACAGAATCGTAAGGGAAGATCAACTGCGAGGGGATTTAGTGAGCATAGCAGGTCTAAATCCAGAGGCAGAGGAAAGGGCAAGAAATGCTACAAGTGCAAGGAGTGGGGACACATAAAGCCGGATTGTCCATTGATGAAAGAGAAGGACGATAAGGGCTCAGATTGCTCCTTGGCTGGTGTAGCGGAGATGTCTAGAGATTTTGGAGAACTTCTCACAGTCTCCAAAGGTAATTACATTTTTTCTCAAGATTATTGGATATTAGATAGTGGTTGTTCTCATCACCTTTGCTCCAGGAGAGAATATTTTGATACGTTCCAAGAAGTCCAAGGATTTGTGACTTGGGGCGATGGCACAAGACGTCGTGTCATGGGTACGGGAACTGTGAAGATCAAGATGTTCGATGGAGCAGTTCAAACATTGGGTGATGTGGTGTATGTCCCAAAGTTCCGGAGAAATCTAATATCCTTGAGCCAACTAGACTCCAAGGGCTGCAAGGTTTCGTCAGCAGGGGGAGTTATGAAAGTGTCACGTGGCTGCATGGTCCTAATGAAGGGAGAAAAATGTAAAAGTATGTTCCGTATGATAGGAAAAACTCAGACCTCGAAGGTTGTTGGGAAACAGGGTGCACAGGAGAACTGGTACCTGAAGCGGGTCTCGTTTGCGAGCACAGCAGAGACGCTATCTACATGTTTCCAAGTTTCAGACGATGGTGAGAAGGATAATCCTGCTAGGGAAGAGGCAAAGTCGAGGTCCCTCTTCGGAGCCAACTGGTAATTGTTGACTCGGAGCAGCTACACATAGCATTGGTCATTTTGAATCAGGGGGAGCTAGGACCGTATGCAACTGATTCGGGGTATGTGTAGTTGGTACAAGAATAAGGCCAATGGAATGCTTGTGGGTATATCAAGCGGTATCTCAATTTGAGATGAACTTCAGGGATTGAAGTGGTGATGCAACATTATCCACCTAAGTCGGCAGGGGGAGATTGTTGAGTTAATGCCTCCTTAGTGGATTATTAATGCATTGAATTTGATTATGTATTGGGAATAAATACATGGTGTTGTTCATTCAACCTTGTAGGAAAAGATTGATGTGGAAGCTTCATGAAGAAGAGCATTAATTGAAGAAGGTGCATGAATGGACTTCAATGAAGGATGTTGAAATGTGAGGAAATTGTCCCACATTGGAAAAGCACAAATACAACTTGTGCCTTAAGCACTATATAAGGTGGAGAGCTTGGTCACATTTCAACATCAAAAAGAATACCTCACAAGTGAGTGGGTGCTTCAAGAGTGTGTATAGCTCTTGAGCTAGAGTGATCTTCTTGAGCACTTCAAGAGTGTGTATAGCTCTTGGAGTAGAGTGATCTTCTCGGTTAAGAGAAGGTGAAAAAGTGTGTATAGCTCTTTGGGGTAGAGTGATTTTCTCGGGTTGAGAGAGGGTGTGCAAGGGGTATCCTATTGGGTACAAGGGCTCAAGTTGGGTATAAACTTGAGTAGTGTAATCTTGTATTTTGTATTCTTTCATAGTGAAGGAGAAAACTCTCCGAGGACGTAGGCAAGTTAATTGGCCGAACCTCGTTAAATCTTTTGTGTTCTTGGTTTCTTTATTTCCTTTTTTCATCTTTATTGTTAGCACTTGCGTAGTGTGACAGGACCCGTCCCAACTGGACGTCAAAAACCGTACCTGGTCCTGCTCCCGTCTGACAAGTCAACTAAAGGTCCGCAACTCCCCTTCAGTGCTTGCCAGACAAGGGATGTTTGCGCGGATTTCTGCTGCTGTCACTACCTCACGATCAGTCCCGAACGTCGTACCACGGCCTGGAGGGTCACAAAACAGAAATGGTGTGAGTGGACAAAAATGACCTCTTATAAAAACATTTATCAAAATACAATCTTACCCTCCAGTTTTCACAAACTTGCATGCATATCGTAAAACATGAGTGACCGATAAAATTAAAACATATTTTCCCATGGTCCATAAAACTCATGTTCACCAAATCAGTTCATGTTATAAAACATCAAATCCCGGCTCTCGGGCCAAAACTTGTGAAAACATAATCACCTGGCCACAAGGACCAAAAACCCGTACTCAATACCAGTACAACATCACAATCAATACCAATCAGCATTACTTACCAGTGCACAATAAATATATCAATCCAATCAATCCGCACTACTCACGAGTGCATAAAATATCACCAATCACATCTGCACTACTCACAAGTGCACAATCAATCAAACTGTACTACTCACAAGTGATGCACTACGCGTAGGCCAATATCCAGTCACTCTCTCGGGAATAAACACCTCTGGGTTCAACCTCCTCGGGCTCAGTCACCTCTGGGCGAACACATCCCCAGGTTCAGACACCTCCGAGTGGTACATCCAGGCTCAGTATCATCCGAGAAGCTGACTACCATAGGATCAACTCCCGATCCTACAATCACATCCCCCAAGCTCCGGTCGTCTGGGTAATCCCCCAAGCACCGACCGTCTGGGAATATCACAATCACAATGAAAACCATCCCGGGAATTACATCCCAAAACATTTCAATCAAATCTTGACTTCATACCAAGTCAAGGTCATTCTCAACTGGGTCTCAAGCCCAAAATACCTTTTACACATAAACCGTTAAAATCACATTTAAATCAATAAAATAATCCGAAAATCATCATTGACTCACCAACCAAGTCAAAACATCATTTTAGAAATCATTTAGACTCCGGGCCTAGCCCAAAACATCATTTGTACGTACCTCGTAAAACGTGCCCGAAAGACTGATTAAAATAATCATAAAATCCCAATAAATCATTAATTTCACAATTTCACAAATGACTCCAAATCCGAGTCAAAATCACTATTCACTTGGGTTCTCATGCCCAAAATAACACTATCACGCAAATCCATGCGTTGCAACCTCCGTAGCCATTTTCACGTAAATCGACAAAATTGACCCTTGACTCATTCCCGAGTCACCACATCATTTTTCAATCCATGACTCAATAATCCGAGTCCAAACATTATTTTCGATCAATTTCAATCCCGGACTCATAAACCAAGTCCAAACATTATTTTTACCAAATTTCGTAATTTCTCGAAAATCGCCCAAAATAATAATATAATAATCATAAAACCGAGAAATTACCGGATTGAAACACAAATCATGCCCAAGCATATAAAATCATATAATAAGGCATTTAAATCATATATGCATGCATCACAGTTAAAAAAACCAAAAGTCCACTCACACACACCGTCCAAAACGGTCCGTTTTCGAGCTGCACGTTTTTCCGTAAAATCTGGAAATCACATCTCCTGTCCAAAATCATTATAGAGGGTTACTAACATCTCAAAATACATCATATAATTTTCCCCAATTTTTTCCGGGATTTAAATACGTATTTTTAACGTAATGCAAAACTTCGGATACGCGGAACATTATCGAAACAATATCCGATTTCACCGAAATCAACGTCAAAATGTTCGTTACACTGAGAGGATCAAAAGTCATGTTGACCTCACCTTGAGACTAGGCCGGACGCGCCCTCACGCGCCGCCGTGAGTGGCTGCGCGTGAAATCCACGCGCCTGCTACAGTGTCACCGTCCCAACCCGTTTGTCTGGTAAACGGGTCGTTTAACCCGCGATCAGACCCGGTTCCAATCCTATCAATTCGACACTGAATTCATCAATTGATCAATCAATTAGCTTCTACTTAAGTCCAATTAGAGTTCTGTAGCAATAATTCCATGAAACATTACCTCAATCCTCACGATCACAGATGATCAATCGAAGGATATCCGACCACTGTTCATCCTTCGAAAACCATCAAACCTTCTTGATTTCGTTCAATTGATTAACCAGTAAGCTTCAATGGACTCAGGTAAGTATTTTCCCCAACTCAATTGCATCAATTCGTGGCTCAAACGCCACGACTCAAACTCGATTCTTCGTCACTGTGCAACCATGGAGTTCAGTCAATCTCCAGCGTTTTCCTTCAATTGATGGATCCAGAAGCATCGTGGGATCCTCAGGAACACAATCCCCACATCAATTTCATCAATCGAAGCCTCAATTCCCTCGACTCAACCTCGAATTTCATCCTCTGTCACCAAGTGTGTTCAGAGTCAAAACAACACCAATTTCCTTCGTTCTTTCGACGTTTCTGATCGTAATGATCCCAGGAAGCTCGAAGTGAGTTCAATTTCGATCCTCACGGCTCAATTCCCAGTATTTGAATTTCCCCCCAATTTTTCTAAATTTTCGATTCTCAGTCTCCAGCCTTCAATTAATCCCCAGTGTTTTCCCAGTTTAATCCACTCTCATAACTCTCAAATTCCCCTCGAAGCTGGTTGTGAAAGGGAGCTCAATTCTCCCCAATTTTGATGCCCAAAGTCCACGGTTTAGAAAAACAAAGAAGAGGGAATTAAGGAGAAAATGGAGGAAATGATGAAGGATAAATGATGATGTTGTAATGATGGTGTTGGGAGGGAAACATGGACCAGATTTCAGGGGATGGGTGACACTTGTCACTCATCCGAATGTGCACAGTCACCGGGTACTGTTCATATTAAAATATTATTTTAATCCCGGTTCGTTCGGTTAATCGAGCCCGATTCCGTGACCATAACTTCGTCGTCGAATCTCCGATTTCAGCATGCCGCCTGTCGTTGGATTCGTATCGACGAGACCTACGTAACGGTCCTTGGCCCTCGTCCATCGGACCTCCCGATCAAAAAGTCAACATTTGGCCCCTACTATGCCAAATTACCAAAATACCCCTCATCTTCCGATCATCATAACTTTCTCTACGAATGTCGGAATTGAACGTGCCACCTGTCTATGAACTCGTGACGTCCTGAACTACGTCACAGTCATCGGCCAAAGTCCATTTGACCGCCCGAACTAAAAGTCAACATTTTGCCCACACCAGGGGCAAAACGGTCATTTTGCACGTTTCGTCCGATTTTACTCAACTAATCCCCGATTAGTCATTCTAAATCATGATTAATTAATATTCAATCCCGATATTCGGGACGGGTCATTACATAGTGGAGGATTAATTTCCTAACACATAGTTCCTCTACTGATAGTTTAGAGAATTTGTTAAGGCACTCGTTTATTAGGTGTGCTGATCAAAGAAAAGTTGGGGATGCTGGTGAATGTTCTACATCCGAGAGGGATATTGTAGATCTTCAAGAACAAGGGGCGGTGGAAGAGAGGCTAATAAGCATATGGAGAAAGAAGAGGAGGTCGAAAAGGTTGAAGCCGAAGAGGTTGGGTCAATGAGGAAGAAACTGAAGAGCAAAAAGAGGGAAAGCCGATCCCTATAGCCATTGCCTTGAATAACTCCCCTTATATTGTGGATCACGAGGTCACAATGCTTAAAGAATAATATTTTGTGAGATTTAGAGATTGGTATAATGTGCCTTCTCGCATAGTTTTTATTTTTTCTTTCCAGTGTTTCTTGGCTGTGTGAACCACCAGCTGGTTCAATTTTGTTCTATATAGATTGCTTCGAGCATGGACTCCGATTTTCTCTGCATTCTGGTCTCGGGATGTTCTTGCTTGGGCAAGGATTTTCTTCGGCCAATTGAATGCCAATGGATGGATCACCTTGATTAGCTTATATAAAGCCTTCCGTTTGCGTGGTAAGGAAGAGCCGAATTGGGGATAGCTTTGTTTCATATACATGTTTAAGAAGTACCCGACCACCTAGTTGGTTCAAGATAGGAAGTGTTGGGAAAAATGCGAATGGCTCCTCTATCAATGAAATGACAACCTCCCAAAATAATTGGAGGCATCAGTATTGCTTGGTGTCTGATCCCTAGGTGGGAGATCCTAACGATTTGGAGAGAAGGATCATACATGAGTTCCAGTTGGAAGGTTGTTGGTCTTAACTAGCTGACTATTTTTTTTTTGTTTTGGACTATATGTTACATGTTTTTCGTTTTGAATGTTTTGACCGATTGGTTTGATTACAAGTGCATTCAAGGGAGGCTATTTAACTACTGAAGAAGAAATTTGTGAATAGGTTTGTCGGCTGCTGTCACTCCTCGAGAGAAGTTGTTGCATACTGAGAATGACATAGATGTTGTTGGTAGCTGATCTCATTTCCAGCCCACATAAGTGTCTTCATCGCTCATTTTTGTTTCATTTTTTTTGTATAGGCCGATTAACTATAACTTGATTGATTTTTGTGTTCCGTTCATCCTAAGGTCCAAGTAATTGCCAACAAGAATATGGCGACGTCTATGGCCAAGTACAAAGCTTGGGAGGAGGAAAGAGGTGTCGGTAGGGTTGTCAATGATATCCAAAAAAGGACAGATACCCACCACCAGAGGCCGAGCACTCGAACTCGCAAAGAGTCGAGGGAGAAGCTGATTTGTACGGATGTTCTATAGGGTGGATCGGGCACTGAGCCTGTGGTGTCTAAGGCCCAAGTGCCTTCCAATCGGCTTTCTTTCAATTTTTCGATGATGTAGACATCTTATCCAATCAAGAAATAGTTGGTTGAGGTGATCAGTCTTGACCAGTCAAATGCCCGTCGACAGAAGATGCTAGTGATGCAGGGGAATTTGCCACCTAGAGAGGCTGGGAAGGCTGCTTTGAAGAGGAACAAGATGTGATCGACACCCTACAGGTCATCCATAGCCAGATCTCAACTGAGTCTCCCCTTGTTCTGTTTTCCTACATCGTGTCGAAGCCGCTGTATAGAGGCCAATCTTCAACCATAGGCTGAAGCTGTACTTTGTCAGCCCATGTGAAACTTTAGATCCAATATGCACTTTGGTTGTGGATAGCAGCTGGAAGGAGATGGCCAACTGCATGCACCACATTGTTATGCCGATTGTTAATGCAGCAGTGCTTAGTTCTCCGATTGAGTGGTCTGAGATTGGGGAGATGAGTACTTCTACTCTCTCAGATCGGTACGCAGGGTGGAAAATGAGGGCGCACTCGTAAGTGATTTTTCCTTCCTTTGTTTTCTTTGACTTTTTTTTTTCTTTTTTTTTCTTCTTAACTTATTTTTCATCGGCAATTCTTTAGCGAGGTCTTCAATCAGCATAGAGGCTTGGAAGTTAAGGACTGAAGATTTGAAGTTGAAATAGCAGAATGCTAAGCTGCCATTTAAGAGATCGGTGGGGGAAAATTCTGCTATGAGTGTGCTCCAACTGCCTAAGGCTCTTTACTAGGAAAGGAATTCACTAGCCTAGCTGGTACAAGATTTGTACCCCGAAAAAAGCAAGAGAGGTCTAGGGTTTAAGAATTTTGAAGTGTTCAACCAAGCAATGGTTGCAAAATAGGCATGGAGACTGCTGGAACACCCTTCCTCGCTGGTTTCCAAAATGTTAAAAGTTACTTTGCTGATAAGGACTTTATGGAGGCAGGTTTGGGTTCAGCTCTCTCTTTGGTTTTGCGATCTATTATTTCGGGTCGGGAAATTATCCAATAGGGGCTGATATGTAAGGATGAGACTGTTGAATCTATTGGTGTGTTTCGTGAATGGTGGATCCCACAGCCACACACGCCTAAACTTATCATGAACATGGGTTTACTTGCTGATGTACTTGTTTCTTCACTTATAACTGTGGATGGTGGTTGGAACCAAGAGCTTCTATATAGTGTTTTCTGCCTAGAGGATGTACATGTCATTCTTAGTGTTGAAGCTGAATTCGTCCTTTAAACTCAAAAGACTCAAGGATCCCTGCAAACAAGCAAACAGTAAGCTATCGTTCGTTCAATGATCGAGACCCGGGGGGTGTTCGACCAAGAACGCTCCAATGCTTAAGTCAGCTTCGAAAGAGAAATCTCAAGAGCTTAAGTAGCGTTGAACAGAATTACCTGGAAAGTGAAATGAGCTCCGCTATTTATAGGAAAACCTTGGGAGTCTCGGAGCGTTCTGATTGGTCGGTTGAATTTGTAATTAATAAATAATATATTTATAATAAAATATATTATTTAATAATTATAATAATAACTCATTATGATAATAATGATAATTATTGTGTTTTAATATTAATATTAATTGTCTGTTACTAACAATAACGACAATTAACTCTCGGGAAGAATATTAATATTACGGAGATTTTAACCCGATTAAATAACGTATTTAGCTGGTAAATAGATTATTTAATGTGTGGGTGTTTTCAAATGACTAGCGTTATTGCCAGGGGCAATTTGGTCATTATAGGCCACGCGGCAGCTCCACAATTTTTGCGTGATTTTGGGTTCCACAAATGCCCCCACTTCGCTTAGGAATTCATGGAATTCTAAGAGAAGTAGATTTTCGGAAGTCCCATTGAATCATTTTTGGAGTAAGACTCCGTCTTCTCTTGTACTGTTCTTATACTGGATAAATTCCACTGGGTTCAAAATATCACGTATATATGTGCTGCACCTGGAGCCCAACATGAGGTTGAGTTGTGCTTCTTTGTTTGATTTGATTGATGACCTATGTGACTGGGTTTGACTTGTGATTTGCTTGTGATAAATTCCCTCATTGCTGATGGAGGTTTCATTTCTTTTTGTTTAGTAAAAGTTTATAACCTCTATTTCACACATTTAAAACTGTTTGATCATTGATGATGATGGTTTAATTTCTTTCCGTTTAAAGGAGGGTCTGTAACCTCCAAAAATTTCTCCCCTTCTTTGCCGTTGGTGAGGTTAAATAAAGGTGATGTAAATTCCTCTAATTAATTCACCCATTATTTTTCGGGTAAGAATAATTATAAAAGAGGAAAATGACAACCTCTATTTCCAAGCAATACTGACAAGTGCTCTACTGGTGCTTAGTGGAAAAATGAGGAAGTGAAGCTTAGGCTTTGGAGGTCGTCACCTAAGCCATCGAACCATGGCTTCATTGTACAAGAAGGTATGCGTGAAGTGCGACAGATTTTTTCTTGCCTTCCCCTTTTTCTTTGTGCAATTTTTTCTCCAAATGTAAGCAAAAAAATCCATTACAGCAACCACAATTTTTTCTGTAGGTGACGTGTTTTGCAGATCGACTCCCCCTCGTTGCGGTAGTGTAAGTTGCAATCCTAGATTACGTTGTTCGTTCTGGATTTGTTGGCAAAATCCTGGGTCAAGATCGGGAGTGAGAACATGGCCCTGCACTTTTCCTTCCTCTCTCTTATGGTTGGTGTCGCTGGCAGGACAGCTTGCACGACTACCCTCTGATTGCTTGAAAATTGGTTTTGGAATACAGGTGACGTTTGATGCAGTTTCTTTGCTTCTTTTTGCAAAGACTTCCATGTATTGAAAAGTCATGATGACTTTATAAAATATATATATAACCTTGGGCTTTTTCCTTGTTTCCGCTTACTGCATCTTATATACATATATATATATATATATATTTATATATATATGTTTCTGTTGCCTACTATATATATACATATATTATATACTATAGTGCAGTTTGTTCCTTCAACGATTTCAGGAGCTACGGGAGTCCGATTGTGATGGTTCAAGTGTCAATACACTCCATTTTCAGAGTTGGTTATTTCGAGATACATGAAGGCATGCTTCCAGTGAAGTCTTGAAGAACTAATTTTATGGGAGTTTCCGTTTGGCAGATACGGAATGCGTTTTCTTCACAAGCGAGGTGGTAGGCTGTTGCGCTATAACCAAGGAATGAGTCCACTTGTTCGCTCCTGAGTGGTTGGTCAGGTAGACGGGGCTCGCCATTATCGGCAGTTCTGTTAGTGCCGTTTTTGACCACCACGTGTTAGGCACGGATTGGCTTGAGGGGATATCGGTGGACTGTTGCAGAAGGTGCAATGCATCAGGCTTCAAAGAGGCTATAAGGAGGCGTCATGTGGAAGACGTCGGCTAGTAGTGCTGGAAGGTGGGTCCCGTGTGTCTGTCAGCGTCTGTGTCCATGACGAACTCGAGGGGCCACGTGGAGGGCATCATATGGTGGTGCAGGAGGTGATGTGCCAAATGACATGAGATGTTCTTCCCAGCGACCATTCACTTGGTACGTGGTGGATAGAAGAGTTCGACGCATGAGGAGCAAGGTGCACCATGACCTATCTAGGTTTTCATCCACAAGAGGCAAGGCACTCCATGACTTGAAGTTAGGAACGCCGGAATGCAAGGGGATACGTGCTAAAGTGCAAGGCGAAGCAAGGTATCCCATGAAGCAAGGCAAAGTGCATGTGGTTCCATGGAGTGGATGAAGCTTCTCGAGGAGTTGTTTTGGCCAGCGGATGACCTTTTAGATTGAGCTCAAAATGGGGTGACTGCAAGGTGGAGCATAAAGATGGAGGACCGATCATTGCGAAGCATCAGATGGTGTACGCCATTGCATAATTGAAACAAGAAAGCTTGGAGGTGGACCATGCACGTGGCGCTTGGAAGATAGAAGGGCTCCCAATGATCATGCATGTGGTGCTTGGAAGATAGAAGGCCTGGCACATGAGGATCAAGGCACAACATCGAAGCTTGGTGCATTTATAGACTTGCCATCTTTAAGTGCAGGTTGTGCCAACATCGAAGCATTTAGCAAGGGAGGCGAGGAGTCTTATCACTTTATGTGAGGCGTGTCACAACCTAGCAGGAGTCTTGTTCCAGCTGCGCGGATGCCACCAAAGAGCCGAAGCTTGAACTAGACATAGAGCTTGAGCCTGAATTGAGCCTGAGCTGGAGGTTAAGAAAGGCGGCTTTCCTGAAACTGACGAATCTTTATTTGACGATGTTCCCATACCTTCAGCAGAAGAGTGGGCAGAGTATAAGAAAAAGATGGGTTGTGAAGACGTGCATCCTTAGTTGCTTTTGCTTTTGAATGCCAATGATTGTATTTGCATTTCTTGTAGTCAATAATTGATTTGAGCCATCGATATGTGATGAGCCAATCATTTTCAAATAAATGAAAACAGTACTTATGAAGAATTTTGAGATCTCATCGTCTAGTCTCTTTGCAAAATTCTACTATTCGTTTTGATTGAGTCCAAATTAACACATACATTAGATGCCCCCGTTGTAGCCATAGGCGTCCAACTTTGGGTTTCAGCTAACTTGGCGTTCGTTTTGGTGTTGCCTTCAAGGAAGGGCTTTGGCTTCTTATTAGAAGGCTTGAAGTGTTCCCAAGAGGAAGACTTTGAGTGCTTCCTGGTGGAAGGTTTTGAGTGCTTCCTAGTGGAAGTCTTTGAGCGCTTCTAGGTGGAAGGCTTTGAATGCGTAGGTTGAGATGCATTGCATGGAGAAAGCATGGGTCATTTGCAGGGAAAAGTCTTGGTCGATTCGCATGGCGAAGTCTTTGGTTGCTTCGTATGGCGAAGGCTTGGACGCTTCGCAGGGCGAAGGCTTGGGTGCTTCGTAAGGCGAAGGCTTGGGTGCTTCGCAGAGCAAACGCTTACTTCGCATGGCGAAGACGTAGGTACTTCATAGGGCGAAGGTTTAGATGCTTTGCAGGGCGAAGACTTGGATGCTTCGCAGGGCGAAGGCTTGGATGCTTCGCAGGGCGAAGGCTTGGATGCTTCGCAGGGCGAAGGCTTGGATGCTTCGCAGGGCGAAGGCTTGGATGCTTCGCAGGGCGAAGACTTGGAAGCTTCGCAGGGCGAAGGCTTGGAAGCTTCGCAGGGCGAAGGCTTGGAAGCTTCGCAGGGCGAAGACTTGGAAGCTTCGCAGGGCGAAGACTTAGAAGCTTCGCAGGGCGAAGGCTTGGATGCTTCGATGAAGAAGGCTTTGATGCTAGAGGGAATAAGTTTTGAAAACTGTATATGTTGAACAAATATGTTTGTACGTATTTAGAACAATTTTTCAATCTTATTGATAATTCAAATGCATGGTACTTGAATTTTGAAGACAACATAAAAAGAAAAATTGAAAGTTTCATAGGCTTCCATTCCCCTCTAATTTTGACATGCAGCTAGTTGATGCGGATCACCTTTGCTGCAGGTTCCTTTGGTCCTTTGTCAGCAGGTCGAACTGTGGCCTTCCTTTTGACGTACTCTGTGCAATGTCCTTTCTTAACGAGATTCCGGAGGTATCTCTCGAAGGATATACATTTCCCGACGTTATGCCCACAGCACTCATGATAGGCACACCACTTCGTCTTATCAGCATTCTCTTGATCGCCTTTGACCGGCTCTAGCTTTTTGAACCATGGTTTGTCCTTGATCTCATTATGAATCTGGTGGACTGGCATTGAGAACTGTAGATTAGGTTTTCCGATGGTTGTGTCGTTGGGAGTTTGTTTCGCCTTGCGTTTGTTGAACCCCCCATGTGAAAATTTGCCACCAACGTCCTCTTTGCGTTGTGGTGATGGTGCAAAGGCTTTCTCGCTGGTCTCGACATAATCTGGTGCATGTGCAGCACCCTTCTCATCTTCCCAACATGCATGTCGCTAAGCTAAAGAGAGCATCTTGGTGAGACTTCGTGTATTGCCCATGACAATGTCTCCGTAGAGCTGGCTGTCCCGGGGAAGCCCTTGTTTGAACGTCATTGCTGCAACAAGTTCGCTCCAGCCAACAATTCGAGAGTTTTCCTCGCAGCACCTCCGAATGTACTGTCGGAGGCTCTCTTTTGCTAGCTTCCGGATGGAGAAGAGATGGTCTTCCTTTACCTCGACCGTATGAAGCTGCGAGTACTCCTTGACGAATGCCAGAGCCAACTCTTCAAAAGTAGCGATCGACCTCCGGGGGAGATGATTGAACCACGTCATGGCTTGACCTTGAAAAGAGGCTTGAAACCCCTTGCACATGAGCGCATCGTTGTATCTGTTGGGGACCATGACTCCCCGGTAGTAGTCTATGTGCTTCACCGAGTCAGAATTTCCTTTGAACGGATTGAAGTTTGGCATTGCAAACCTTTGGGGGAATGACTCTTCCTCAATATCCCTTACAAAGGCGTGGAGAGCTGTATCTGGCGACGTAGATCGTTCTCTAGATCGCCATCTCGTTGAGCACGAAGGTGCCTGTCCAACATTCTTTGAACATCATTAGCCCGCAACGCACCTTGCTGAGGCGGTGAGTCATTTCGTGCTAATCGTCGAGAACCTCCTTGAACTTCTCTCCTTGATCTCTGGGATCGTGCTGGGGAGTAGGCATCATCTTCCCCCTCACTGCCATGGATAGATCGTCTTGGGTCTTTGTACAGAACCTGAGGTTGCCCCCTACTCCCATGTGAGCGCTGTGAGCGCTCCACCTGTGAAGTTGCCCCAATCCTACTTCCTAGCCGCTCATGTACTGATGGCCTTAGGCGTTGTGGGCCCTTTGCTCGGCGAGCATGACTTTCTTCGCTGGAGTCGCTTAGCGAAGTGTCTCGTGACATTGTGCGGCAGTGGACCGGTTCTTTCCCAGGCCGCCTTGGAGCACTCTCTTGTCTTCCTCGTGACGTGGAATGCCTGTCTGGATCTTGGGATGGTCTTTTTGCCAGGAGTCGCTGCAAGAGCTCTCACTGAAGTTGAACTTGGCTGCTCAATCTTTCAACATGCTGCGCCAAGTTGTCCTGGAGAGGTTGATGGTGACTTCTCCCTGAGACGTCGTGTCGCTCATCTAGAAAGTCTCTTAGGTCCACGTTTGCTGTGGGCTGATCATGCCGTGATGCTCCTCCCATCATTCGCCCGCCCGCTTGTTGTAAAGCCGAAGTTCCTTCCCCTAGCGCGGGCACTTGGTTAGCTGGAGAGGAGAGTGCACCGAAGCTGAAGGTCGGCATCCTTCCTTCCGTCTCCATGGGAGCTTCTATGGACACTCGACGGGGTCGAGTTGGACGTTCATCTGGAGTCTCTACGCGTGCCTCATTCCTCGTTTGGGTCGTTGAGGCAGAAACACCTTCTCCAGCCGAACGAACGGATCGTCGAACCCTGGCCATGCTTGATATGCGATTCTTGAATGGAAATTTGTCGAACGATGAACACGTTCAAGATCTTCGAATCAACGTTAAGAACGATGAACGAAGTAGGATGAACGATGAACAATCGTGAGAGCCTCTTCTTGAATATCTTCAAGCTCTCAATGAAAGCACCAATTGTTGAAGCTGAATTCGTCCTTTAAACTCAAAAGACTCAAGGATCCCTGCAAACAAGCAAACAGTAAGCTATCGTTCGTTCAATGATCGAGACCCGGGGGGTGTTCGACCAAGAACGCTCCAATGCTTAAGTCAGCTTCGAAAGAGAAATCTCAAGAGCTTAAGTAGCGTTGAACAGAATTACCTGGAAAGTGAAATGAGCTCCGCTATTTATAGGAAAACCTTGGGAGTCTCGGAGCGTTCTGATTGGTCGGTTGAATTTGTAATTAATAAATAATATATTTATAATAAAATATATTATTTAATAATTATAATAATAACTCATTATGATAATAATGATAATTATTGTGTTTTAATATTAATATTAATTGTCTGTTACTAACAATAACGACAATTAACTCTCGGGAAGAATATTAATATTACGGAGATTTTAACCCGATTAAATAACGTATTTAGCTGGTAAATAGATTATTTAATGTGTGGGTGTTTTCAAATGACTAGCGTTATTGCCAGGGGCAATTTGGTCATTATAGGCCACGCGGCAGCTCCACAATTTTTGCGTGATTTTGGGTTCCACACTTAGTATTGTTCTTCCTACCATGCTTCACTTTGTGGATGGCCGCTTCTGGTTCTATACAAAGAATAGAAATTACACTGTTAAATCGGGGTATTATGTTGCTTTGGATCGGTTAGAGAAAAACACTATAGGGGAGGCGGGTGGCTCTGCAAGTTTAGTCATTGAGCATCATTTGAGGCATCTTTGGAAGTGTTGGAAAGTCCCAAATAAGTAGAATTGATTTCTTTGGAAGGATAGTTTGGATATCCTACCGACAACCATTAATTTTGTCGCTGAAAAACATGATTCATTCTTGTAGGTGTAGTAAACAGAATGAAGATACTTCCATGCAATGGTGAGTTATAAAATGGGTCAGTGGGTGTGGTGAGTTTCCAATCTTCCCCTTGTTGGCTTTCCTACCAAAGGCCGGTTTTGGGATCTCTTCAAGTTTACCTCTTGTAAACTCTCAATGTCTGAGTTAGAACAATTTTTTTATCTATGGATAGGTGTGGAGCTAGAGAAATAAAGTGGTTCATCATTTTCCAGTTATGGAGGATAATATGGTGGCTGAATCTACCTTGGCGGCATAGACAAAGTGGCCGGGGTTACAAGTTGCTAAAACTAGGGCAAGGCGGGAGAGAACAAACCAATGGTCTAAACCTGCTGCTCCGGGCTTCAAACTAAACTGTGATGCTACTGTGGTTTTGGAAGGTGGACTTAGAGGGATTGCTGGGATCCTACGAGACTCCATGGGAGGGGGTGATTAGTGGTTTCTCTAGACCTGCTCCTGTTGGAGCCTCGGTGTTGGCGACAGAGATGAAGGTAGTGAAGATTGGACTACTAATGCTAATTTCTGGGACTTCAGACTGTTCAGGTTGAGACTGACTCGCTAAAGGCTGTTACTATAATTAAGTAAGTGCTTGACAATTGGAGTTCCATCGGTTTACTGGGTTGTGTGATTTGGGGTTTGATGGAGTAGATTGGTTTGCACGATGAACAGTTGGGCTTCGCTCCTAGATCTAGAAACTCGGTAGCACACAGCCTTGCCTAGGAGGGCCTGTAGACTCAGTGGAAGACAGCTTGGGTGCCTCTTGTACCCCTTTGGATTCATACCTTCCTTGAGAGGGATATGCTTATTTGATTGTTCCATTATTTCTATTTTTGGCCCGGAGGGTATTTTTTTTACATCACCCGATTTATCCTAGAATAACTAGGTTTTTTAATGAGGGTCCCCATGCATTTTCTATGCACTTTTTCAATCAGATAAAAAAAAGATTGATATATATAACAAAATTTGAAGCCTATATGTCCTCAATCTCCTTGATTGCATTATTAATTTCATTTCAAAAGATGTTAACTAGGTTGAATTCGTGTACGTCCATCTGTATGGCTGAAGTGATTCTCTAAATGTTTATTATATATACATATATGCATTAGTCAATCTGAAACTAATAACTAATTTAACTCTAAACATTCCTTAATCATTTATTTGTGGCATCTGATTGAATATGATCCCTGATACATTAAGACTAGAAATTAACTAATATAGCCATTTAGGGGTGGGCCTAATTATTGATATCATCACATTCACATGACGTACAAATATGTACGTGCAGTGACTGATGAGAAAGATTCAAAAGGTGATGAACGTGCATGCATGTTGTAATTGTATCACCTACAAAACTCAGCAACACCCTGTCTTCTTGAGAGCGCCCTCTCTTGAGATTTCCTGCAACATTGTTTGCATCCCATTTACCAAAACACCCATAACCATTTTTAGAAACAACCTTGCATTCAATCCACCCAACCACCCACAACCATTATCATTCAATTCACCCAACAAACCATAATCTTTATCTAAAACAACCTACAACATCCCATCCAACTTACCTTGAGGACATGCTGTGCACTGACACCCGTCTTTGAAGAGATCCCCCCTCCAAAACACAGGCTACACTACATCCTAGATTGGCCTCCCTCTGCCATGAAGTAGTACCTGTAAGATGAACCAAGCATTCAATTCTACAGCAGATAGTCTCATGTCCTAACTCTGGCATTGATGGCCTTTCTCCTGGAAAAACATCAGGATTTAACTATGAGCATTCAACCAAGCAGATCAAATACCTCACCTCAATCAGGAAACTCGTACCTTGCCCATTACTTTGCTGCTACAAGTAGTTACAACAACCCTCTTTCTGCCCCTATTGAGGACCCTTCCATGGACATTAACTCAACCCAACCACAAGCAACCCCCATCGTACTCTACAACCTACATGTGACAAGAAATTACACAAATTACACTGATGAGGGCTGCATCGACAAGGCCTCACAAACGGCGCATAAAGTTTGGAACAAAACTGAGCATCAAGACGTTAAGAATAGAGGTGGATTGGGAAGGAGATTCAATCCTCACCTTAAGGTTGATAAATTGATACCTTTGCTAGATGAACAAACACACCCTGAAACTCAGATTGAACCAAGGAGAAAACCCACCCGAAAACCACCTTTTCAAATAACTTATATGTTTTGCTCCCTAGTGCTCCAATTAATCCTCACACTTATCTCGTGCTTGCTGTATGGGAACCAAATGGCCTGACCTACCACATTCAATCCCATCAACAAACTGGAAGGATCCATGGGACTCTCTGACCTAGAGAGTGGCCTGAAACTTGTTGGTATTGTGATTGTAGAAAAACCCCCAAAGAGGAGTACGATGAAGAAGATCATTTCCACTGCCTGGGAAAGTATCGAGTAATCTCGAATTATCCATACCAAGGATAATTCCTATATTGTATTGGTCCAAGATGAAGACATGGCAAGCAGGATCGTTGAGGGTGGCCTTGGTCTGTGATGGGGTTTCATTTCTCAATTCAACTGTGGCCTTCAAACTTTTCCATTGAGGAGCTTCCCCTCCACGTCATCTCTTTCTGGATTCAAGCCCATGAGGTGCCTTTGAAGCTCTTGACGGAGGAAAACGCGAGGATTGTGGGAGGAAAACTTTGTGTTGTGGAAGCTATGGAAGACCCATAGATGCATGGGCTGCGAGGATACCTTTGTTTCCGAGTCAAAATTGACTCCTCGAAACCTCTTCCACTAGCCTTCTGGTTTCCAAGAGAGGATGGAGTTAGCACCTGGGTGGAATTCAAAATGAAGAGATTTCCGGACTTCTGTTACAACTGCGGCCGCCTGGATCACTCTGAGCGAGGTTGCCCCCATCCATTTGCCATTTCCGAGAATCTAAAGGTTGCGGCCTATGGGGATTGGCTGCAAACCAGAACCCCAAGGAATGACATCAATACAGCCACTCTACCACTGCCAAGAGGGGCTACCACGCTCCAGTTGAACGTGTGAATGAGGTGAATATTGAGGAGCCCAGTAAAGGAGATGGAACTTTGCAGCAGTCGTACGACCGTGACCTTAGGGGCAGTGAGCAACATCATAGGTTTGTTTCTATGCTTTTCTTCCTATCTCCTTCATGTTGCAATCCTATAGAAAATGAGGGAGTAACCGTTTTGACAGATCGAACACAGCAGCATCACTTCTAACCTTCATTGCTAATGACAACTATAATAGGAAGGAGGCGAACTCTAGTCTCTTTTGTGGGCCAGACTCAATAAAAAATGGCAGTGCCTCCAAAGTAGCTGGGTTTTCTACCCCAGGGGCCCAAATCAAATCCCACCCTCTCTGTCATGGGCTAAACTGTATGACCCTTGTGGCCCAAACCATCAACTCACGACTCAGAACTGGGCCAACTCCTTTTCCCTTCAAGGACTATAGTGCTAACAAATGGGCATGCGTGGGCCAGAATAGCTTCGGATTCGAGCTGGATGCACCTGGGCTTGTAGGTGCCACTAAACCCACAAGCTGGATCCCCACCCCAATTGCTAATAAGGTTGACTATGCCTTCACTAATATGGGCCTCAAAAGAAACTTCAATAATGAACAGGTCCTTTTTCCTTCTCCTAATAAAAAAACCAAACTGACTCTAATTGAAAAAAAAACCCCCAAAGAGGAGTACGGTGAAGAAGATCATTTCCATTGCCTGGGAAAGTATCGGGTAATCTCGAATTACCCATACCAAGGATAATTCCTATATTGTATTGGTCCAAGATGAAGACATGGCAAGCAGGATCGTTGAGGGTGGCCTTGGTCTGTGATGGGGTTTCATTTCTCAATTCAACCGTGGCCTTCAAACTTTTCCATTGAGGAGCTTCCCCTCCATGTCATCTCTTTCTGGATTCAAGCCCATGAGGTGCCTTTGAAGCTATTGACGGAGGAAAACACGAGGATTGTGGGAGGAAAAATTTGTGTTGTGGAAGCTGTGGAAGACCCATAGATGCATGGGCCGCGAGGATACCTTTGTTTCCGAGTCAAAATTGACTCCTCGAAACCTCTTCCACTAGCCTTCTGGTTTCCAAGAGAGGATGGAGTTAGCACCTGGGTGGAATTCAAAATGAAGAGATTTCCGGACTTCTGTTACAACTGCGGCCGCTTGGATCACTCTGAGCGAGGTTGCCCCCATCCATTTTCCATTTCCGAGAATCTAAAGGTTGCGGCCTATGGGGATGGGCTGCGAACCAGAACCCCAAGGAATGACATCAATACAGCCACTCTACCACTGCCAAGAGGGGCTAGACGAGTAGCGGGAAGTTCTAGTGCAAACCACGCTCCAGTTGAACGCGTGAATGAGGTGAATATTGAGGAGCCCAGTAAAGGAGATGGAACTTTGCAGCAGTCGTACGACCGTGACCTTAGGGGCAGTGAGCAACATCATAGGTTTGTTTCTATGCTTTTCTTCCTATCTCCTTCATGTTGCAATCCTATAGAAAATGAGGGAGACTCTACACCCAACCGTTCTGACAGATCGAACACAGCAGCATCACTTCTAACCTTCATTGCTAATGACAACTATAATAGGAAGGAGGCGAACTCTAGTCTCTTTTGTGGGCCAGACTCAATAAAAAATGGCAGTGCCTCCAAAGTAGCTGGATTTTCTACCCCAGGGGCCCAAATCAAATCCCACCCTCTCTGTCATGGTCCCAAACCATCAACTCACGACTCAGAACTGGGCCAACTCCTTTTCCCTTCAAGGAATATAATGCTAACAGATGGGCATGCGTGGGCCAGAATAGCTTCGGATTCGAGCTGGATGCATTTGGGCTTGTAGGTGCCACTAAACCCACAAGCTGGATCCCCACCCCAATTGCTAATAAGGTTGACTATGCCTTCACTAATATGGGCCTCAAAAGAAACTTCAATAATGAACAGGTCCCTTTTTCCTTCTCCTAATAAAAGAACCAAACTGACTCTAATTGAGAAACACCCCCCCCCCCCCCCCCCCTCCTCGAACACTAGGAACATTCCCTGACGAAGGTTAAAAAGAAAAGAATTTTTGGCAGAGGCCAAAGGAAGTCGTAGGCAAGCGAAAGAAATCTTTACATATATGAATCTAGTTGATGTGGATTGGTCCTTGGTGGAACCAATCGAAATTCTGGTAGTACTTAGATTGATGGAGGTGGTACTTGCAACAAAAATGGCAGCGCTGACGCTAGTGCTGGCTAGCCAGTGCCAGCTTCCGAGAAAGTATGAGACTAATGAGTTGGAACTGTCAGGAGATGGTCTGGAAACAAAAGCCCTCGATTGTTTTTCTGATGGAAACAAAAATGACGACTAGTAGAGTTGTGTCATTTAGTTGTACTGCAAATTTTCAAAATTTTTATTGTGTTGCCCCAACTGATTCTGCTAGAAGCCTGGCCTTTTTATGGAATGGAAAAGTTGATGTTAGCATCTATACCTCGTCTAAATTCTTAATTGACTCTACTATTCATGAAAAATATTCTGGTTTTGTTTTTCAAGCGTCATGGGTTTATGGGACTCCATATCGGGATGAAAAGATTGAAATGTGCAAGTGGCTTGGTAGTACTCTTACCCCCATGGATATACCCTGGATTTGTGTTGAAGACTTCAATGAATACCTGTGGTCCCATGAGAAGCATGGGGGAAGGCTAGATATTTCAAACCGCATAAGGTTTCTCCTTGATTTCATAGAGTTGACTAATCTTATGGACATGGGCTTTAAGGGCCAGCAGTTCAATTGGAGGGGGATTCAGGGTGAGGAAATGTTAGTCCAAGAAAGGCTAGACAAAGGCCTAATTAACACCAATTGGTAACTTTGCTGGCCAGCTTCTACCCTCACCCATCTTCCTACTCTTGGCTTCGACCACTGCCCCCTATTAATTGATACATCCTCAACTCTGAAGAAAGGAAGAAGATTGTTCAAGTTCGAATCCTATTGGGCCAAGGGGCCTGAATGTGCTGATATTGTGAGAGCTGGCTGGGAGCCGGAGTTGTACAGCATGAACTGTGGTTGGGGGAAAAAGCTTTCCTCCTATAAGGCTGCCCTGATGCATTAGAGCAAGAATAATTTTTCAAATAATAGAGCAAGAATCGACTATTTTCTAGGTGATTTGGAAGTGCTTCAACTAGACTGGGAGCAAAATAGAGGTGTTATTGAGCACACCAACGCTGAACTCGGTAAACCTTGGGGCTTCGAGGAGAAGTATTGGCACCAACGATCATGGATAAAATGGTTGACGACTGGGGATTCCAACACTGCCTTGTTCCATCATTCCACAATTCAAAGAAGAAGACAGAACTCAATGTCCAAGATTAAAAAGAACGATGGTTCGTGGACTGAGGTGAGTACGAAGATTAAGAATACTATCGATTCTCATTTCTAGGGTATGTTTTAGTGTTCTGGCCAGCGAGAGTGGGGGCAAATTCTTTCCTTTGTAAATCCTATCGTGCCTGAAAATGTAAATACTGCTATTTCTGCTCCTTTTACTAAGGACGAGGTTAAATTGGCAGCTTATTAGATGGGTCCTCTCAAAGCTCGACCTGACGGATTCTCGGGGTTTTTTTTACCAAAACTAGTGGGATACAATTAAGGATGATGTGTTGGCACTTGTGAGAAGTCATTTTGAGGGCACGCTTCCAATTCATAAGTTGAACGGAACAAACATAGCCCTTGTCCCTAAGATATCGAATCCTGAATCTGTCTCTCAATTTAGGCCCATATCTCTGTACAACTACTCTTACAAGATATTATCGAAGGTCCTCTCAAAATAACTTAAGCCATATCTTGTTGACATGATCACACCGCAACAGAGTGCTTTTATTTCCGAAAGGCAAATCCAAGATAACATATGCATTACTCATGAGGCTTTCCATGCACTCAAACTTAGAAAGACCACAAAGAAGTATGAGATAGGCCTGGAACTTGACATAAATAAGGCCTATGATCGAATTGAGTGGGACTTTTTGGAGGCAGTCCATACCAAAATGGGATTTGATGATATTTGGGTCCACATGGTTATTGGGTGTGAGAAATCGGTGGAGTTTGATGTTGTAATCAATGGGCAATTGGGGAGTAATTTCTCACCTTCTAGGGGCCTACGACAAAGGCAACCAATCTCGCCCTACATCTTTATAATTGTATGTAAAGTATTGTAAAAAATGATGATTCATGCGGTTAACCATGGGATTGTGGATGGGCTCAGATTTAGTGACAACGACCCAATTCTCTCTTACCTTTTCTTTGCAGATGACTCCTTTTTTTTTCTAAAGGCCTCAGCGAGAAATTGTAGGGCAATCAAAACCCTATTAGAGGTATACTGTCAGGCTTCTAGTCAGATGGTCAATTTCAACAAGTCCTAAATTTTCTGTAGCCCCAACACTCCCCCTACGCTGTAGCATCAACACGGAGACATTCTTGGAGTACAAGTCACTATTGATCCAGGCCTTTACTTAGGACTACCAACTCTTTGGGGCCGATCTAAAAGTGAAGCTCTCCTCTCAGTGAAAGAAAAGATTATGAGGAAGGTTCAAGGTTGGAAAAATGGTCCCATGTCCTAGACTGGTAAAGAGGTTCTTATCAAGGCTGTAGCAAACACCATCCCAACTTACTCCATGTCGGTATTTCGGTTCCCCAAGAATCTTTGCAATGAAATTGATGTCATTCTTTCTAACTTTTGGTGGGGACAGAACCAGGATCGGAATAAGCTCCATTGGATCAGTTGGAAGGAATTAGGGCTCCCGAAGGCCCAAGGGGGGATGGGCTTTTGAAATATGGAGGAATTTAATACTCCACTACTAGCAAAACAGTAGTGGACGCTTATTTGTGAGCTTAATTCCTACTGGGCACAAATGATGAGAAGCAGATACTATCGTGATACTTGTTTTTTGAGGGAAACTCGTGGGGCCCAAGAGTTATGGGGTTGGTCGAGTATTTTGGAAAGTATGGACCTAATCCTTAAGGGTGCCCGATGGCAGGTCATTGATGGCCACTGCATCAAGTTCTAGACTGATAATTAGGTCATTGGCCTCCCTGATCTGCAGTCTGTTACTCATGTGCCTATGGGGGCTAATCTTGAGGCTCTAGTGGAAAACTTTACCAATTGTGAATCTAGAGGCTGGGACCGATCAAAGCTGTATGGGGCCCTAGGTCATGAGTGTGTTAAGTTAATTACCTCCATGCCTATTGGAAAAAATGTAGGGGGAAGACCGCCTAATTTGCCGAACTACTACCGATGAGAGCTACTAAGTCAAGTCAAGATACCATTGGTTAAAGAAAAGGGCTCCCCCACTCTCCACAAATCGCTCCTCATCTTCCTACATTATCCCTGAGGACACATCGAAACTAATTTGGAGCCTTGTTACCCCTCTTAAGGTTCAGATCTTTCTTTGGAGGATGGTTCGAGGTTTTATACCAACCAGGGACGCTCTCTTTCGTCGACACTTGGGTTTTTCCTCTTTATACCCTGTTTTCTCGGAGCATCCTAAATCAGTGGAGCATATGCTTATGCAATGCAATGGTGCCAGAAGTTTATGGTTTAGTTTGGCTGCTCTTTGGGTTACTCTATAAGTTTACTCAATATCTCTACTTTTGAATCCTAATTTTTTAATATTGTTGCCCCTCTCCCTGGTTGGAATGTGGAGAAACCGAGGATTCTGGATATGATTGATTGTTATTACTAGACTATATGGAAAGAACGGTGTAGAGTCTCGTTTGAGGGCTGCTTCTTTCACCCCTAGCGAGTTATTGAGACTGGGAGGTCTCTGTAGGCGGACTAGTGGGTTGCTATAGTCCCTGCCCCTCCTCATGGTAGTGCTGATGCTGAGGTTGTTTGTCTTTCCTCAGTTTGGACTCCCTTGTCGAAACACTGTGAAAATCAACTCTGATACCTCCTGGTCGTTCTCCTCTTCCCGTGTTGGTCTTGGTGTAGTTGCGAGAAATATGGATGGGATCTTCTTAGCTGGGTGTTCCTCAGTTAGTGATGTTGGATCTGCCATTGTGGCGGAGGCTTGGGCAATGCTGGATGGCGTCGATTTGGCAGTCCATGAGGGTTACAACAATGCGGTATTCGAGTCTGACCCGCAGGAGCTCATCAAGGTAGTTCGGGGTTCAATTTAGAAGGGTCGGTGGGAAATCTACCCTATTCTTCTCTGGCTTAGGTCTTCCATGGACAAATTTGACTATGTGGAGTTTGTTTGTGTTCCTCACTCCACAAATTCAGTCACTGATGCCTTTGCTTCACATGTCCGTTGAGAGGTCTGGATTGATTGCCCCTTCCCCACACCCCCCCCCCCCCCAAAAAAAAAAAAAAATCTTCCCTAGTGCATGTGTTATCTCGTGATGGCCTCCCTTCCCCTCCGCCCACTGGTGACTGCTAGATGCCTCCTTCGCTCATAGTTGGACTTTTTGCTCTTGTTTTTCGTTGGGTCCTTGCCCTCTGGTGTGTTAGCTTGTTTTGCTTGTGTTGTTTTTGTTTCCCTGCTTTTTTAAGACAGATAAAAAAACAAAAACAAAACTTGTAAGCAGACACTCAGCAGCAAACAAACGTTTCTTATGTACATACCAATGCATAGTAATTTAGATTTCAAAATCAATCCAATAATGAATTAAGAACATCACTTAAGTAATGAATTAAGAACACCATTATTATCCTTTTTAATCACTTAAGTAGTTTTGAGATTTTATTTCAAAAGCATCATTAGCTTTAAGAGTGGAATCCTTTATTATATGATATTTATAAGTTTCCAATTTGGGATTGTATTCTTCAACATTCCTTCTCATGAGGGATGACCACATATTCAATCACACTTGTAACTAGGAAAAAATCTAAAAATAAAAAATAGGGTGGGCTATCGTTATTCCTCTAATTTATACATACATATATATATATATACATATATATATATATATTAGGGGTAGGCACGGTTCGGTATGGTACAAAATTGATCGATACCAGAACCATACCATTTAATTTTAATTGGTACGGTACGGTTCAGTATTCAATATTTTGAAAGTGAAACCAGATCGTACCGTACTAATTAAGTTCGGTACGGTTTCGGTATGGTTTCGGTTTTGAGCCAAAATTTTGTTTGTGATTATAAAGCAAGGGTTAGGTTTAGGCATGGTTAAGTGTGAGCTTAGATTCTCAATAATTTTGTTTTTGGTTCCCTAATCAAAAATCAAAATCAAAAGCAAACCATATATAAATAAATATTATAGACTTCATGTCCAATCCAAAAGATCAATTAGCTGGCGTTGCTAATTAAAAACTTTCAGTAGCTAACATTCAAGTAGAAACTTCTAAGTCCTCCATGTAATTTTGTTTTTAATTAGCACAGGCAGCCAAAAGATCAATGACAAACCGTATCTAATAATACAATGAGCGCAAAGCAACATTGCATAGAGAAAAGAAAACAATAAATTAACAATTTAATACTAATTTAGCACAAGACAGACTCCAGAAGCTTATATTCATTAGTGAATCTTAATCCTCTAGTACAGTAAAAGACTAAAGAAAAAGGAAAACTATATTTATGAAGGACTTAAGTTTTCAAATATGTATTGAAAAAATTGCACTAAGTTGAAGATATCAACTCTTAGAAGCTAAATTAAGACATGTATGGTCATATCAACTCTTGAAGAAGACCTAATAAACCAATAAGAAATAAATTTAATTATTAAAAAAAATTCTAATTCGGTACGGTATCGGTACGGGACGGTTTTTTAAAGTATCGATACCGAAACCGTACCGAATTATATCGGTACGGTTTCGGTACCGTACCAATCATACAACGGTTTTACTATTCGGTTTTTTTTTTCGGTATGGTTTGATCTGAAATGGTACGGTTTCGGTATTTTGGTTCCATGTGCCCAACCCTAATATATATATATATATATATATATATATTTGTTTTTAAACGAACACGGAAAATTATATTTTTAATTGGGCTAAAACAAAGAAGAAAGATTATCTTGTAAAAATCAATCTGAAGATGCCACAAACTTGACTCAAACCTGGGCTAGAAGGAAAGAGGGAAGCACCCATACCAACATACCAAACAGAAATTTATGTTAGTAAAAGGGACATTTAGTATAACTATTAGCCAAATGCAATTGGGATACAGCCTAGTGTTCCCCCTCAATACTCAATACGTTCGTCCTCACGTGCAACCAATTTCACATTGCTCACTTGATTCAAAGGACTCAGTAATTCAGGTCCATTTAATTGGGAGATTTCGAATTCAAATCGGTTCCAAATCGAATTCAATCGGGTCAAGTAAATCAGTCAGCTCTAATACCATGTTAAAATTTCAGGATTAGTCTAATGATGTATCACTAATAATATCGATATTATCTCACATGTTAGATTTATTTGAAAAGACTTCAAGAATATTAAAAATAAAACTACTTACTATATTGGGTATTTCTTGTTTGTAAATTTTCGATTTGGAATTATATTCTTCAACGATGCATGCTGGCCACATACAGCTGGAAATTGGGATTGCAAAAAGCACAAAGAGATCAAGATCGAGTATGACTTTGATTTTCATTTGATTTGAGGGTTAAGTAAGAGTAAGGTATGTACCGATTAAGTACGCTGCTTTTAGCTCTTTCGACCAACAGCTTCTTTTGCTTTTGTAACTTTCTATGCACCACATTTTCTAATCAATAACTTCATCATCTCACATTTTCTCATCCAAGTGTACTCTTCTGAGTTCTTACCCACATTTTTCCGACAAAATAACTTATTACTTTATTTTCAATTTCCTCAATCATTATCATTTGTTATTATTTTATAATTTTGATTAAACTAAGTCAAATTTAATACTTTTTGTTGAAACAGAATTCATCATTTAAACACAAAAAACTCAAGGATCTCTGCAAACAGCAAACAGCAAACAGTAATGTAACGACCCGAACCGAGAATAATAATATTTTAATGTAAAAAGACTGTTTTACCCTTGGGGGAAAAACTTTGACTTTTTCTCGGGAAATAATTTGGACTTTGACCCATGACTATGACGTAAATCGAGACGTCACGAATCCGTAGACAAGCGGCACGCCGAAATCGAAGTTCGTATGAAGAAGTTATGGTCAAGGAAGCGTTTTAGCGGAACTTACGAACCCAGAACAACGGAATAAAATATTAATTTATTACGGAAATCCGTGCCAACCTAATATTTAAATCAAACCGATGGATTGGTGACAAGTGTCACCCATCCAAGGCCACACTATTCCAATAAAGCAATTAACACTATTTAATCAATTTTTATATTATTTATTTTCCCTCCAATTAACCCCAGCCCTTGGATTGTCTGTGCAAATGAATCCTGGCCCTCCATTTCCATCTGCTTTCCTTGTTCATGCACGATCTGTCTGCCTTTGTTTACAAACACACACATTCATCCCCTCACACACACCCGTGCTTCTCTTCCCATTTTCTCTCCATCCAAACACACAAACCCACGCCTCTCACACCACCACCCGATCACCAGCTGCATCACCAACATCTACTAACCATCACCGAGCATCACCGGCAGCCACCACCCCTCTTCCCAGCCCCGAAACCGCCGTGCAAACTCAGACCCGAAAACCTCAAGGAAACGGGTCCAAGAAGCAAAACTCGATAACCACCTCACCTCGACGCGAGAGGAGCTCCAGTCTGCACCGTGGGGATCCTAGGAGCTTAACTGGACGACGGTGAGGGCTACGGCGGCGTGACGGCGTCGGTAAGACCCAAAACCCGACAAGCCCGTTTTCATTCCCTGTTCGACCCGACCGTTTTTAATGATTAGAAATTGATTGTTAGGTGATAGACATGTCCTAGGGTGGGAGACGAGTCGTTTGGGACCGGGTTGGACGACGGAGACGCCGTGGATCACCGGGGACGACGACCGGACCGTGACCGTGAGTTTCAGAGACATTCTGGTAAGTTTCTTCCCACTTTCTTCTTATTTTGAGGTCACAGAACCATAGGACAGACCTAGACGATCCCATAGGGATCAACCCCGTCGAAAATGGTGGCCGGAATCGTGCGGTGGAATCGGGTCAAACCGTGGGTCGACGGCGACCCAGTTCCAGTCAAACGGGTCGACCCGGTACTGTAGCACTGATGACGTCATCATGCTGACGTCACTTCTGACGTCATGATGACATCATCCTGTCAGATGTTGTCAGACCAGGGACCAATCAGAACGTGCCACGTGTCACCTGACAAGTGTCAGTGATGACGTCATGCTGACGTCAGCATGACGTCACTGCTGACGTCAGCGGTACTGTAGCAACATTGACCCACGCGTTGACCAGGCGCGTGGGGGCGCGTGTGAACAGTGATTTTAGTGGGGCCGGTACCATTTTCAAGGTTTCGACGATACGGATCCAATGGAGGTGGTTTCGTGTCGATCGGAGATCGTTATGTTAGCCAAAATGGGGTTTGAAGCACCGGGAATAGTGCCCGGGATGCGTTTTTGAGGCGGATCTGTTCTAGGGTCTTGGTATTGATATTATAGGGTCCTTAAGTAACCCTCAAGAGTAATAATACAGGTTTATAGAGATCGTTGAGCAGCAAGGACCGAGTGTGAGTGGGCTGTTTGATTTATAAAAGGCTTGCATGCATAAACTGTTTTACTATTTCCACTGATGAGTCTTATAAACTGCTTATATATGTTATTACAATGTTTTGGGCATGAGACCCGTCTGGATTATATGTGGATTTTGCTTGGGATGTCCGGGGGACATAGGGTAAACTATACTGTTATTGTACTGTACTCTCCTACCTGTGTATATTGTCTCCTCCAGGGAGGGTCGTTGGCCTGGGTGGACCCTGGAGTAGTCACGGGGCTCTGACTGAGTGGAGTTGACCCCCCGTTGGGCTGCTTACTCTCAGGAAGGCATGTTCATATACCTCGGGCAGTGACCGGGATACCGGGAGCTGATATACCTAGAGAGTCTCGGGTGTGAGACCCTGAGTGGCAACGCGTAGCCTTAGAACCGTGACATCATTTGGGTTGGGTTTTACAGTGCACTGATATGTTAGTTTCACCTTACGATTATTATTGTGGTTCATTTGTCATGATTTCATTGTAATATTATGTTTTCACTGCATGCAAGATTTGGAAAACGGAGGGGTAAAACCTTATGATTATTTTATTATTAAATTGATTTCTAAACTGTTATTTTTGGCCCACTCACCCTTGTTTTACTGACCCCTCCAGACCCTGACACGGCAATAGAGGAGGAGGATCCGGAGGAGGAGGCAGAGGTTTAGTTTGCCTAGCTGTGCACCTGTACACCCACTTGTGGGTAGGTTGAGCACCGAATAAATGTACTCTGACTAGTGTGCTCACATGTTGTATTTTACTTTCCCTTGTCTGACAGTATCACTTTAAACACTGTGTTTGTACGTTATTTATCTATGTGAGTCTTCGGTTTTTATTTAAGGGTACTTTTGGTATGTTTAGAGTCATTGTCAGACGGGAGCGGGTCACGTCCCCGGGTGGTCCCAGTGGGATTGGGACGGGTCCTGTCAAGTAAGCTATCGTTCGTTCAATGATCAAGACTCGTAGGGTTGTTCGCCCAAGAACGCTACAATCGTTAAGTCAACTTTGGAAGAGAAATCTCAAGAGTTTAAGCAGCGTTAAACAGAATTACCTGAAAAGTGAAATAAGCTCTGCTATTTATAAGAAATTCTTGGGAGCCTCAAAGCGTTCTGATTGGTCGATTGAATTTGTAATTAATAAATAATATATTAATAATAAATATATTATTTAATAATTATAATAATGGCTCATTATGATAATAATGATAATTATTGTGATTTAATATTAATATTAATTGTCCGTTATTAAGAATAATGATAATTAACTCTCGGAGAGAATATTAATATTTTGGAGACTATTAACCCGATTAAATAACGTATTTAGCTAGTAAATAGATTATTTAATGTGTGGTTGTCTATAAGTCAATAGTATTATTACTAGGGGCAATTTGGTCATTTCATGAATTATGGACCACGTGACAGCTCTATAATTTTCGAGTGCTTTTGGGTTCAATAAATGCCCATACATCGCTTAGGAATTCAGGGAATCCTAAGTATGTACAAGTGAAAGTTGTCTTTGAACTGTAATACCCAAACCTCCTAAATTGGGCTTGTAGCTTGAGGAACTTTGGGCTTGTGATTTGGTTAACATTTGTTCAAAATTGACTCCATAGGGAGAGAAGAAGCTGTCATTTTCTTTCTATGCACCCAAAGATATTAACCACCCTATTATGCCAATTAACCTCATTAAAAATGAAATTAATTCCTTCTTGACGTTTTGTGGTTTGTATTTTATTGAAGGGTGTTATGGGAGAATGTGCTGGAAATGAGATCTGACTCGCAGAGAGAGGAAGAGTACTATCTGGCGTGAGGGGTATTGGTCTATTATGTGCCATTTGGACAAAGTGAGAAAAGTCTTGATCAGGTAATTTTATTTTCTTTCTACTCTGAATTTTTGGTTGTCTTTTTCTGCTCTAATGTCATACAAAGGATTCGGGTTGTGCTCAAAAAGCGTCAGCTGAGGAAACATCAGAGAGAGAAAATAAATTGAGGCATCTAGTGGGATTTTTCTGATTGGCTAGAGGATTGTGGGGCTCTGATGGTTGCTGGTGCGTGGCGACATCTAATCGTGGGTACATTCAGCCAAGGCGGGGTTTGATTGGACAACAAAAACTGGCAACGCAGCTTTTGTCTGCTGGACTTGTGGGCTTGCAGCGAATAGATGGGCTGGGTTTCGGGGGCCCGTGCGTCAGGTGGTAGGAAGCTGGGAAGACGTGTCGGTTAGATGGATGAGGGGTGCCACGTGCGGAGCACTGGTTGTCCTGCGAGGAGTGTACTAGATTGCACCACGCGGTAGGCGTCGATTGGCGAAACAAGCTGGCGTGGCAGGGTACGGGCCCACATGTCAGTTGACGCGCATCTGCACATGCGTCAGCCTGGAGCGTCGCTCAAGGCCTACGCGTCTGAGCCACTGTCTTTTGTTTTTTTTTCGCTTTTTGCATTTAGTGTACATATACATATATATACATTAAACATTATTCCTTGCTATTTATACGTATAAATCAAAACATTTTTTGTAGGTACATTTACAGGCGTATTTAGTGCGTACATAGATATATTAATATATTAAAATATGTATTTAATATGTTAATGTTATTAATGTGTGATAATAGCATACGTACTTCGAATAATTATTTGCTATTCAAGTGTGTATATACGTGGTATATATTTTTTTTTTTCAGAAACTAATAAATTCGTTCATTTATTGTAGGTGGACGCTTTTGCTCATTTTGAGAGTTCAGGGCATCCGCTGGCCAGGACTTAAGCGGCAATCACTTTATTTATTTGAGGCTGTAATTTCAAGATGTGTCAAGGTACACTTCTGGAGAGACCTAACAGGCTCGCATTGTGGGAGCAGCGTGGCTCGCGCACTTCAGATTCCATTGCGAGGGAAGGACAAGGATTTTGATGGACCCGAAGATTTCCAGTCGTGGAGGATCCACCACAAAAATTCATTTCCAGAAGGGGTACTTGCAGAGCTTTGCGACATATGCTCATCCTTGAAGGCTCTTATGAATAGCATGGGAAGACACCCAAAAGCCAGTCGATGGACCAAATTCCTCCCCTTGATCATCAGTTGGGGATTCAGATTCCCATTTTCGAAGTTTTTCTTCGGAATCCTTAGTCAGATGGGCTGCTCTCCTGCTTAGCTGGACGTTGACTCTTACAGACACATCATGTGTTTTGAGAAGCCAAACTAATTTTTTAGATTGGAGCTTACGACTGAGGAATTTTGGCACTGCTACTCCATAGCGCATGATGGGCACTTTAGTGGAAGTCTTACGTAGGTCGCCCTTGAAGTTGAGTTGTTCGTGAACATTGTATTCACTGAGGGGGCGTATAGATAGAGTTTCTTTGAGATAGGAGGCACATGGGACCGTAACTGCAGTGGAAACTTGAGGATTGTATCTCGCTTCCGTACTCATGATGAACTATACTCAAATTTTGAGAGTCAACTTGACCTTACGAAGATTGACAGAGCCCTGAAAATTCCTCATGAGTTTCGCGAGTTGAGCTAGCTACTTTGCTCATCCAAAGATTCTGATGGTGGTAGACCCCCTGCTAGCCTGGTCAAGGAGTGGTTAAGTGCTCCGCTACGTTTGAAGAGAGCAGTCATTCAGAAGAAGAACCATAGAGACGGACTTGCTGCACCTCCCGAGATGAAATACGGTCCTGAAATGTATTCTCAAGATGTCTTGGACTCCACACCCTGTCATCCTAGCCCAGCAGGATCATCCAGCAAGCGTAGAGCCTTAGATGGTCCTTCAGAGCAAACGACTGACCCTTCCTAGAGGCTGAAGGCCGTCTCTAACTCCCCTGAAGTGATTGAAGTATTGAGGGATGATGGTTTGGAACGTCTAGTGGAATGGGTACAACCAACTTCTAGGACTATGGACACAGATGTTGCCCCTGAGATTGTAGAAATTTCCAAGGTAGTGCCACAGACTACGTAGGATAAAGTTGCTAGAGACCTCAGGATCTTAAAAACGGGGGCCCGTAAGTTGGTCGACATACTTCGTGGGCAAGTTGGCCTAGAAGAGGAGAATAAGTTAATGAAATCAGAGTGCATCCATCTTCGAAAGGGTCGCGACCATTCCAGACGAAACAACAATGCCTTGGTAAGGAGAATTCGTTCATTGGAGAACAAGGTGCGCGAGCTGGAGACAAGTCACGCAGAAAATTTGTTAGTAGAGAGTGAGCGCGACACTACCCTTAACGAGTCTGTTTTACTGTATGGGCATTTGTATGATTCTGAAGAGACAGTCAAACTCCTAGAAGATGAAATTCAAAATTTGAAAACTGATTGCTCACTACCTCCTGTGTGGTAAGGAAATTGAAGTGCAAACTTTGGGTACGAAGAGCTGGAGCGGGATCACTACCAAAGAGCAGGAGCTTGAACTAGAGATGAAACCTGAGGCTAAACCTGAGCCTGAGGACGAGGCTAAGAAAGCAGATGTTCTTGAAATCGACGAGTCACCCGACGACGTTTCCCTACTTTTAGTAGAAGAATGGGCAGAGTTTCGAAGGACCATGGTCTTTGAAGACTTGCATCCATAGTTACTTTATCTTTGTATGTTGATTATCGCATTTTCATTTTTGTATTGAATAACTGGTTTGAGCAATCGAGATGTGATTAGACAACCATCCTTCAAATGAATTAATGAAAACGATATTTCTGAGGAATGTTGAACGCCCGTGTCTTTGTCAAATTCTACAAACTTTCTTGATGTATCCAAACTTGTTCGCTTATCAAATTCCCCCATTGTAGCCATGGGCGTCCAAATTTGGGGTTTCAGTTAACTTGGTTAGCGTTCGTTTCGGTGTTGCCTTCAAGGAAGGGCTTTTGCTTCTTAAAAGAAGGCTTGAAGTGCTTCCATATGGAAGAATTGGAGTGCTTCCAAGAGGACGACTTGGGGTGCTTCCTATTAGAAAGCTTTGAATGCTTCCTCGTGGAAGGCTTTGGGTGCTTCCTTGTGGAAGGCTATAGGTGCTTCCTAGTGGAAGGCTATGAGTGCTTCCTAGTGGAAGGCTTTGCAAACAACATGATTAACTTGAGAATGACTTGATAACTTTATTAATAAGTTGAATAAAATATTCTTGAAAAAACATAGCCAATGTTTAGAACAGAACTAAAGCTAGTCTAGTCTTAAGGTCGTTCTATACATAGTACTTTCTCAGATGATGAGCGTTCATGGAACCACTCACCAACTTCCCGTTCATGGTTTCCTAGGTGTAGCTCCCCTTTCATCCTACTTGGTAGATTTGGTAAGGTCCTTCCCATGAGGACTTGAGTTTTTGAGAACCAAGACGGTTCGGTGTTGTGAACTTCTTCTTGAGACGAGGTCACTCGGGAGGAAGTGCTGGATCCTTGCCTCTTTTTTTTTGTAAGAACTTCAGACTTGTTGTTGGTAGCCAGAGATGCGATTTACCACATGCTCCATTAATTCCTCACTAAGGTCAAGAGAAGTCCTTAGAGCTATGGAGTCGACAACTAGATCATCAAGCTCGATAAAAGGTGCTGGAATAACAACGTGTGGTGGTATGACAGCGTTGGTGCCATACGCAAGAGTGAATGGAGACTCTAAACTTGCACGACGCAGAGTTGTTTGATAAGCCCCTTCTTCTCACAAGCCTTTTTTATCGTCAAGTCGTTTCTTGGTATAGTCGAGGATTGTCTCGTTGGATGCTTCAGCTTGGCCATTGCCCTGGGGGTATTAAGCAGTTGAACTGAAGTGCTTTTTCTTCCAAGACTCAAAGAATTCTTGATTATGGCTCCAGTGAACTGATTTCCATTGTCTGTGAAGATGACCTTAGGAAGTCCAAATCGGCAGATGATCTGGCTCCAGATGAACTGGTGAACATCAACTTGGGTAATGTTAGCCAAGGCCTTTGTTCCACCCATTTGGTAAAGTAGTCAGTTATGACAATTAGATACTTTTTGCTTGGGACTGGTGTGCTCGGCAGTGGTCCAACGATATCAATTCCCCATTGCATGAATGGCCAAGGGCTTGTCTAAGCATGCAACTCTTCTGGCGGGGCCAATTGGTTAGGTTTGAACCTTTGGCAATTGTCTCATTTATGGGCATATTGCAAAGCTTCCTGGCGTAGAGTTGACTACTATAATCCCGTACTAAGCGTCTTTTGAGCAAGCGACCTTCCACCAGAATGATTCTTATAATGTCCTTTATGAATTTCGGCTAAGACTTTCAATGTTTCAGGATGCCTCAAACATAGCAAGTTCAGCCCTATGAAGCTCTTTAGAAAAGTCGGCCCTTCTCAACATAGTATCGTGCAGCCTTCATCTGAATTTTTCGAGCTTCTAATCGTTCATCAGGCAATGTTCCATTCTCTAGGTAGTTGATAAAGGGTCATGCCAACTCGGAGATGAATCAAATTGTCTTACCTCAATCTCCTTAACATCAATGCTTCGCTGCTCGAGATACTCAATCAGGATTCAACGCTTGAATCGATAGTCAAGTGATGACGCTAGATTTACCAACACATCTACTTGTACATTTTCGGCTTGTGGAAGTTGATGAAAAGTGAAGATCGAGAAAAAACCAAGCATTTCCTGGACCTTGTTGCTATATCGGAGCATCCTTGCATCACGCACAACATATTCACCAATCGATTGGTTAGTGATCAGCTGTGAATCCAAATGAATAGCGAGTTTTTGACTCCCAACTCCTTGGCGAGTGCGAGCCCGGAAATTAAAGCTTCATATTCCGCTTCATTATTAGAGGCTTTGAATCCAAAATGTATTGCTTGCTCCATTATTGAGCCATCAGGAGTAATGAGGACAATCCCCACTCCTGACCCCCTCTGGTTCGAGGAACTATCAACAAAGAGCTTCCATAGGAGATTGGAAGTTGAAGGTTGCAGAGAAAAAGAATTGTCTCCTTGATCTTGCGACATGGAAGTGCCGATGGCCCTGGGAGCTTTGTCAAGTTCTTTGCCATTGCCTCCTTCCATTGATTCTGGTGCAAACTCCACAACAAAATCTACTAAGGCTTGGCCTTTGATGGCTGCTCTAGGACGATAGAGCAAATCATGCTAACTCTACTCTATGGCCCATTTCATTACTCGTTTTGATGCATCGAGTGCATGAAGTAACGAACAGAGTGGATATTCTGTCATGAAAATTACCCGATGAGCTTGAAAGTATGGTCGCAGCTTCGTTGTGGTAACCAGTAATGCCAGAATCAGCTTTTCAAACTTCGGGTATCGGGTCTCAGCATTGAGGCGGACTTTAGATGTGTAGAATACAGGCAACTGAATGCTATTCTTTTCCCGAACAAGCCCGGAGCTTATTGCGACATCAGAGACTCCCAGATAAAGGAGCAGGTCCTCATTATCCTTAGGTTTTGACAGCAGTGGTGGGGACGCCAAGTAGGTCTTGAGATCCTAAAATGCTCGTTCGGAACTGTCATCCTACTTATCTCTGGATGCCTTCTTTACTGCTTGGAAGAAAGGTCGACATCGATCAGTTGAGTTGGATAAGAATCTGTTCAGTGCTATTGCTCGACCAATAAGACTTTGAATCTCTTCAAACATTATGGGGACTTCATCTCGAGAATCACCTTGATTTTCTTTGGATTTTCCTCAATCCCACGCTGGGTCACAAGGTAACCCAAGAACTTCCCTGCGGATACCTCGAAATTACACTTCAGAGGGTTAAGCTTCATTTTGTATGTCTTCAGCAAGTTGAAGGTTTCTCGTAGGTTGGTGATATGATCCCCTCACTTTTCACCTTTAACCATGATGTCGTCCACATAGACCTCTATGGTCTTGCCGATGAGATCTTTGAATATCCGATTAATAAGTCTCTGGTACGTTGCACACGCATTCTTGAGGCCAAACGACACGACCTTGTAGCAGTACACACCTTGGTCGAAGACGAAGGCGGTTTTGTCTTTTTCCTTTTCATGCATGAAAATCTGGTTATAGCCGGAGTACGCATCTAGGAAGCTGAGGAGCTCATTGCCTTCAGTAGAGTCCACTAAGAGATCGATTATGGGAGGGGATAGTTATCTTTTCGGAATGTGAGATTGAGATCAGTGTAATCAACATAAACTCTTCATCGTCATGCTTCCTTTTTCTGGACGATTACGACGTTTGCTAGCCATTTAGAGTGGGGATTTTCTTCAATGGATCTTGCAACGAGTAATTTGCCAATCTCTTCAATGATGATAGCAATTTTCTCGGGGGAGAAATTGCGTCTTTTCTACTTGACCGACTTGTGGTTTGGATTGACGTGCTGCTTATGGCAAGCGATGGTAGGGCCAATCCCCTTCATGTCAGATGGTGACCAAGCAAAAACTTCTTTTTCCTCATGTTGGAAAGCAGTGAGTTTTTCTTTTTCCTTATCACTCAACCGAGCACCAATGCGAGCATGTCGCTCAAGATATTGAGGGTCAAGCTAAATAAGGGTGATGGTATCCTCTAGTTCCCATCCTTCTAGAGTTGGTGGTTCCTCATAAACGTTTGGATCTTGACCCGTGATTAGTTTCTATTTAGGAGACAAAGAAAAAAGTTTGCCCCCAGTGAATGATACAACCTGGGGAACAAACTCAGTCTCCTTGATCTCTTTCAGCCCTTCCGTGAGGCACCGTCGAGCCATCGCTTGATCGACCTTGATCTCCTTGATTCCTCTTCTTGGTATTGGGAATCGTATCTTCTGATAAAGGCTTGACGTGTTAGCAAGGATTTTTTGAAGCCATGGTCTTCCCAAAATCCATTGTATGGTGAGTACTCGTCCATGATGTAGAAAGTTTGGGGCGTGATAATGGGATTAGAGTGTACGTACGTCCAGCTGGAGTGTGCCTACGGTCATGCTAGTTGACCCACTGAAGTCTCAAAGCGATACGGCTCTTTTTGTTATGAGGATTTCCAATCCCATTTTGCGCACAACATCTAGGCTTAGGATTTTTGATGCGCTTCCTTCATATACGTGAACCCGATCAACTTGAGCATGTGTAATCTAGATTGACACGACCAGAGCATCATCGTACGACCAATCAAGCCCTACATTATCCTTCAAAGCGAAACCAACGACAAGGTCGTTGGCCACCCCAAGGGTGGTGACATAGGAGACCTGAGAGACCGCTAGTGCATCTCGAATTTTTCTTTTCTTCTATTTGGAAGTGATTCCTAGCAACTCTGATTCTGCGATGATTGTGTTGATGCGTATCATCTTTGTTGCAGGCTCCTTCTGTTCTTTGTTTGTGGGTTGATCCACGGCCTTCCTTTGGAGGTACTCGGTGCAATGTCTATCTTTGATGAGATTTTGGAGATATCTCTCAAAGGATATGCGTTTCCCAATGTTATGCCCATAGCACTCATGGTAGGCACACCACTTCGTCTTGTCGGCCTTCTCTTGATCGCCTTTAACCAACTTTGGCTTCTTAAACTAGGGTTTGTCCTTTATCTCATTGTGGATCTGATGGACTGGCAAAGATAACTGCAAATTTGTCTTTCCCACTATCGGAGTTTGGGAGGGCTGACCCGCTTTGCGCTTGTTGGACTTTCCAGAGGCAAACTTTCCATGGGACTCATCCTTATAAGAGGCCTTCTCGCTCGCCCCAACATGATCTTGTGCATGGGTGGCATTCTTCTCATCATCCTAGAATTCATGTTGCTCTACCAGAGAGAGCATCTTGGTGAGACTCGTGCATTGCTCGTAACGATGTCTCCGTAGAGCTGGCTGTCTCGGGAAAGCCCTTGTTTAAACACCATTGCAGCTACAAGGTCGCTAAAGCCAACAATTCGAGACTTATCCTCGCAATATCTCTGAATGTATTGTCGGAGAGTCTCTTTCACTCTCTTTCGGACAGAGAAAAGATAGTCATCCTTTACTTCGATCGTCCGAAGTTGTGAGTACTCCTTCACAAACACCAGAGCTAACTCCTCAAAAGAAGCAATCGACCTCCAGGGGGAGGTGATTGAACCATGTCATGGCTTGGCCTTGTAGGGAGGCTTGAAAAACTTTGCACATGAGTACGTCATTGTGTCTATGGGGAACCATGACCCCCGGTAGTAGTCTATATGCTTCATTGAGTCAGAAGTTCCTTTGAACGGACTGAAGTTTGGCGTCGCAAACTTTTGTGGGAATGACACCTCCTCAATATCCCTTACAAAGGGTGTGGATAGCTGAATTCGACGACATAGATCGTCTTCTAGATTGCCATCATTTTGAACACGAAGGTGCCAGCCCAACATTTTTTGAACATCATTAGCTCATAGCGCACCTCATTGAGGCGGTGAGCCATTATGTACTTTCTGTTGAGTACCTCCTCGAGCCTCTCCCCTTGACCTCTGAGGTAGCACAGGTGAGTAAGCCTCATCCTCCCCCTCACTGCCATGGGTAGATCATCTTGGGGTTTTATGTGGGGTCTGACATTCCCTTCCGCTCCCATGTGAGCACTCCACTAGTGAAGTTGTCCCGACCCTACTTCCAAGCCGCTCATGTACTGATGGCCTTGGGCGTTACGAGCTCTTTTCTCTGCGAGTGTGACTTTCCTCATCGGAGTCACTTAGTAAGGTGTCCCAAGACATTGTTCGGCATCAGACCGTTTCCTTCCCCGGACACCTTGGAACATTCTCTTGTCTTCCATGCGAAGTGGAATGTCTCTCCAGTTCATGGGCTATTCTTTTTGTCAAGAGTCGCTGCAAGAGCTCCGACTGAATTTGAACTTGGCTGCTCAACCTTTCAACTTGTTGTGCCAAGTTTTCGTGAAAAGGTTAGTGGCTACTCCTCTCTAAGATGTCGTGAGCCCATCCAGGAAGTCACGTAGATACATGTTTGCTATAGGCTGACTTTGCCTTGATGCTCCTCCCATCAACAACCCACTTTTTTGTTGCAAGGTTGAAGTTCTTTCCCCTAGCGCGGGCACTTGGGTTGTTGGAGAAGGGAACGCTCCGAAGCTGAAGGTTGGCATCCTTCCATGCGTCATCATAGGGGCTTCTATGGGCACTCATCGGGGTCGAGTTGGACGCTCCTCCAGAGTCTCTATACGAGCTTCATTCCTCGTTTGGGCAGTTGAGGCTGAAACGCCTTCATCGGTTGATTGAATGGATCGACGAACCCTAGCCATGCTGAGTCAGAGAATCTTGAACGGAAAGTTATTGTCGAACGATGAACAACGTTCAAGATCTTCAAACAACGTTATTAACGATGAACGAAGTAAGATGAACAATGAAAAATTGTGAGAGCTTCTTCTTGAATATCTTCAAGCTCTCAATGAAAGCACTAATTGTTGAAGCAGAATTCGTCCTTTAAACTTAAAAGACTCAAGGATCACTAAACAGTAAACAGTAAGCTATCATTCGTTCAATGATTAAGACCCAAGGGGTTGTTCGACCAAGAACGCTTCAATTCTTAATTCATCTTTGAAAAAGAAATCTCAAGAGTTTAAGTAGCGTTGAACATAATTACCTAGAAAGTGAAATGAGCTCAGTTGTTTATAGGAAATCCTTGGGAGCCTCAAAGCATTCTGATTGGTCGGTTGAATTTGTTATTAATAAATAATATATTAATAATAAATATATTATTTAATAAGTGTAATAATGTGTGACAACCCGAAAATTCGAAAAAGGAAAATTTGGAAAAATTGGAAGGAAATGACGATTTTGCCCCTGGGTATAAGGGCCGAAAGTTGACTTTTTGATCGGGACCTTGTTTAGACTTTCTAAAAGTACTGTTGGATAGGTCTCGGGACGGTTAATCCATAGACAAGTGGCATGCGTCAATCGGAGTTCGGACGTGAAAGTTATGAGTCTCGCAAGGCGAGGGGCATTTTGGTCATTTTGTTGGTAAGGGCAAAAAGGTAATTTGGCGCTAGAATTTGATGATGCAGCCCCATTGATGAATCATTCAGCTCCTTGAGTGACACATGTCACTACAGTAGAGGGATTGGTGGCTTTGTCATCGTGTATGAATGCCTAACAAGGACAACAAAAACCGCCCACCCTTTTGTTTGAATTTCATCAATTAACTGATGGATGAAGCTAAGTATAAAAACTTGAGACGGTGGGACGAATTTACAGAGAAAGATTAGTGGGGATGAGAGGAGAAGAGAGGAAGAAAAACCAGAAAAACCCGAAAACCTTGAATTGATGACTTAGGATCGAATTTTGAATTGGACGATTAATTGATGGAAATAGAGACGAGGATGAGCTTCTAGAGGTTCAAACGAGTTGATTGGAATGAAATTGAGCGGAATGGTGAAGAAACAAGCCCAGAGGATCCTGGTATTTGTTTCACAAATCTTGAGTTGAGTTCGAATGGCTGGCAGGGATTAAAGTTATAATTGAGATTGAAACTACGTAATATGAATCCTGCAAAGCTTCCTGATGCATCAATCAAAAGAAAACACTAAGAATTTATGGAGATTGGACGATGAACAATGTTCTGGTGTTCTTCGAATTCGAGTTCAATTCGATTGGCTTGAGGCAAGGTTTCATGTAATTGAGTTCACAGAACCCTAATTAGACTCCTAACGAAGCTGTTAGATGACTGAATTGAAAGAAATGATATAGGATTGATGGACATTGAATCGAGTCTGTTCGTGGGTTACCAGACCCGTTTGCAGGCTAATCGGGTGAGGAAGAACTGTACCAGGGCATTGTAGCAGGCGCGTGAGTTTCACGCGCAGCCACTCACGGCGGCGTGTGAGGGCACGTGGGCCCGATTCCCAAGGTGAGTTCAACATGACTTTTGTTCTATGCAATGTACCGGACATTTTGGAGTTGGTTTCGAGTCAATCGGACACCGTTTCGATATTGTTTCGAGGGTCCGAAGGTTTATGCTATGTTTTTAATTAATATTTAATTCCCGAAAAATTATGGGAAATTAGTATGATGTTAATTAAGTTATTAGTGACCCTGAATAATGATGTTGGGCAGGACTTGGAATTCCTGAAAGGCACTGAAAATTACGGAAACGCGTGCGGCTCGGAAAACGAGCAGTTTGGACAGTGTGTGAATGGACGTTTGTTTTATAAACCGTTATGCACGCATAGTTAAATGTTTTACATGATTGATTGCATGATTTGAGTTGTAATGATGTCCTGATGATGTGGCATGATTATTTTTGATTTAATAATTATTTTAATCAGTCTTTCGGGCACGTTTTACATGGAATGTGCAAATGATATTTTGGGCTAGGCCCGTAGTCAAAATGGATATTTTGACTTAATTAGTGAGTTAAAGATGATTTCTGGATTATTTTAATGTTTCAAATGACATTTTACAGATTTACGTGTTAATGGTACTTGGGCTTGAGACCCGGTCGGGAATGAATTTGACTTAGTTTGAAGTCATGGATTTGATTGAAATGTTTTGGGATGTAATCCAGGGATGGTTTTCATTGTTATTGTGGGTGACCAGACGGTCAGAGCTAGGGGATTACCAAGACGACTGGAGCTTGGGGGATATGATTGTATGATTGTGAGTTGTTATGGTAAGCTAGCTTCTCGGATGCGACTGAGCCTGGATGTACCACTCGGATGTGTCTGAGCCTGGGGATGTGTTCACCCAGATGTGACTGAGCCCGAGGGTTGAACCCAGATGTGTCTGATCCCGAGAATGTGGCTGGATGTTGGCCTACGCGTAGTGTGAATGTGACTATGTGATTGTTGTGCATTTGTGAATAGTGCGGATTGATTGATTGGTTGATTGATTGTGCACCTGTGAATAGTGTTTTTTGATGTTGATTGTGATTGCGTACTGCTATGGAGCACCGGTGCTGGTCTTTGTGGCCAGGTGATTATGTTTTCATATGGTTTGGCTTGAAAGCTGGTGATTCATGTGTTTGATCCTATGCATGCATGGTTTGATAAACTGGAGGGTAAATGATATATTTTGAAATGTATTTTAAATGATGTTATTTTTGTCCACTCACACCTTTTCTGTTTTGATGACCCTCCAGGCCGTGGCACAACGTTCGGGGCTGATCGAGAGGCAGAGACATGAGAGGAAATCAGTACAGTTATCCCTTGTCTGACAGATGCTGAAGGGTTGTTTCAGGACTTCAGTTGACTTGTCAGACAGGGACAGGACCGGGCACGGTTATCAACGTCCAGTTGGGACGGGTCCTGTCATAATGACTCATTATGATATTAATGATAATTATTGTGATTTAATATCAATATTAATTGTCCGTTATTATGAATAATGACAATTAACTCCTAGGGAGAATATTAATATTACGGAGACTTTTAACCCGATTAAATAACGTATTTAGCCGGTAAATAGATTATTTAATGTGTGGGTATCTACAAGTCATTAGTATTATTGCCAGGGGCAATTTGGTCATTTCACAAATTATGGGCCACGTGGTAGCTCCACAATTTACGGGTGATTTTAGGTTTCACATTTTTTTTTTTGAAAAATTAGGGGATCTAAACAATTTTTTATTGACACTAGCTCTATTGTAAAAGAGCTCGATGTTAATATTCCAACATTGTAAAAGATCTCGATGTTAATATTCCAACATGATCTATAATTCCATTGGGAAATGTGAAATTCAAAATCATCCAAAAATTGAAGAATTATCACGTGACCTATAAATTCCAAAATATCCAAATTGCCCCTAGTAATGATATTAACGGATCACATAAACTCGCACATTAAATAATATATTTATTAGTCGAATATATTATTTAATCGGGTTAAAATCTCAATAATATTAATATTCTCCTCGAGAATTAATTGTCATTATTCATAATATTGTACAATTATTATTAATATTAAATTCCTATAATGAACATCATAATGAGCAATTATTATAATGATTAAATAATATCTTATATTAAAAATATATTATTTATTAATTACAAAATCAACCGACCAACCATAATGCTCTGAGACTCCTAAGACTTCCCTATAAATAATAGAGCTCATTCCACATTTAAGGTAATTTGTTTCTTCGCTTTAAAGTATTTTCTATTATTCTCTCAAAGCTAATTTAAATATCAGAGCATTCTTAGTTGAACAAACCCTTGAGGCTTCAGCCTTAACTTCGATTGTTTCTTATTTGTTGTTTATAAGGATTGTGAAGACTTTTCCAAGCGAGTATGATTTCTACTTCAACAATTGGTACTTTCATTAAGAGCTGAATTGAGAAATAGTCAAGAAAAGCTTTCTCGTTTGTTCATTGTTCATCAACTTTGTTCTTCGTTCACCATACTTCATTTGCCGTTCATCGACCCTGTTTGAAGTTCTTGAACATTGTTCATCGTTCATCAAAAAAATTTCGTTCAATCCACGCATTCAACATGGTTAGGACTCGTCGATCCGTTCAATCAGCCGATGATGGTGTTTCAACCTCTACAGCTCAGATTGGGGACGGAGCCACACTGTGACTTCAAAGGAACACCAAAGTCATACCCCATTCGTGACCATCATGGCACCCATAGTTGATAGCTCCATTTCTATGCATGTTCTTAAGGTCATTTCATGCTTGATTTACATGTTCTTAATGCAATTTATGACCAATGGGAGAAAATAATGAGTTTTGTGAAATAATGTGCAAAAATTATGAAAACTTAGGTACAAAGTCCAAAAATGAGGACTCGGGTCCAAGACCCTCAAACTTTTCCTAGCCAAGGACCTAGTACGGGGTATCATCCAATACCTTCCATCAGTCCCTAGCATGTCACCAGAATCACTCTTAGGCCATGTTCCAGTTATCGGGTCCCAATTCTAGAGCCCGTTCCATGTTCTAAATCAGGTCCCAATGACGTGTCACTGGTGATAGGTTCCCAGCGAAGGACCAGCTCGTGTTCCAGCGAATACCCAACCGAGGACCAGGTCCTGTGCCAACTAAGTACCAAAACATGTCATTGGTGACATATTTTGAGGTTTTGTTCCATTGTGTTCCACTGTGTTCCCCAGTTCTAGTATTAGAGCCAGCCAAGTAGCAAGGCCAGGGCCAGACCTGTGTGCCTCATTTTATGCCAGCGATTCCCAATCTTGGCCACCTCTATTCCATATCCTCCAGTACGAATTTTCAAGCCTTCATTAGAGACTCGAGACTTACATAACATGAGCTGCTTAGGTCCCTCATCAGGGCCAGTTTTGGCGCACTTCCAAATTTTGGCTCATCGAGCCACATTTCATGTCCCAGGGCCAACTTTTTGGCATCTAGATTTGGACATGTCAACGATGGTATTATTGGGCCCTCTTGATGCATTCCCTCCAATTATTGTATCATCTAGTCAGGTCCCTCATCAGGGCCATGTTCTAAGACACTTCACAAATGGCCCTTGCTCTAGGCCAAATTTCAGGCCCTCTCGGGTTTGGCCTTGTTCTAGTTCCTCCCTTCATCAAGAAAATGACCAGACCACCCAGATAGTATCAAGGTGGTAGATCCAGGTCAGCACTGCAAGAAAAGCCTTCAAGATCGATCATGAACCTTCCTTCTTGATCCCTAATAGCCTAAGCTTTGCATTCACACTTAAGGACCAATCAGAAAAAATCCAGCACGTGGCCAGTTGTCCAATTCCGACTTAGCCTAAAGTTTCTTTCTGCTTATAAATAGTCTTTTACAAAACTTTGTAAAGAAAGAGAATTACTTTTTAATCGAACTAGTTTCTCTTTGTTCCTTAGTCGCAATTTCTTTCAAGTCTTTCAATTCAAAGCTTGTGTTCCTTTATTTAGACACTTAGAAGATTTCAAGTTGCTGCCTCGTGTTCTTCATTCGTAAATTGTGTAATTCTAAACTCTATCCTTTTATTATTGTGATGTTTTCCCTCAGCATGAGTAACTAACCACTGTAACGACCTATCCCTAATTTTAAGGATTAATTAGGGATTAATGACGGATTAACAAGGTTAATCGGGAATTAGCCGAGGTTTATCGGCCGTTCAGGGCGAAATTACGATTTTGCCTTTAGACGAGGGCACAAAGTTGACTTTTGACCCGGGAGGTCCGATGGCTGAGGGCCAAGGACCGTTACATAGATTGCGTCGATATGAATCCGCAGACAGGCGACACATCGAATTCGGACGTTCGACGAAGAAGTTACGATTTACGGAAGATTTCGAGAACTATTCGAAATGGCACGTTTTACGAGGCGAAAAGGGGGACTTTGTCTTTAGTGTGGGGTCCAGATATTTTTGGTAGGCCCAATGTATGAGTGACAAGTGTCACCCATCCATTGTCCACCTTCCCACATACATGCATCGATCATCTCCCTTGTTTCATTCATCCAAACTAACCCGATCTCGTACAACCCATCCATTTTTCCTGGTTGATCAACTGAGGGCCTAGAAGGAATGGGATTGAGGCCGTGAGGGATGAAGATGGTGGCTGGGGGCTGACTGAGCCGCCGTGGATGGTGGAGGGATGGTAACCCATGCAGGTAAGTTTGAATTCCAAACTTCCAGTTTTCGATTTTGTACGTTTTAAACGGTTTCTGATGGCTGGGTGATGTAAATGGGATTGGTACGAGTTTGGGACGATCAAAAAAGGAGGAGGAGGACGGTGGAAAAGCTCTAGACGTCAACTGGAAGTTTGGCCTTGAAAACCAAATAAAAAAGGCGAGGTCTTGAACCCTTTTTCTTTGTTTTGATGATCTAGATAGGTTCATAGGACTGAGACATAGAGATTAGGATTGAAAGGGGATGAAACGGACCAAAAATGAGAGAGGAATGGACTAGACCAGTCCTGCCGGTCTGGTCGGACCGGAATTACAAGTGGACCGGTCGGACCCGGTCTGCCGAAGGACAAGGCTGATATTGTGCAAGGGCGTGTCAGCCACACGAGCAGCCCCTTTGGGCGGCACGTGGGGGCGTGAAGCATTTCTTGGGGGTGGTTCCAACATGTGAAATCATCTATTCGATGTAACGAACATTTTGGGACTGGTTTCATGTCGATCGGATATCATTTCGATATAGTTCGGGATGTGCGAAGGCTTAGGATCGGCTTTAAAAATAGTTAAAAATTCTGAAAAATTATGGGACTTTAATGAGGGGTTATTTAAGTAGTTAGTAACCTTTTATTGCGATTTGGACAGGTTCGGGAACCCCGAAGATGATGATTGGCCCAGGAAGGCGCATGGCACGCTTATCGAGGCGCAGCTTCGGACGGTCTGTGAGTGGACCTTTCTTTCGAAATTGTTGCATTCATAAATTTTTTATATGAGTTTATGAACATGTTTTATGATGCCATGAGTGCATTTGTTTGTCGTAGCTTAGCATTGACATATTTACACGCTTTTCAAGACTTTCGGCTTTATGTCATACCTTTGCGTACTTTGTTTTCAATGACGATTTGATGAATGGGTTTTGGATTTAGAAATATGAATTCGAGCATGAGACCCATTTAATTGGAAACCCTCAGACTTGGAGTCCATTTGATTTCACAAGAATTCGGCTGCTGGAGGCCCATTTGAGTTATACGATCGGGCCGAGGGCCCCGTTGGTTTACGAATTCGGGCTTGAGGCCAAGTTGGTTGTAATCTTGGGCTTGAGGTCCCGTTGACTGTAGTATCGGGCTTGAGGCCCTGTTGGTTAAAAAATCGGGCTTGAGGCCCCGTTGAGTTATGGTTTCGGGCTTGAGGTCCCGTTAGTTGTGATATCGGGCTAAAGGCCCAGTTGATTGTGGAATCAGGCTTAAGTCCCAGTTTGGTTTACGAAATGAGAATTCAGGTTTGAGACCCCATTAAACTATGGATTTAGGCTAAGGCCTGTGAAAGTGGATTTGAATCAGATTCGAGGAATCCCGTTGAGATTCAGGTATGAGACCCAGTTGAATTGAGATTTGAAAGAAAGTATTTTGAAAAATGAATATTCCCTCCGACATGAGTTGTTTGGTCTCCTCCAACCGTCGACCTGGAGAGTCACGATCCAATACCCGGAATGAGGATCACCATAGGGAGCACATTCCAAGAGTGGGAGTTATGATATGGTCTCAGACTAGATCCGGAGATAGTCGTCTATACTTCGTGGATCCTGGATATTGGACAGAGCCTCCCGGATGTGGAATTCCTGGGGGTAGACTCGGAGTGAGACCCCGAGACCCCGAGTAGTATGCATACTAATAGAGATGAATCGTGACATATATCAGGGATGTGTTCCCTAGGGACTGTGTGCCTCGAGTTGGCATCTCATTTGAGATGCCGAGGATGGGTTGTATATGAGATTTCACGGAATGTGATTTGGGGCGGAGACCCTGTATTCTATGTTTTGGATATGGTTTGGGCTACGACCCGCGTATATTGATTTGGGCTGAGTCCCTACAAAAACTGGTTTTAGGCTGAGTTCCCATGTACTTGCTTTACGGTTTTGGGCCAAGGCCTAAATGGTTTTGTGAATGTTTTGATAAATGGTTTTTGAATGCATGCATGTTTATAGCGAAGGGCATAAAGGTCTTCTTGTGAAAATGTTTTCATAAATTATTTGTTTTGTCCACTCACGGCTTTTGATGTTTTGAATTCCCTTCAAGTTGATCGCGAATGCGGGCTATAGCAGAGACCGAGACATCACACTCTTCCTCCAGATACTGGTGCTCTCTGGTAGTCCCGGTTGGGCTAAGGACGGAATTATCCCTGGTCTGACACTTCGTGTCAGATGGGAGCAGGCAACCACCCTCTTAGTTAGGGGCAATTTTGAGGCCCTAAGCATGAATCCTTGAAGATTATCTTAAGTCTTACTTACTTACTTTGTGTTATGCATGTTTGTCGTGATTTGTGCTTAACCTATCTTTTATATGGTTCATTTATGGAGTGCACACATACTATGATAAGTGTAAAGGTATTGCTAAAACTATAAGGTGAGGCATATGGCATGTTTAATCTTGTGTTTGCAAGTAGTAAAGGATTTTCAGGATCCTAATCACGACAAAGTAAGTTAATGAGAGTTACTTGAGACGTATTATTCAGTCAATCTTAAAAGGCTTAATGATCTTTAACGTTACTTGAAAAACTTTTTCTCAAAGTTAAAGAACTCCTTGGTTTTAATGCGCTATTGGACTAAGGTACTTTAGTAATGACAGGATCGTCCCCAGAGGGGCATTGGTAACCGTGCCTGAACCTGCTCCCGCCTGACAAAGTACCCTCAGCACTTGCCAAACAAGGGATAACCATACATGTGCCCACTCATGCCTCCACCTCTCGATCAGCCTCGATCATCGCGCCACGACCTGGAGGGTTAATAAAAACATAAAAGGCGTGAGTGGAGAAAAATAAATCAGTTTATAAAACATGTTACTGAAAAGACATTTCTACCCTCCACGTAAAACCAATGCATGCATTCGAAAATCACTTCATAATCCATTTCATTCCAATATAAGAAAATCGTGTATGAAAACCAAAATCATTTCTTTTTCTCAACCTCGGCCTTAGCCTGAAACTATAAATACGGGGCCTCGGCCCAAAATCATGAATCAAAATCCAAGTACAGAACATAACCCAAAAATCCATCAAGCCATATAAACCGGGCCATTGCCTAACACATCCGAAACATCGGAAACCAACAGTAAATCACAAGTCAATCAATTTGTTGGATCTCAAGTGCGCCCGAGTCTTTAAACTCAAAATCATGCTCAAAAACACAATCAATAGGCCTCGGGGGATATCACAATAACCGAGTGTTTAAACTCAAAACATAACAATTAAGGGCCTTCCCCCATCATCAACATGATCTAGAAATAGTACCAGGTCTTTAAACCCAAAACCATGTGTATTTCACAACAAATCCAAAATCCATCGTGATCCACTTTCCAAAACCAAATCCGACATCACATTTTATCAAAATGGAACTCATGTCCGAATTTCACATTCAAATCCCAAATCACATCCATCATCCAGTTCCAAATCCGAATTCGGAACCATCATTCCGTAAGCTAGCATCCGGAATAATCGTTCTGAACCCAAATCCGGAAATCTACTTTCAAGTTTCTGAAACCCGAAATCTCGTTCATCAAAACCACTTTTATGAACTGGGCATCAAGCCCGAAATCACTTTTCCCAAATCCGTTTTAAATCTTTGAAATCAATTCGTATTTCAAATCCCAAATTCAATCACCAAAACTATGGTCAAATCACAACATACTCGAAATCTCGTAAAACGTGCAAATCCGTAATAATCTTGAAATACGTGCCAAAACCTTAAATCATACTCAAAATCATAATCAAAACATCATCAAAACATGATACGGACAAATCATATAGAATCATCCATTAAACGATCATCACAGTATAGGAGAAACCATAGTCTCGAAATACGTACAATTACGTATTGCATATCGAAACACGTATAAATACGGAAATTGTAATTACCATACGCATATGCATAGAAATCATAAATATAAAGCATAGAAAATGATTATGCATGCATTGAAATTTAGAAAACAAAGTCCACTCACACACCGTCCAAACGATCTGCTTCCGAACTGCACGTTTTTTTCGTAAATTCTGAAAATCATAATTCCTATCCAAAAATCATTATCGAGGGTCACTAACATGTCAATATACCTCATAAAATTTTGCCCAATTTTTCCGGGGATTTAAATCGTATTATAAACGTATACGAAAACTTCGGATACATTGAACACTATCGAAACGATATCTGATTCCCTCGAAACTAGTGCCAAAATATTCGTTACATTAAAAAGAGCAAGTTTCATGTTGAACTCACCTCAGGAATCGAGCCCACGCGCCCTCATGCGCTGCTACAGTACCGGGTATTGTTCATCGTCTCTGCCCGATTGATTGATAAACGGGTCTGGTTGGCCCGCGACTTGACCCGGCTGAGTTCCTGTCAATTTCAACTTAATTTCATCAATTCATTCAGCCAGTAGGATCGCCATGTATCTAATCAGGGCTCTGTGACCTCAATTCTGTAATAACTCACCTTATCCAAACGAATTCGAAGTCGAACTTCGAAGAACAGGTGGGCACTGTTCATCCTTCAATCTCGACCAATTTCGATTGTTTTCTTGAAATTGATTCACTCAGAAGCTTCATAGGGGTTCGTATAAACTTGTTTCTCATGTCAATTTCTCCTTTCAACCCCTCCAAATTCACGACTCAAACCTCGATTTTCTTCTCTGTCAGCAAGTCCGTTCGGAGCCAAGACAACATCAATTCTCTTCGTTCTTACACTGGATCAACTTGAATTGATCTCAGAAGACTCAATGAAACCTTAAATTGCATCATCATGGCCTTTAATAGGGGTGGACACGGTACAGTTCGATACGGATATTGGCAATATCCAAATCCAAACGGTTAAAAACTTAATAGTTCGATACGGTTTGGATTTTCTAAAATTAAAAATAAAACCGTTTCGATCCAAACCGTTACTAACAGTTCGGTTTGGATCGAAACGGTTTAAAATCGTTAAGGAATAAAAAAATGAGGATATAGAAAAAATAAGGACACAAAAAAAAATACTCAATACTCAAAATTTTATATATATATTAAGTTTGTTAAGTATTGAATTGTAAGCATTATCACTATACTAAGATTTATCAAACAAACAAATTATTTAATAATCTTTTATTATACTCTTATATGAGTATACATATACTTATATGGGTACAACTAGGTATTCTTTTATTTTTATTAATTTTACTTTTTATTAATAATAGATTTAAACATTAATAAAAATTAATATATTCCTTAACGGTGTCGGTTTGGATTTAACGGATTTCCGAAATGAAAATCCAAATCCAAACCGTTACTAACGGAACGGTTTGAATTTTCAACCGTTTGACTTTTATCCGGTCAAACCTAAACCGTTAGATAAATAACGGTTTTGAAGCGGATCGGTTAACGGTTTTAACGGATTTGTGCCCACCCCTAGCCTCTAAGTTAGAATTCGAATTTTTAAAATATTTGAACTCCACGTGTTGGGCTTTCGGGTTTGCTTCTATGGTTCCCATCATCTTCTCTCTCTCCCTGTTTTATTTTCCTCACAATTCCACCCTCACTTCTATTCTAAGTCTCACGGTTTCAGTTCAGGAGATTCATGGTTGCCTTGGATAGCTTCCTCTGTTTCTGTCTCAATGTTGCACAGTCCAAATTTCCATTTTGCAATTCTATCAAACCGTTCACCGCCAACATTAATCAATTCCTTAAGAGTAACAGATGTCCCTAAGTGCACTAAATGAGTCACTAGATAATTGACTCATCAATACTAGCAAAAGGACAAATTTGCCCCTTAGGACACAATTGACCAAAATGCCCTTTCATGGTTAATTACCAAAATGCCCTTAGCATTCTGAAAGGCGTAACTTTTCCATCTGAACTCTGATTGACGCATGCCGCCTGTCTAAGAACTCAGCGTCTCAAGATCTTCCCAACGGTCTTCACATAATGTGAAAAATACGTGTCATTTGAAAAGTCAACAAATTGCCCCTTTAACCAAATTACTGAATTACCCTTGCACTTTCGAACATCATAACTTTCTCCTCAAATGTTGGAAATCGGACATGCCACCTGTCTATGAACTCATGATGTCTCAAGCTACGTCACAGCATCGGTCAAAGTCCGTTTGACAGCTCGAACACAAAAGTCAACCGTTCGCCCCGATTTTAGGGGCAAAATCGTCATTTTCTTCAAATTTTCCAAAATTTCCTTTTTCGAATGTCACAGGTCGTTACAAGTAAGATGCTAGGGTAGATTCATGTGCTATGGTCTATCCTAGGTTGAAGGCAACATGACAAAGTAAAAGACAGTAAGATGGCAAGGTAATTGGATAAGGTGAAACGGTTAGTGGAAGAGAAGTGTACCCTTAACTAAGTTTCCCCCCTAAAATCAACCCAACCCATTTACTTAATTTTTCTCTTAAAATCAACCAATCAACCCCCCCTCTTTTCTACGTTTTTTTCATAGCAAACAACCAACGTGGTACCCTTAATCCTCGGCTTGAACGATCCCTTACTTCTTAACTACTACAACTACAACAAGGGTTAAGTTAAGGAACCATTTGGTTCACATCAATGGTGATGCATGACCTATTCCAATTTTTTGTTTCGAAACTTTCCCTGCCCCAACAACTCCTACACCTGCACTAGGAGTGGAAACTATAACCTTTCAGCAAAGTGACGGGCGATTGGTTGGAGAAGCATTAAGGCAAAGTCAGCCTATGCAAACAAGGATCTGTGGGTGATTGATGGACTTCATGACATATCAAGGAAAAATTGGGCATAAGACAAACTTGATACATGCCACCAACTCCTAAAGCAAATGACTCAACATGATATGTACTAGTCGCGAACCACCTCGACGCTAACCCTTCAAGACAACTTATCTCAACAAGTTGAGAGGGTCGAGCAACCAAGTCCAAATGCAGTCAGAACTTCTATAATTTCCTCTTAGTAGAACGAACAAATCAAGAGCCTAGGAGACATTCCACATCATGTGGAAGGCAAGAGAACGTTCCAAGACGACATGGAAAAGAAAATAGTTTGATGAGGCATTGTGACTCTGGAGAGAAAATTCACACAGCCAACAAAGCCCAAGGTCATTGGTGCATGAGAGGCTTAGAGACCTAGTAGGGACATCATCGCGAGTTGAACATTGTCATATGGAGCAAGATGTAGCACATAGCTTCCTAAAATAGTCCAAGTCATACTAACTATCACAACGAGGAAGGGGACAAGACATACTCACCCACACGATCACAGAATCCAAAATTGAGACTCGAGGAAGTCACTATGATCTCCAAAGGTTGTTGGATCGACACCTCCGTGTACAATGCCATGAAGATCTGGAAGATGATCTACGTTGCTAAATTCTATCATCCTCGCCCTCTGTGAGAGACATTAATGAGGAATCATTTTCTCAAAGATTCGCAACTTTGAACTTTAATTAGTTCAAAGGAAATTTGACCCAAAAAAGCATATTGATTATTATCAAGGAGTCATAGTCCCCCATATACACAATGACGCACTCATGTGCAAAGTGTTCTAAGTCTCTCTATATGGCCAAGCCATGATGTGGTTCAATCATCTCCCCCGGAGATCGATCGCTTCCTCTAAAGAGCTAGCTTTGGAATTTATGAAAGAATACTCGTAACTTTATACAGTCGAAGTAAAGGATGATCATCTCTTCACCATCAGAAAGAGATCAAAAGAGACCCTCAGACAATACATTCAGAGATAATGTGAGGAAAAGCCTCAAATTGTTGGATGCATCAACCTTGTTGCTGCAATGGAATTCAAACAGGGTCTTCTCCGGGGATAGCCAATTCTACAACGACATAGTTATTGGAAATGCACGAAGTCTCACCAAGATGCTCTTTCTAGCAAATCGGGATGCATGTTGGGAGGATGAGAAGAATGTCATCCATGCACATCATCATGTTGGAGGCAAGCAAGAAGGCTTTCAACAAGGATGAATCCATAGAAAATTTGCGCACAAAATGTCTAATAAAGACAAGGCAGGTGAGGCTTCCCAAACTCCAGCCATGGGATAACCTAATTGTCTCTGCCAGTCCATCAGGTTCAACAATGAAATAAAGGAAATGCATTGGTTCAAGAAGCCTAAACTGATAAAAGGCGATCAAGAGATACCGTTAAGATGAAATGGTGTACCACCATGAATGTTACGGGCACAACATCAAAAAATGCATATCTTTCGAAGGATATCTCTGAAATGTCATTAAGAAAGGACATTGCACTGATTATATCAAGGAGAAGGCCACAGATTGACCAATGAAAAAGGACTCAAGGAGCTCGTGTAAAAAATGATTCGCCCATGTCAACACCCCCGGCAGTGGCCAACGACCTTGTCGTTGCTTTCTCTTTGAAAGACAAGATAGGATTTGATTGGTCAGACGATGATGCTTTAGTTGTATCAACCCAAATTGTGCATGCACAAATTGATCGAATATATGTCAATGAAGAAGCGCAGCAAATATCTAAGGGAAACTGTAACGACCCGTCCCAAATTCCATGATTAGATTAGTGACTAATCACGATTAGTGAGGCTAATCCGTGATTAGTAGAGCGAAATCGGACGAACGATGCGAAATGACTGTTTTGCCCCTGGTGGTGGCAAAACGTTGACTTTTTAATCTGGCAGTCAAATGGACTTTGACCGATGACCGTGACATAGTTCGTGACGTCACGAGTTCATAGACAGGTGGCACGTTCAATTCCGACGTTCGTGGAGGAAGTTATGACGTTCAGAAGTTAGGGGTATTTTGGTAATTTTGGTTAAATGGGGGGTCAAATGTTGACTTTTTGACCGGAAGGTCCGATGGCCGAGGGCCAAAGACCGTTGCGTAGATAAGGACGATACGAATCCGTAGACAGGCGGCAAGTCGAATTCGGACGTTCGACGGCGAAGTTACGGTTCATGGAAGTTCCCAGTTACTATTCACGACGGCACATTTTACGAGACAAAAAGTGCAGTTTTGTCTCTAGTGGGCCCAGATATTTAATGGAGGCCCAATGGATGAGTGACACTTGTCACCCATCCACTGGCCAACCTCACCCACATCATGCACCAAACCCTTCCCCGTTCATCCATTTCTCTCATTTCTTCCCCAAACCAACCCGATCACCATTTCTCACCCAAACACCAAACCCTTCCCTTCTAACCATAACTGAGACCAGAGGGTGAGAGAGGAGGACTAAGGATGGCAGCTGGTGGCTGGAACCGCCGGTGGGCGGTAGGCGGGGAACCCAGAACCCGATCGGGTACCCGGTAAGCCATTTTTCCTTATTTTTCGATGTGAGCATTATGGTTGGTTTTAAATGATTAGGGAGATGATTATTAGGATGCTAGAAGGTTTTAAGGGGGTTTGGTGGTGTTTGACGGCCGAGCAGCCTGTAGGTAGGCTGATCGGGAAAATCGAACCGTGAGGTTCAAATTGGACCGGTCGGATTTCGTAGGTTTTAGGTTGTTTAGTTAATTAGGATTGATAGGAAATGAAGAAATAGGAATTTAGGAGTTGGAATGGAAGCAAACCGAGGGAGAAGGAGACCTGGACCGGTTACGACGGTCCAAGTTGCAGGAAAAACCGGACCGGCTGTGCGAGGTTGACGGTGGTGACATGGCATGATGACGTGGCACCTGTCAGATTGTCAGGTGACGTGGACCACTCATCAGCCGGCACGTGTCACATGTCAGTGCACAGTCAGCACTGACATGTCAGTGACGTGGCCCAATCAGGGGGTTGACACGTGGCACTAACGTGGACCAGTGCCGTGATGACACGTGGCACATGTCAGACTGCCACGTGGTACTGACAGCACAGTGACATGGACCAATGGGAGCTTGACACGTGGCACCTGTCAGACCTGACAGCTGTCAGATGACGTCATGCTGACGTCAGCGATGACGTCAGCAAGTACTGTAGCGGCGCGTGAAGCCCACGCGCAGCCACTTCAGGCGGCGCGTGAGGGCGTGTGGCAGGGAATCTGGGGAAGGTTCCAACATACGAAATCATCTATTCGATGTAACAAACATTTTGGGACTAGTTTCGTGTCAATCGGATACCGTCTCGATAGGTTTCGGGGCATCGGAAGGTTTAGGTTCAGTTTTAAAAATAGTTAAAAATATCAAAAAATTACGGGGCTTTGGTAGGAGGTTAATTAAGTAGTTAGTAACCTTCTATTACGATTTGGACAGGTTTGGGAGTCCCTGTGACGGTGATCGGCTCGGGGAGCCGTATGGCACGCAAATCGAGGTGGCAGCTCGGACAGTCTGTGAGTGGACCTTGTTTTCTAAATTGGTGCATGCCTAAATGTTTATTATATGTTTTAGTACTTGTTTGATGATGCCATGGGTGTATTTGTATGTGGTTACATATAAGCACGTATTTCGAGGTTTCAGCCTTATACGGTGCTTACGGGTCTGTATTTCTTTATTGGTTTTAATGAAATGGTTTTGGATTTATAAAAGGATAAACTCGGGTATGAGACCCATTTGGTTTTGTCTCGGGCATATGACCTCAGATTTCAGGCACGGTGCCCAGTTGATGTCCTATGTTCGGGTACGAGACCCAGTCACTTTACGGTTCTGATTTCTGGTCAGGTCAGGGAACCTTAAATGGATTCCCAGGTTCATGACGGTTTATGGGAACCAGCATGAACCCTTGTTATGGTATCATGGTTCATGATGGTTTATGGGAACCGGCATGAACCCTTGTTGGTTATTACGGTACATGACGGTTTATGGGAACCAGCATGTTACCTCGGTTATGTTATTACGGTACATGACGGTTTATGGGAACCGGCATCTTACCTGATTATGGATATTATGGATCATGACGGTTCAGGGGAACCGATCATGAATGTTTATGTTATGTATATATATGTTCATCTACCTTCCTTTACTTCTATTATCTCCTCCGGGGAGGGTCGTTGGCCTGGGTGGACCCCGGAGTAGTCACGGAGCACCACTGAGTGGAGTCACCCCCCAGTTGGGTTCCTTACTCTCAGGAAGGCTATGGTTACTATTACCTCGGGTAGGGTCAGTGGTCTGCGGACATTTACCTTGACTTTGAGAAGACTCGGATTGAGACCCGGGTAGCACGCGCGTAGCTTTGGATACCGTGACAGGATTGGTTGTGTGACTTATATGTATATCTATGATATGTGGTGTGCACAGGTGTGCACAGGATTGAGCAGTGGCTCGTGTACTGGTTTCTTTATGGTTTGGGGCCGAGTCCCTTATGGATTTGGGCAGTGGCCCGTATGGTCGTTTTCATTGTGGTCTTTTCGACCTTAGTTTATATCTGCTTTGGGCTTAGTCCCACATATGGTTTGTTTTGGATAAAATGTTTTCGAATGCATGCATGCTTTTTAGTGGAGGGTACAAAGGTCTTATGAAATGCTTTTATAAACTTTTGTTTTGTCCACTCACAATTTTTAATGTTTTGACTGCCCTTCAGGTTGACATCGGATGTGGACTGTAGCAGAGACCAAGATATCACATGCCTCCTCCGGATCCTGGCGTACTCTGATAGCCCGGGAGGGCAAAGGTCGGAGATATCCCTTGTCTGACACTCCGTGTCAGACGGGAGCAGGGTCATCCCGCACTAATTCCGGGGGGATTGGTATGGGTCCTGTCAACGTGGTATCAGAGCGGGGTTGTCTCTATTCGAGCAACCGTGTAGCTCTTGGAGTATGTACGCAGGTCGAGGATGTGATATCTCAAGTGGCTACAGTTCGTGGTCAACCTGATATTTGGGGTGCCGGTACGATAGTTAGTAGATTTGAATCGTGGAATGTCTTGGTTCGGCACTAGATGCCGGGGTTGCCATAGTTCAGTCGTGGTTGACAGTGTGGGACCCTATGGAAGGATGAACGTATTCGTATGTTAGCGTTATGATCGTGTGATGGTTAGTTGGGATCGTCTTCACGATGTCGTAGGATAGGTTCCGACGACTGGTTGGATGTTGTAACTATTCGATTATCGGATTTGGTTGAGTTAGATTGGTTTACTGTTGTGAGCAGTCGAGTTCGGGGAACTCTGGTTGAACATATAGCAGTTAGCAACCGGATTCGAGGAATTCGAATTGGATTGACGGTAGGATTGGATTGACGTCTTTACGCTGTCAAGACCGCGGAGTCGGTCAGGTTGTTTATTTTACTGCTTTCTATAGTTGGTAGCTTGCAGTTGGGTTCAGGGAACCCTAAGCGTGATCGTGGATTCCTAAGGTAGGATGTGTAGGGTTCGGAAAGGTGAGTTGAAGAGTGGTGTGACTTTGACGACTATTCGGATTTGGAGTCGTTAGTCGGTCTAGTCATGTCAGCTTGTGTTGGGACTGCACTCTGCAGTCGAGGTTGTACTTATCGGTTAGACCGAGTTGGTTTTCGTGCTACTTCAGTTGTGATGGACTGTTGGTGCAACTAAGGTCGTGGGCGACCTGGTAGACGACATTTGGGTTAGTCGGAGTACGGCTGGTTAGTGATTGGTGGGACAAGTTATCAAGGTTGGTACTTGTCGATGGAATCCCGGAGCGGGGATACGGAGTAGTTGGTACGAGCGGTTGATTCCGTTGGATGCGGATTTTGTATATCGTGATTCCTGGTAGTTAGGTCTGCACGAGGTTGGGGCAGACGCTACTATCGATGGACATAGTCGAGTCTTATCAGGTCGAGTAGACTCAGGTTACCGTGACGATTATGACGATGGGATTGTCAGTCGTGACGATGATACGGGGTGCGTGAGAAACCCATATGTACGAGCAGTGATTCTGGATTCGACTCGGTTACGGCTGAGTGCGATCGCAGAATGAGTTGGGGACGTTCGTGGAGCGTTTCCTTTTCTCGTATGAGTTGTCAGAGTGACCGTACCCAAAGTTGTTAGGTACGAGGGAGGCAGAGTTCTCCTTTTCGAACAGAGGTACAGGGTCGTCGTTCGGTATGAGCGGAGGTCCAGAGTTGTCAGTTTGCACACGGTGTGCTAGTGTTAGTGTTGATGCTAGTGTGGATGCTTGTGTGCTGACGCTGATAGGTGATGATACTGGTACTAGTGCTGGTGCTGGTGCCGGTGATCGTGATGACGATGAGTTATGGATCAGGGTGTGACATCCGTCGTAATGGGCATATGTTCAGTATCTGTGGTTCAGGAGTGGATCTCAGATAGAGTTAAACTGGTTAGGGGACACGTGGTTGATGTCCGGGTATGTTGTTTCCAATCTGGTTGGAACTTCGAAATCGCGAGAAGTTGCGATTGAGGTGACGAGAGGAATGCGGGCTTTCCGCATTGGTAATGGGTATGTCGAAGTCATTTTGGGTGACTTCTCAGATTCTATCATGATTGGTGATGGTAGATGACGTTGATGATATAGATGTTGTTGGTTGCCACTAGTATACTGATCGTGTATTGGTTGGGGGACCCGGGATTTGTTCTGAATCATCAGGAGGAGATGAGTATATCGAAGTTAGGTGACTGAGATTCCTCATTCTCTACTTGGTGGCAGACGATGTCAGGTTACCTGACGTGGTGAGTGCATCGAGTGTTGTTTGCAATCACGTAGGATGGATTATTCGATCATTCTTGATTTTTCCTAGGTCGAATGACAAGGATCGATACGAGGTAATTAGTGAGAACCCACAGTCTCGGCGTGTCTCGTCGTTGACTGATCGGTTTAGATGTGGGACTGGGTTGAGGACTTTAGGTGTCGTGACGATTCTCGATCGTGCCGTTTATGGTTGGGTGACATAGTGTTGAATCTGGATTGTGATCTTGAGGATCAAGATAGGTGGAGAGTTTATCGCTCTTACTTGGATGTTTGAGTGGAGCATGTTGGGACTGAACTTCTTTTCGAAGTGAATCCCGTGTGGTATATTACTCAGGTGAGTAGTTTTCTGACGAGGTCGGATTTTGTCTGACCTAGTGTTGTGTTGATGTTGGGATTGACTTCCCTATGAAGTCAATCGATCGTATTGTGGTAATCGGTTGAGCGGATAACCGATAGGTTTGGTTTTGGTATGTCTCGGTAGACGTGAACGATATTTCAGGTTTCGGAATCAGATTTCTAGATGACGATTTAGGATTTGATTTTGGAACTTGAAAGAGGATTTCTGGAGTTGGGGTTTGGAATCGGATTCTGGGTGACGATTCAGGATTTGATTCTAGAGCTTGACTGTGGATTTTCTTTTTATGGATTTGGGTTCGGAATGGTTATTCCAAATGCTAGCTAACGGAATGATGATTTCGGATTCGAATTTGGACATGATATGGATATGATTTTTGAGTTTGGATTCGGGATTTCTTACGAAATTGCGAATTCGGATTCGGATTTGGGAAATAGATGATGGGTTGGAGTTTCGATTTGTCTAATGCTGGATTGGACGAATGAACTCCATAATTGAAACGTGATTGGATATGACCTAGGTGGTTGTAAGCTAATTGATGGGTAGGTGTACGTACCTGGTACATAATTCGAGGTACAATACTGGGCATACTTGTGATGCCTAGTGACGGTATATAGGTTATACCGGTAGTACGTTGGTGAGCGTGTTGGTAGTCGGATTGGTTCCGATACCATTGGATTAGTTGAGGTCGCGGACTGGATATTGGATACTGTGCATTGGGTCATGGTATTTCTGATGGGTCTAGTTACACACAGGTCGAGTGAAATGCTTGTGGTTAGTGTAACCACGAGTGTGTGTCATATCAGTTTGCGACTGACGACTGTTAAGTGCTGACAGTTTGTCGGAGGTGTCAGCGTGGATCGTTGAGGGATTGGTAACTTCCAGTGGGAGTAGACGTCAGGATAGATAGTGTTTGAGAAAGGAACCGTCGAGTTGCTGTGTCAACGAAAACGGTAGATTTAACCAGTAGTGTCAATTCAGAACGTATGACTACTGTCATTCGATGTGGTCGAACGTAGTCGATACGATATGGATGTTAGCGGTACGTCTGGCTGCAGACGAGTAAGTATTGTTCGGGCTACTGGGTGTACTAGCGTACACGTGTTGCGAGGTAGGTCGATTCTACTTTCCACGAGATGGATGTGGAATCAGAATAATTGGAGTTTCGAGAATGAAACTAATTAAGGAGGGAAGAACGGTTAGATTAGGTCGGTTGGAATTTCGAGGACGAAATTAATTAAGGAGGGAAGGTTGTAACGACCCGTCCCAAATTCCATGATTAGATTAGTGACTAATCACGATTAGTGAGGCTAATCCGTGATTAGTAGAGCGAAATCGGACGAACGATGTGAAATGACCATTTTGCCCCTTGTGGTGGCAAAACGTTGACTTTTTAATCGGACGGTCAAATGGACTTTGACCGATGACCGTGACGTAGTTCGTGACGTCACGAGTTCATAGACAGGTGGCACGTTCAATTCCGATGTTCGTGGAGGAAGTTATGACGTTCGGAAGTTTAGGGGCATTTTGGTAATTTTGGTTAAATGGGGGGTCAAATGTTGACTTTTTGACCGGAAGGTCCGATGGCCGAGGGCTAAAGACCGTTGCGTAGATAAGGAAGATACGAATCCGTAGACAGGCAGCACGTCGAATTCGGACGTTCGACGGCGAAGTTACGGTTCACGGAAGTTCCCAGTTACTATTCACGACGGCACGTTTTACGAGACAAAAAGTGCAGTTTTGTCTCTAGTGGGCCCAAATATTTAATGGAGGCCCAATGGATGAGTGACACTTGTCACCCATCCACTGGCCAACCTCACTAACTCATGCACCAAACCCTTCCCCGTTCATCCATTTCTCCTATTTCTTCCCAAACCAACCCGATCACCATTTTTCACCCAAACACCAAACCCTTACCTTCTAACCATAACTGAGACCAGAGGGTGAGAGAGGAGGACTAAGGACGGCAGCTGGTGGCTGGAACCGCCGTGGACGGTGGCGGGAACCCAGAACCCGATCGGGTACCCAGTAAGCCCATTTTTCCTTATTTTTCGATGTGAGCATTATGGTTGGTTTTAAATGATTAGGGAATGATTATTAGGATGCTAGGAAGGTTTTAAGGGGGTTTTGGTGGTGGTTGACGGCCGAGCAGCCGTGTAGGCTGATCGGGAAAAATCGAACCGTGAGGTTCAAATTGGACCGGTCGGATTTCGTAGGTTTTAGGTTGTTTAGTTAATTAGGATTGATAGGAAATGAAGAAATAGGAATTTAGGAGTTGGAATGGAAGCAAACGGACCGAAAATGAGGGAGAAGGAGACCTGAACCGGTTACGCCGGTCCAAGTTGCAGGAAAAACTGGACCGGCTGTGCGAGGTTGACGGTGGTGACGTGGCATGATGACGTGGCACCTGTCAGATTGTCAGGTGACGTGGACCACTCATCAGCCGACATGTGTCACATGTCAGTGCACAGTCAGCACTGACATGTCAGTAACGTGGCCCAATCAGGGGTTGACACGTGGCACTGACGTGGACCAGTGCCGTGATGACACGTGGCACATGTCAGACTGCCACGTGGCACTGACAGCACAGTGACGTGGACCAATGGGAGCTTGACACGTGGAACCTGTCAGATTCTGACATGTCAGACCTGACAGCTGTCAGATGACGTCATGCTGATGTCAGCGATGACGTCAGCAGGTACTGTAGCGGCGCGTGAAGCCCACGCGCAGCCACTTCAGACGGCGCGTGAGGGCGTGTGGAAGGGAATCTGGGGATGGTTCCAACATACGAAATCATCTATTCGATGTAACGAACATTTTGGGACTAGTTTCTTGTCAATCGGACACCGTCTCGATAGGTTTCGGGGTATCGGAAGGTTTAGGTTCGGTTTTAAAAATAGTTAAAAATATCAGAAAATTACGGGGCTTTGGTAGGAGGTTAATTAAGTAGTTAGTAACCTTCTATTACGATTTGGACAGTTTTGGGAGTCCCGGTGACGGTGATCGGCTTGGGGAGCCGTATGGCACGCAAATCGAGGCGGCAGCTCGGACGGTCTGTGAGTGGACCTTGTTTTCTAAATTGGTGCATGCATAAATGTTTATTATATGTTTTATTACTTGTTTGATGATGCCATGGGTGCATTTGTATGTGGTTACGTATAAGCACGTATTTCAAGGTTTCAGCCTTATACGGTGCTTATACGGGTCTGTATTTCTTTATTGGTTTTAATGAAATGGTTTTGGATTTATAAAAGGATAAACTCGGGTATGAGACCCATTTGGTTTTGTCTCGGGCATATGACCTCAGATTCCGGGCACGGTGCCCAGTTGATGTCCTATGTTCGGGTACGAGACCCAGTCACTTTACGGTTCTGATTTCAGGTCAGGTCAGGGAACCTTAAATGGATTTCCAGGTTCATGACGGTTTATGGGAACCGGCATGAACCCTTGTTATGGTATCATGGTTCATGACGGTTTTTGGGAACCGGCATGAACCCTTGTTGGTTATTACGGTACATGACGGTTTATGGGAACCGGCATGTTACCTGATTATGGATATTATGGATCATGACGGTTCAGGGGAACCGGTCATGAATGTTTATGTTATGTATATATATGTTCATCTACCTTCCTTTACTTCTATTATCTCCTCCGGGGAGGGTCGTTGGCCTGGGTGGACCCCGGAGTAGTCACGGAGCACCGACTGAGTGGAGTCACCCCCCAGTTGGGTTCCTTACTCTCAGGAAGGCTATGGTTACTATTACCTCGGGTAGGGTCAGTGGTCTGCGGACATTGACCTTGACTTTGAGAAGACTCGGATTGAGACCCGGGTAGCACGCGCGTAGCTTTGGATACCGTGACAGGATTGGTTGTGTGACTTATATGTATATCTATGATATGTGGTGTGCACAGGTGTGCACAGGATTGAGCAGTGGCTCGTGTACTGGTTTCTTTATGGTTTGGGGCCGAGTCCCTTATGGATTTGGGCAGTGGCCCGTATGGTCGTTTTCATTGTGGTCCTTTCGACCTTGGTTTATATCTGCTTTGGGCTTAGTCCCACATATGGTTTGTTTTGGATAAAATGTTTTCGAATGCATGCATGCTTTTTAGTGGAGGGTACAAAGGTCTTATGAAATGCTTTTATAAATTTTTGTTTTGTCCACTCACAGTTTTTAATGTTTTGACTGCCCTTCAGGTTGACATCGGATGTGGACTGTAGCAGAGACCGAGATATCACATGCCTCCTCCGGATCCTGGCGTACTCTGATAGCCCGGGAGGGCAAAGGTCGGAGATATCCCTTGTCTGACACTCCGTGTCAGACGGGAGCAGGGTCATCCCGCACTAATCCCGGGGGGATTGGGATGGGTCCTGTCAGAAACTTTCTCTTAGATATTTCCTTTTCTAGGAACCAAACTTTCTCTCTCAATGTGGGGACATTTGTTGAACCCAAAATTACTCGAACCCAAAATGTCCAAATTGCCCCTAGTAATGACGTTAGTGACTCATAGACACCCACATATTAAATAATTTATTTACCAGCTGAATATGTTATTTAATCGGGTTAAAATCTCAGTAATATTAATATTCTCCCTGAGAATTAATTGTCATTATTCTTAATAACGGAAAATTATTATTAATATTAAATTTCTATAATGAACATCATAATGAGCAATTACTATAATTATTAAATAATATCTTTTATCGAGAATATATTATTTATTAATTATAAAATCAACCAACTAATCAGAATGCTCCGAGACTCTTAATGCTTCCCTATAAATAGCGGAGCTCATTTCACTTTCAAAGTAATTCGTTTCTTCATATCGAAGTATTTTCTATTTCTCTCTCAAAACTAATTAATTTAAGTATCAGAGCGTTTTTGGTTCAGTAAACCCCCAAGGGCTTCAACTTTAATTTCAATTGTTTTTTTTGTTGTTGGTTATTTGTAGGGATTGTGAAGACTTCACTAGGCGAGTACAATTTCTGCTTCAACAGGAAGCTTAAGTGCACCATAATACTTAGACAATAATTAACAATAATTTCAAATGAAGTTGAGATGTTCGTAGTTGAAATTTTGAATTCGAATCACTTGTACTAGGCCATAATCTACGATGTGTACAAGGATATTAATGACGTACATTTGTTTAGCACATAAGGATACTTGGTTGAAAATCTTAACAAAGAAGGACAAATTAATCTAAAAGTTGACAATTAAGTCCAAATGTTTCAATAAACCATCAAAACGATATCTATATACTAAATTTAAAACTTTAACAACGCATTTAAACAAAAATTTATCAAGTTATTAATCATTTATACCCTAAGATTTAGCCTCAAGTTCGGACGAAGAACTAGATCCAAAACGGTAAGCTCTCTCACCATTATCCACCTTCAAGACATCAGCTGTCCATCCCCTTTCCGTATCTTTCTAAAACCCTTAGTCCTAAATTGTCAAATCATAAACAACAACCTCAATTTTGTCAAGGGTAAACAAGTAAACTCAAAATTATTATGACTAGGATTTTCACTTGGTAATTTCTAGTTTATTTTGCTACTTAAAAGCTCATTACATATACAGATAGTCCACTCCATTCGTTTTTTTTTCTGGATCTTTTCAAATCTTTCATCCTCAATAAGATTTGAGTATATATTTAGCAAGCTACTCTATGGCTAAAAACATGAATATTTTGTCTGGTAATTAAATATATTTTTTGTTTTAATTAGGCCGTCCCAATAATATTGATTTTGACATTGAAGAATAAGAAGTATATGGACCCTTATACGAAGTACGTTTTCTGCTATATTTCCTTTTCAAGCCGAAACAAGTGGAATTATGACCCTGAAGCCAAAAATGCTTTCTTTTCAAGTTCCTTGAGAGGCCAGGCACACCTTAATTGGTGCAATTCAAACCAATTCCACAAAAAGAGAACTAAAATCAACTCATATGGAAATCTAATTATATGAATGGAGGACAGCAATTAAAAAAAAAAAAAGGGGGCCAATGTAAAATATTTTTCGAACTTTATTTAAAATGTACATTGACATTTGGCCTATACTCAAAATAGTGTAATTGCACCCTTTATACTCAACTCCATTAAACCAAAACAAGTACCAACCTTTATGAATTATTGAGCCAATGGGGGTTAATGAAATGGGATCCCAATCCTTAATTTGTGCGTGAAGACTAAACCAATGGCCCCCATCATTGCGACTTGCAACCAACCGTTTGGAGAGAGGAGCAGTTTGAGATTACAAGACAACTTGAAGAATAATGAATCAAAATCTTCCACTTTAACTTGCAACGTTAATCATTCTATTAATTTCTTTGAATATTTTATATTAAAAGGTAAAAATAGAGATATCATTCCATATGACGGTTTTTAATATATTCAAAAAAACTAATGGAAAAGATCATCTTGCCCATTCAAATAAAATTGAAAGACATTGACAATAATTTAGCCACACGTTTATTTAAGATATTGTTGAAGCAGAAATCGCACTCGCCGCGAATAGTCTTTACAATCCCTGCAAACAACAAACAATCAGCTATCGCTGTCTCGATCCAATACTCGGGGGGTTGTTCGACTAAGAACACTCGGATACCTAGGTTAACTTTGAGAGAGGAAAATGAAATACTTCGAAGCGAAGAATTGACTTTCCTTGAAAATGAAATGATTTTATCTATTTATAGAGAATCCTTGGGAGCCGCGAAACATTCTGATTGGTCGATTGATTTTGTAATTAATAAATGATACATTATTAATCAAATATATTATTTATTAATTATAATAATTGCTCATTATGATGATAATTATAGAAATTTAATATTAATATTAATTGCTCATTATTAAGAATAATGACAATTAACTCTCAGAGAGAATATTAATATTTTTGAGGCTTTGACCTAATTAGACAATATATTTGGCTGAAAATATAGTATCTAATGTGTGGGTGCTTTTTGAGCCGTTAATGTCAATACCAATGACAATTTGGACATTATATGTTTTATGGATCACATGACAGCTCCATAATTTTTCGATGATTTATGGTTCCATAGCAACGACCCAATCTCTTATTTATAACAGACGTAGGATACCCTGAGCAATATGGCACATCATCATTAATTTACATGCACGATAGCAAAATATCATTTACAGAACGATATATTTTCTCTTGTTCTTTTACACAAATTTTAAATAATCTAAATTTTTGTGAAAGGATCTGTTTCCCTTGATTTGACTTATCAAACCGATAGAAAGGATTTTGGTCCTTTTTCGAATAAATGTGCAGGCGTGCTACCACCCGGCCACCAAATGGCCTGAATGGAATTGTAGATGTTGGAATGCCCCTCTAAGATTGACTCCTAACCTCACGATTGTGCGACCAAGCAAGAAATCTCTTCTTGGTCTGGGTTCTTTCACTCCCTCGGGTTCGAGGGTGTTTAGGTTTCGAACTTATATATATTTTTATTTTTTAGATTATGTGAATGGAATGCAAGTGCAATATTAAATCGAGCAATAAAATGAACTACGCTTAAGAAAATAAACTCAACGTAAACGCAATAAACAAATACTTAAAAGAAAATCGATAATTAAATTTAAAGACGAATAATAAACTAAAATTAATAAAGTGATTAAGTAAAACTATTAAACAAACGCTAATGAAACGAACTTGAATGGAAATAAAGATTCAATAAAAAAAACATGAATTTAAAGAAAAATAATTAAAGTAGCTCTGAAAAATAAACTTACTCTAGAAAAATGAAGAAGTTGGCTACACTAAAACTTGAATTAAAAATCTAGTCTAAGAATTGAAGAGCTACAAGGTAAGCGTAAGTTTGTGTGTTGATGTTGATGTCCCTTCCTTCTCTTTGCCTTGGCTATTTATAGGGTTCAGTCAACCCACGAATTTGCCATACTTGGCCTCCACTCGTCTGACTTAAAAACTTCCTTGTTAATCCCACCCAAAATCTTTCCAAGTCAGGCCACCCAAAATCTTTTCAGGTCAGGCTACCCAAATCTTTCCAAGTTAGGTTGACACGACCCATCCCAATCCCCCGGGATTAACACGGGATGTGCCATGCTCCCGTCTGACATGAAGTGTCAGACAAGGGATAATTCAAAACCTTTAGTCCGACTGGCTTCCTGAGCACGTCAGAATCCGATGGAGGAGTGTGATGTCTCGGTTTTTGCTACAGTCTGCATCCGTAATCAACCTGAAGGGCATTTGTGACAACCCGAAAATTCGAAAAAGGAAAAATTGGAAAAATTGGAAGGAAATGATGATTTTACCCTTGGTTAGGGGGGGAGGGGGCGGCAAAAGTTTACTTTTTGCTCAAGACACTTTATGGACTTTTCGTAAATACCGCTAGATAGGTCTCGAGACGCTGAGTCCGTAGACAGGCGACATGCGTCAATCGGAATTCGAACTTGAAAGTTACAGGTCTAGACTTATGAGGGGCATTTTGGTAATTATGTATTACAGGGGCAAAATGGTCTTTTGGGCAAGTGAATGGCTGATTCAGCCGTGTGGGTGAGTCAGTTAGGTACTTAAGGAACACATGTCACTGTGCAGATGCCAATTAGTGGCATTGATGCCATCTGATATTCGGATAGGATAATTCATATAAACCCGTGTGCGTGCTTCCCTCAAACAAAAACAGAGCAAAGGAATTGATTTCAGTACAACAACAAACTTCCGTAAGCTGAAAATCTGAGAACCTGAGCATATTGAGAGGGTGAATTCGTGAGAGAAAAGAAAGGAGAGAGAAGAGAAGAGGAAATTGAAAATACCCAGAAAACCCGAAACCAGATTTTGGGCACTTGAATTTTGATTTCAAGTGTTGAAAAAATTGACGTGGAATTAAGTTGAGATTAAGCCTTCTGGGAGCTAAACGAATCAAACCAAATCAAAAGGGAGGGAAATTGATCGAGATTCGACTGAGAACGAGCCTTGCGACATTTCTGAAAATTTGAGGCTGGGTTTGATTAATTCGAGGTAAGAATCGATGTAATTGATTTCAGAATTGTGTTTATAGGACCCCTCTGTGACTTCCAAGTTTATTAGAACCAATAATCAAGGCTTAATTTGGTGAATTCAGAAATTGAACCCGACGGCAGGGGATTCGAGATTTATAAGTTTAAGTTCGAATCGTGTGAAATAAATGATACATACCTTCAATTAAGATGTATTAGATGAGATCCAATGAAAGAATTGAAAGAACGAGGTTGGATTGAAGGAGAATTAACCGGGTTGTGTCGTGGGTCGAAGAGCCCAATTGCAGGGAAATCGGGGTGAGAACTATGCACTGTTGCAAGCACTGTGCAAGCGCGTGGCTCCCACACGCAGCTGCTTACGGCGACGCGTGAGGGCACGTGGGCACGATTTCCAAGGTGAGGTCAACATGACTTTTGTTCCATTTAATGTAACGAACCTTTTAACATTGGTTTCGAGTCAATCGGACACCATTTCGATATTGTTTCGAGGATCCGAAGGCTTATGTTACGTTTTAAATTCATATTTCATTCCCGAAAAATTATGGGAAATTTATAGGATATTAATTGAGTCATTAGTGACCATTAATGATGATTTTGGACAGGACTTGGGATTCCTGGAATGTGCTGGAAAGTACGGAAAAACGTGCAGCTCAGAATCGAACGGTTTGGACGGTGTGTGAGTGGACGTTTGTCTTATAAACTGATATGCATGCATAGTTAAATGTTTTACATGATTGATTGCATGATTTGATTTGCAATGATGTCATGTGATTTGGCATGATTAAGATTAATGATTATTTTAATCGGTCTTTTGGGCACATTTTACGAGGAATGTGCAAATGATATTTTGGACTAGGCCCGGAGTCAAAAAGGTTTCTAAAAGGATATTTTGACTTAGTTGATGAGTCAAGGATTATTTTTGGATTATTTTAATGTTTTCAAATGAGATTTTACGAATTTACGTGTAAATGGCATTTGGGCTTGAGACCCTGTCGAGAATGATTTTGACTTGATTTGAAGTCAAGGATTTGATTGAAATGTTTTGGGATATGATTCCGGGATGGTTTTCATTGTGATTGTGAGTGCCTAGACGGTCGAAGCTAGGGAATTACCTAGACGACCGGAGCTCGGTGGATATGATTGTGAGTTGTTTTCACGGTAAGCCAGCTTCTCGGATGCGACTGAGCCTGGATGTACCACTCAGATGCGTCTGATCCTGGGGATGTGTTCGGCCAGATGTGACTGATCCTGAGGGTTGAGCCCAGATGTGTCTGATCCCGAGAATGTGGCTGGATGGTGGCCTACGCGTAGTGCGGATGTGATTGTGTGATTGATTGTGCACTTGTGAGTAGTGCGGTTTGATGTTTAATGTTGATTGTGATTTCTTTGCGTACTGGTATTGAGTACGGGTTTTGGTCTTTGTGGCCAAGTTTGTGTTTTCACATGTTTGACTTGAGAGCCGGGATTTGATACGTTTCATGTGATTTGGCTAGAAAGCCGGTGATTGTTGTTCATATGGTTTACCCTATGCATGCATGGTTTGATAAACTGGAGGAGAAAATGGTCTATTTGAAATGTATTTTCAAAGGCTATTAGTTTTTTCCACTCACACCTTTTATGTTTTGATGACCCTCCAAGCCGTGACACGACGTTCGGGGCTAATCGAGAGGCAGAGGCATGAGCTGAAATCAGTGCAGTTATCCCTTGTCTGACAGGTGCTGAGGGGTAGTTTCGGGACTTCAGTTGACTTGTCAGACGGGAGCAGGACCGGGCTCGGTTATCAAAGTCCAGTTGGGACTGGTCCTGTCAGCATTAAAATCATTAAAAGCTGTGAGTGGACGAAAAGCAATAAGTTCATAAAAACACATTTCATAAAGAAATTTATGCCCTTCACTAAAAGGAATGCATGCATTCGAAAACCAATTCATTTCTCATGTAAAAAAAACCATTTAGGAAAACTAGAAACCATTGCCCTTTTCTCGAATCCTGGGCCTTAGCCCGAAACCGTAAATCCGACATATGTGGGAACTCAGCCCAAAACTATAAGATACGAAAATCCGTAAATCAAGATCCACGTGGGTCACTGCCCAAATTCGTAAAACATAGAAATATCATTTCGGAAATCCAATTACCATGTCATAAATCCAATAAACCATGTTTACCAAATGTAATATAACCAATCCTATCACGGTTTCCAAAGCTACGCACATGCTACCCAGGGTCTCAAATCCCAAGTCTCCCCAGGGTCCACCCAGGTCAATGTCTAAAGATCAATGACTCTCCATGGGGGTTATAATCCATAAATACCTTCCTGAGAGTAAGGTACCCCACAGGGGCGACTTCACTCAGTTAGTGCTCCGTGACTACTCAGAGGTCCACCCACGCCAACGACCCTCCCCAAATGAGACAATTCATAAATAAAGGATGGTATATGAAAAACCATTTCGTAATCATTCTTAAAAACTTTCAAACCTTTCAAAGGATTCATGCTCGGTTTCCCATAAAACTGTCATGAATCCAGAAATCCATTTATGGGTCCCCGACCCGAAATCATAATCATAAACCATAACTGGGCCTCATGCTCGATATCAAAATCAATTAAGCCTCAAGCCCGATCATGTAAACCAATTGGGTCTCAAACCCGATTTCGTAAACCAATTGGGCCTCCGACCCAATGCCTTATTAAATCAAATGGACTCCAAGTCCGAGAGTTTGTAAATCAAATGGGTCTCATGCCCGATTCCATATTTTCAAATCCGAAATCAAATCACGAACCAATTGGGCCCCTGACCCGATAATGTAACTAAAATGGACTTCGAGTCCGAGGGTTTCCAAAAGAAATGGGTCTCATGCCTGATTTTACCTTTTCAAATCCAAATCTATTTTATTAAACCATCACTGAAGCCACAAGCACATATAAGCCCCGTATAAAACCGTAAACCTCAAAATATGTGCAAATACGTAAATACTAACTACCACAACCAAATGCACTCAAGGCATCTCAAAACATGTATTTAAACTCATATAAAATATTTATGCATGCATCAATTTAGAATATAAGGTCCACTCACAGACCGTCCGAGCTGTCGCCTCGATATGCGTGCTAATACGCCTTCCTGGGCTTATCACCATCACTGGGACTCCCAAACCTATCCAAATCATACTAGAGGGTTACTAAATACCTTATTAACCTCTCATTGAAGTCCCATAATTTTTCCGAATTTTTAACTATTTTTAAACTCGATCCTAAACCTTCGGACGTCCCGAACTATATCGAAACGATGTCCGATCGACTCGAAACCAGTCTCAAAATGTTCGTTACATTGAATAGATGAAATCACATGTTAGACAACTCCCCAAAAGACGGCCCTCATGCGTTGTCCAAAGGGGCTGCACTTGGGCTCCATGCGCATGGGCACTTCATCTTTGTCCTTTCGCAGACCGGTTGGTTCAGTCCAACCCTGCAACTCCAGTTTACTGGACCGGCGTGATCGGTCCAAGCCCATATCTTCTTCATTTTTGGTTCGTTTTTCCATTCGTTCAATTCCTATAGGTTCCTATCATCATTCCCTATCATCCTATGTCCTCAAAGAACACAAAAAGATCCAAAATTTACTTGCTCGATCGAAGAACACACGGCCTTGTTTTTCCACCGTTTATCTAGGCTGCTCAGCCATCCCTAGTCCACAATCTCGATCCCAATCGCCAAATATGACCTCCAGAAACAATTTCCAATCTTTAGAATCGATCCATAACCTTCAAACCCAAACATGCAAGTTTGAACGTAAACCTTACCTCACGGGTTCCCGGCCACCATGCTCGTCGGCCCTCGCCGTCAACGCCACCATCATCGCCTCACCTCATCATCTCTTCTTCATCCACGAGCCACCAACATCAGATGAAGTTTAGGGAGGGGTGGTGAGTGTGGGTCAAGGTGTTCAGGTTTTTGAAGAAAAATGAAAGATGGTGAAGTTTGATGATGATAATCAGATGATAAAAAAAATGATGGAGATGAAGGGTGGAGATGGGAGGAAGAAATAGAGATGGAGGGTGAGGATTAAGAGATGAGAGATGTGGGAATTATAAAATAATTAAAATAATCATATTTTAATATAAAAACCCTCGAACATGAGAAATTTAAATTTAAAAAAAAATCGAAATAAAAAAAAAATCTTATCTTAGCTTTATGTTAGTGTTAATTCATACTTGTAAAATAAATATTGTATATATGTTACTTGTTACCTATTATACTTGTTCATAAGTTGTTCATAACTTTTATATTTCATAGTATACATACATACTTGTTCATAATAGACTTTTGATAGGACGTTAAATAAGCGTTATTTTATATTATTTTATACCCTTTATACTTGACTTTTAATATTAAAATATTAAATAAATTGATAAAATAATTTATTTTGTGATTTTTATGTTTAGATAAATAAAGTTTGTAATTTGGAGCATTTTGGCGAAAGCATCGTCTCGATCAGAATTTTAACGAAAATATTATGGACAAAATTCGGTGGAATTATTAATTTAGTTATAAAGTAATTAATTAATTTTCTTTGCAGCCTAATTAAATCCAGCAGCCCAAACCCATTCCAAACCGTGCATCCTAATTCGCTGAGTCCAGGCCTGCATCACAGCGAGGCCCAGTCCCCGAGGCCCAGCCATCCATCCAGCCCAGGCCGTGTCTCAGCAGCCCAGGCCCGCGACTCAGCGCCCCAGCCCAACAGTTCCCTTCGGCTCGCGCTCACCGACGGCCAACCTCCCTCCTCGGCGCGCGCCTGCTGAACCGCGGTGCCACTCTTCAGCGCCGCCCCGCCGAATCCCCTCTTCTCTTTTCAGCAGCCATCAGCCGAATTTTCTGCCCTTTTTTCCAACAAAGCTTGCCAGCCATTTCAGCCACTTTCCAACCCAAATTTGCAACTTTACAACTAAAACCACTTCTAAACATCATCACAAATCTTTATTACTCATCATTCCATTATTTAACATTTTTTATTGTATTTTTTTTTTTATTATTTGTAGCTTTTTCTCCCTATAAATAGGGTTTCATTTCACTTGTTGAAAGACACCTTCTTTGAGGCACACATTTGAACCTTCCTTAAGAGGAACTTTGGCAAAATATTTCCAATACAAAGTTTAGAGTTTGAGTCCATATTTCCCAAGTTTATTTCCACCATCTTCATAAGGTTTCGTCCGCTGTCGGAGAATCGTGTGAATAACAATCCATTGTTTTCATCGACCTTGAAAGTGTAACAATTACTCTCCATTTACTCAAACTCTCATTTTTGTTATTGATTTTGATTATAGTTCAATATATGTGAGGTATTTTCTTACTAATATTTGTAAGTGTTAAATGCAATCTCCATGTGTCTTACTTTATGAATTTTAGTTATTTTATACATTTTAGTGCTTCATACTTCAATTCAATGTTAAGTGTTTTATCCGCTGTCGGTGCACTTAGAGTAGAATTGAAGAGACTTAATGTTGATCGCTGTCGGCGCATTCAGTCAAAAACAAAAGGTAAATCATCTTGTAAGTGTTATCCGCTGTCGGTGCATTTATAATATTGAAAAATGTATAAAGGTAATTGAGACGATTAAGGTAAAATTTCGTGATTGTTTTAATATTTGCAATTATTAGAGTGTTGGTAAGATATGTGCTTTAAGAAGGTCACGTGTACATAAATTAGAGTAGAAGTAAGATTAGTTGATTTATGCTTTTACTTATTTGCATGATTACAAACCTTTTCAAAACCCCCCTTTTTATCCTTTTTATTCTTTTATTCTTTTATTCTTTTATTCTTTCATTCTTTTAATTCTTTATTCTTTCATTCTTTCATACTTTTATTTTATTCTTTCATTCTCTTATTCTTTTATTCTTTCATTTCCTTATTCTTTTATTCTTTTGCTCTTTAATTTATTGATTCTTTGATTAATTAATTCTTTAATTCTTTAATTCTTTATTCTTTTATTCTTTTATTCTTTAAATCATTAATTCTTTAATTTGTTAATTCTTTATTCTCTTATTCTTTAATTCATTAATTCTTTGATTATTTAATTCTTTTATTCTTTAATTCGTTAACTTATTCATTATTCTTGTATTCATTATTCTTTCTCACTAACACATTATTAATGTTGCCTAATTTCCCCGGTTAAAAACGATCTCTATTTACCAATACTACATCTACACAAAAAGGGTTTAAATTGTATAACACTCAAATTACGTGTTTAATTTAATGCGTAGTTTGGGCGTTGTCAATTTTTGGCGCCGTTGCCGGGGAAATTAAAATCATTCTTAATGTGTATATAAATTGTTTATATATAAAATGCTCATAATTGTGAATAATGCTTACATATTGTAAATATGTTTAACTTTTATTTTTACACTATTCCATTATACTTGTTTAACTAGCTTTATTCCACTAACTTTCTTTTAATTTTATTCCATAAACTTTATGTTCCACTAACTTTATGTTTACACTTATTTTATTCTTATGTAATGAATTGTTTGTTTATGTCTTGTTAAACTTTAAATTTTAAATGAGAAAAAAAATTCGGAATAATAAAAAAAATTTAAAAAAATTTAAAAAAAATTTAAAAATTTAAAAAATTAAAAATTAAAAAAAAATTAAATTTTTTTTTTTAAAAAAAGGTGAGTAAGAAACTTTATTTATCTTTGAATTTCCTAAAGTGTAAATATTGCTTCCTATTAACTGTTTTAGAGTTGCATGAATCTCATAGCCCCTTTTTCTTCAAAATCTTACTTTCGGGAACAGGTAGTGCCCCTCTTATTTACTTTCTCCTTAACCCTTCATGATGTGTGGATTTCATCACCACACACCATAGACTCGAATCTATGGATATGAGGTTGGGGCGGAGTTTGTAAACACTTGGGTATGGTAATTCACTAAATTGTCATTTGGATTGATCATGGTGTCTAGGAGAGTTATGACTGGTGACAAGTTTTGGATTAAGAAAGGGAACACCAATGGAGTATATGCCAAGCTAGCCTCGGGGTGCTCTTGAAATTATCCTTACTTCTCGCGTTACATCTATCTCAACTGGCCATGATTAATGTTGAACGGTGGAATGGTGATTATCAGTACGCACAGGCCGTACGCCCGGGAAAATACTATGAGAAGCGGAAGGGGAAAGTTATTCATGACACTCTAAAACTCTACTTATTGCATTATTAGTTTGCATTTGGAACATGTGCATTTTCTTTCCATTAACGTAACTTTTTGTTAATTCTGGTTTCCATTTATGTGATACTTTATGCAAATATCTACTCCCTTACTCCTATTATCTCTTCTTGTGTATACTTGCCTTCTAACTTAGAGTTTTGTTTTAATAGAGGTACAAACTTATGAATGCATGCTCATCAATCTAAGCTTGATCGGCTGAGAAGACAACTTGACATTTCACCAAGCAACGCAACATTCAGAGACGCACTTAAGCAAACCGGCTCATTCGGACCTCCATCCCCAATAATCGGTGAGTCCATAAGCGAGAAGAGTAATTCAGAAGAAGAACAGATTTTCGGAACACTGATAACCATGGCACGAAACTTGAGTATCCGGGAGCAGACATGTGCAAACACAAATGTCACTACAGACTTCTGCATCTAGTATCACGAGCCTCGAACCAACAGGAAAGATATTGAGCTTAAGAGTGGAGTCCTTCATCAGCTGCCCAAGTTCCGTGGAATCAAAAATGAAGATCCACACAAACACTTAACGGAGTTCCAATTCATCATCAGTAGTATGTGTCCGGATGATGCGGACTTGGAAATCATGAAGCTGAAAGCTTTCCCATTGTCCTTGGAAGAAAGAGCACGAGTATGGCTTTTAGATCTCCCACCCAATCATATTGACTCTTGGGAGAAGTTGGTTCAGGAGTTTCTTACCAAGTACTTCCCTGCCTCAAAGATTACGGTCTTAAGAAAAGAGATCACTGGAATCAAGCAGAAAGAACATGATGAGAATTTCAGCCAGTACTACAAGAGGTTTAAGGAACTTTGTGCTTCATGCCCTACTCACGGGATCACAGAAGGCTATCTTTTAACCTACTTTTACGAAGGACTCAAGGGTTGGGATAGAGGACTGCTCGATGATGCAGCTAATGGAAGTTTCTTAGCTCGGAGCCTAGTAGATGGTCGTGCACTACTTGAAAGCCGTGCACTCAATGATGCACAATACGAATGTGCCGATCCTATTTCTAGAAAGGTACATGAGGTAAGTTCCCATGCTATAAATGATTCTAAGTTAGATAAGATCACCTCTTTGCTTTCGAATATGCTAGAACTAAAGAAACAGGTAGCTCCAGTTTGCTCCATATGCTCTCAAGGCCATCTTGAGGAGCAATGTCCCTACACTGCAAGGGAGGAAGACTCCGGAACTGAAATGGCACATGCCATTGGAGGCTTTCAAGGAGGACCAAGGACCCAAGGTTACAGTTGGAGAGATCCGAACAATGTCCTAAACCCTCAGCACATGTCGACCGGACCAAACCGTGTCCTAGACTATTTCCCAAGGCCCACATGGCAACCAAGGCCCCCGGTCCCATTTTCTAACTTTTCTCATAATCATGCAAATAATCATACTTCTTCATCTTTTAATCCTGATTATGATAAAATGCTGGCTGCTCTTTCCCAAGGGCAGCAAACACTAATGGCGTCAACTCAGGCTCTTGTCACAGGTCAGCAAAATCAACAAAAAGACATCGCTGATCTCAAGGACCAAATGGGCAAGGTCGTAGACTTCATGGGTAAGATCCAAGCTAGTGGGGTGCTTCCACCTCAACCTACACCCAACCCGAATGCAAGACCTGAAGCCAATGCAATTATCACTCGAAGTGGTAAAGTGCTCGGAGAAATAGAGCCAGATCCAGCCGTTTCTGAGGCTGAAAAGCACAAGGTGACAACTAAGACCACCATGGCACAACCACCAGTTCAACCTACCCACACACAAGGTAATAACCCAATCCCTTCAAGTTCGGTTGTTACTAATTCCCCGTTTGTGCATGCACCATTTCCAAGTAGGCTTGCCAAATCTAAGAAGGATGAATCCGATGAGGAAATCTTGGAGATCTTCAAAAGAGTGCAAATTAACATGCCTTTGATCGAGTGCATCAAACAAGTGCCAAAATACAAAATTTTTTTGAAAGAGTTATGCACTCCAAGGCGCCAGACGAGGGAGAAGGAGGTTGTGATGGTAAGTGAAACAGTTTCTGCTGTAATCCAGCGTCGGCTACCCCCAAAGTTGAAGGACCCAGGGAGTTTTTCTGTTCCCTGCGTCATTGGTAACAAGTCATTTGATAAAGTCATGCTAGACTTAGGTGCATCCATTAATGTTATGCCATATTCACTATATGTTGCCCTAGGTCTAGGTAAATTATAGCATGACGATGTTATCATTCAGTTAACCGATCGCTCTAATGTGTATCCTAAGGGATACGTCGAAGATGTTCCTGTGCAGGTTAACCAGCTCATCTTCCCCGCGGATTTTTATGTCCTAGACATGGAAGATTCCCCTACGAATCAAGCTCCACTAATGTTGTTGGGAAGACCATTCATGAGAACTGCCAAGACGAAGATTGATGTGTTCAATGGAACATTAACTATGGAAGTCGACGGGGAGGAAATTGGCTTCAACATTTTTGATGCCATGAGGTACCCTAGTTCCCCAACTCATACTACTTTTTCTATTGACGTGTGCACTTATCTCGCAGAGAAACATCTTGATTCAATTCGAGAAGACGCACTCAACATGATAATCCAGGAAGGAGTTGGCCTAACGCAATCAGGGGACGCCTTGGTTGAAGATACAGATTACGAACTAGAGCCTCGAATTTGGGATGAAGTCATGACCCTAAATGAGGCCCCCAGAATGGTACATCATCAGGTACGCTTTTCACTTCCAATTAGTACTAATGCCACTCCTCCTTCAGTTGTTCAGGCCCCCGTTCTCGAGCTCAAAGTTTTCCCTGACCACCTGAAGTATGCCTATCTTGGCCCGGACGACACTCTGCCCGTCATAGTGTCTTCTGCACTAACCGAATCACAGGAAGACAGATTGGTATGGGTCTTGACGAGGTACAAGACAGCCATTGGATGGACTCTGTCAAATATAAAGGGAATCAGCCCTACAACCTGTGTGCATCGAATCTTACTAGAAGATGATGCAAAACCCTCTCGCGAAGCCCAACGTCGCCTCCATCCTCCGATGATGGAAGTCATGAAACAAGAGGTCATCAAACTCTTGGACTGTGGTGTCATCTACCCAATTTCAGACAGCAAATGGGTCTCACCAGTCCAAGTAGTCCCGAAGAAAAGTGGAGTCACAGTTGTTGCAAATAGTGAAGGAGAGCTAGTGCCCCAGCGAACAGTGACCGGATACAGAGTCTGCATCAACTATCAACGCCTAAACAAAGCAACTAGGAAGGATCACTTTCCTTTGCCCTTCATTGATCAAATGCTTGAAAGGTTAGCAGGTCACTCCTATTACTGCTTTCTTGATGGTTATTCCGGGTACAATCAAATTTGTATCGCTCAAAATGACCAAGACAAAACGACTTTCACTTGTCCTTTTGGCACTTTTGCCTACCGAAGAATGCCCTTTGGTTTATGTAACGCCCCAGGTACTTTCCAAAGATGCATGCTTTCTATTTTCTCTGAATACATCGAAAAAATAATTGAAGTATTTATGGACGATTTCAGTGTCTTTGGGGATAGTTTTGATGCATGCTTAGAACACTTAGCACTCATCTTACAAAGGTGTGTCGAAACTAATCTGGTACTTAACTGGGAGAAATGTCATTTCATGGTTAGACAAGGGATAGTCTTGGGCCATATTGTCTCTGAAATAGGAATTGAAGTGGATAAATCTAAAGTTGATATTGTGCGCCACTTACCCTCTCCCACTTCGGTGAGAGGATCCGTTCATTTCTTGGTCACGTAGGTTTCTACAGAAGATTTATCCAAGAGTTCTCCCACATTGCAAGGCCCTTGTGCCGACTGCTTCAGAAGGAGACACCCTTCGTCTTTGATGCATACTGTCAGGAAGCTTTTGAGAAGCTTAAAAATCTCTTAGCCACTGCCCCCATTCTTTGTGCCCCTGATTGGTCCTTACCCTTTGAACTAATGTGCGATGAATCTGATTATGCAATTGGAGCCGTACTCGGACAAAGGCGGGACAAGAAGCCCTACGCCATCTACTATGCATCCAGAACCTTGAATGATGCCCAAATGAATTACACCACTACCGAAAAGGAGTTGCTTGCTATGGTGTTTGTTTTAGATAAATTTCGCTCTTATCTACTTTGAACTAAAATCATTATTTACACTGATCATGCATCACTGAAGTATCTCCTAACCAAGAAGGAAGCAAAACCAAGGCTAATCCGATGGATTCTTCTTCTTCAAGAGTTTGACATCGAGATTAAAGATAAGAAAGGTGTAGAAAACGTGGTGGCAGACCATTTGAGTCGCATAGCACATGAACGAGATCCTATGGCGATTCAAGAGATGTTTCCAGACGAACAACTCTTCAGAATCGAGGGAAGTACTCCTTGGTATGCTGATAGTGTCAATTATTTAGTCACCAAGTAGTTGCCCACCACCCTCTCCCGTGCACAAAAAGATAAACTTAAGAAGCATGCTAGGCACTATATTTGGGATGAACCTTATTTGTGGAAACACTGTGCAGATTTATTGGTTAGGAGATGTGTCCCTGCTATTGAATATAGGTTAGTCCTAGAGTTCTGCCATAGCCATGCTTGTGGAGGCCACTTTGGATCTAGAAAAACTGCACTCAAAATCTTAGAATCTGGACTATATTGGCTCACACTTTTTAAAGATGCACATTCCTTCTGTTTAGCCTGTGATAAATGTCAGAGATCGGGGAATTTAGGACGAAGGGATGAAATGCCACAACATTATGTTTTAACTGTTGAAATATTTGATGTTTGGGGTATCGATTTTATGGGTCCGTTTCCTCAATCTAATGGCTATCTCTATATCTTACTTGTCGTTGATTATGTATCGAAATGGGTGGAAGCTAAGGCCACTAGGACTAATGACTCTAAAACTGTTGCAGATTTCCTCAGAACTAACATTCTTTCCAGGTTTGGGATTCCGCGAGTCCTAATAAGTGATGGAGGAAGTCATTTCTGCAATAAGACCATTGAAGCTTTAATGAAACTGTATGGTGTCACTCACAGAGTCTCTACACCTTGCCATCCTCAAACGAGTGGAATGGCTGAAGTCAGTAATAGAGAGATCAAGAAGATATTAGAGCGAACCGTGGGTCCTAATCGTAAGGATTGGAGCCAACGGTTGGATGATGCACTTTGGGCATACAGGACGACATACAAAACACCTATAGGAATGTCACCCTATAGGTTGGTGTACGGTAAAGCATGTCACCTTCCGGTGGAACTAGAGCATAAAGCATGGTGGGCCATCAAGACTTTCAACATCAAGCTAGATGACGTCGGTTTGCATCGAAAGCTCCAGCTAAGTGAGCTTGAGGAAATCAGAAATGATGCATTCGAAAACACTCTGATCTACAAGGAAAAGACTAAGGCATTTCATGACAAACAGATCAAGAGTAAAACATTTGACATTGGCCAGAAAGTTTTGTTGTTCAATTACCGGCTTAGACTCTTTCAAAGTAAATTATTCTCCAAATGGGTAGGTCCTTTTGTTGTTACTAATATGTTTGCCCATGGAGCCATACAGATCAAAAGCATTGAAACGGGAAAAGAGTTCATGGTCAATGGCCACCGATTGAAGCCATACATGGAGGCAATTGGAGGACACGATGTGGAGTCAGACAGAGTACTTCTACGTCCCATCGGATAAAGAATTTGGTCTAGGCTGGATGGACGTTAAACTTCAAGCGCTTGTTGGGAGGCAACCCAATGTGTTCTCGAGTTGTGAAGGAGTCATCAGCACAGATTTGCTTTCTTACAACCCTTCACTCTCTTTTACTTTGTTTATGTCTTTCTTTCTTAATTCATTTTCTTTAAATCATCTTCCTTACTTTGATTCTATGTTTAATTACTTCGTATTTTCCTACATTGAGGACAATGTAAAATTTAAGTGTGAGGGGAATGGTTTACAAAATTTATTTGTGCATTTGAAATTGTTTTATTAAGTCTTTCTTACGAAAAAAAAAACAAAAACAAAAACAAAAACAAAAAAAATTGTTTTATTAAGTCTTTCTTACTAAAAAACAAAAAACAAAACAAAAACAGAAATTATTGCTTTTTTGAGTCTTTTTGTTTTAACGTAGTGTTTTTACGAGTATCAAGTTGCCCTTTAACTTGTCAATGATATAAATGAACGGAAATGAATATGTTATGGCTATAAAGATGATCACTACAACTTGAATTTGTTTGTTAATATTTTGTGATTAAGTGTTATAACTTGAAGATAATGCATGTAAATTGGTACATAAATGAGCATGATATGATAAGTATGAATCATTTGAATCGTATGTGAGCTTTAGAACCTTATATACATCTTTGATGAGGGATTCATAAGTTCTTTGTTTAAATTGATATACATATGCCTCATAACTACTTGCAATAGATTTTAATGAACTCTAGAGTACTAGAACTTATTCTATGTGATTTTCAAAGCTTTTAAGTCAATAAACTCTCTGATTTTGGATATGATTAAGGCATTAGGGTTAACACCACAAATTCAAACATCCATGTTCCCTATTTTGTACGCATGAGTTGCAACCCCCTTAGTTTCAACCCTTTTGAGCCCACGTTAAGCCTTTCTTTCATCACCATGATTATCTAAACACTTGAGCTTAGTATAGACATCTTTTACCTTTGTTCCATGGACTCGGTTGAAGACATAAAGATTGTGTAAAGAGAAAATGATGATATTGAAAAGACTTTTATGTGTATTATGTGGATTTACTTACTCAAACATTGTTGTATTTTTGACATATGTTATTACCTTGATATATGAAAAAAAAATTAAATAAAAAAAATAAATGTATTGAGTTTTTATCAAGGTAATAAGGTTTGATTATGTAATGTTTGAGTTAAGTCCCTTACATTTGTAAATCCGACACAAAGAATGATTGTGAGACCCAACATGATGGAATTAGGCCCAATATTCGAAGGGATGGATTACTGACATCATTGCACTAAGGTTGAGGAGTTATGATACGTTTTGGGAGTCTATTGAGTCTTGGAACGAATTGAGCACCACTTGTCCTATATTTTCCTTGCCTCTAAACTTAGCCCCATTACAACCTTCGTAAAGACCTTATGATCCTTAAGATGGTAAATTTTGATTAGTGGAGTCAATCATTTGAGTAAGCTTATGGTTTTTGTTCATTTGTGCAAGTATATTTTGTTTTTATCTTGAGGTGTTTGTTTGAAATTTTGCAAAAGTACTTCATTTTGATTATGTGAGTATTTCTCATAAACTTTGAGTGCAAACACAAACCCTCACAATTGAGTGAATTTATGAGTGCATATCCTTGTGAGTTGATTCATACTTGTCTTATTCATGCAGAACTCCATTTCACCATATTTACTCATTATCTCACTTGTTAAAATATTTTGTTACCATGTATTAACTCTCGAATTCCATATGCTTAAATATTTTAAGTGAAAATCTTTTATGCCATGATAATAATGAAATATTGAGACAAATGGTTAAGGGTTTCCTTGTTTTGAATTTGTAGGTTGATTTTAGTATTTTCTAGGGACTAGCAAAGTTTAAGTGTGGGGGTATTTGATAGGACGTTAAATAAGCATTATTTTATATTATTTTATACCCTTTATACTTGACTTTTAATATTAAAATATTAAATAAATTGATAAAATAATTTATTTTGTGATTTTTATGTTTAGATAAATAAAGTTTGTAATTTGGAGCATTTTCGCGAAAGAATCGTCTCGATCGGAATTTTAAGGAAAATATTATGGACGAAATTCGGTGGAATTATTAATTTAGTTATAAAGTAATTAATTAATTTTCTTTGCAGCCCAATTAAATCCAGCAGCCCAAACCCATTCCAAACTGTGCATCCCAATTCGCTGAGTCTAGGCCTGCATCACAGCGAGGCCCAGTCTGCGAGGCCCAGCCATCCATCCAGCCCAGGCCGTGTCTCAGCAGCCCAGGCCCGCGACTCAGCGCCCCAGCCCAACAGTTCCCTTCGGCGCGTGCTCACCGACGGCCAACCTCCCTCCTCGGCGCGCGCCTACTAAACTGCGGTGCCTCTCTTCAGCGCCGCCCCGCCGAATCCCCTCTTCTCTTTTCAGCAGCCATCAGCCGAATTTTCTGCCCTTTTTCCAGCAAAGCTTGCCAGCCATTTCAGCCACTTTCCAACCCAAATTTGCAACTTTACAACTAAAACCACTTCTAAACATCATCACAAATCTTTATTACTCATCATTCCATTATTTAACATTTTTTATTGTATTTTTTTATTATTTTTGGTAGCTTTTTCTCCTTATAAATAGGGTTTCATTTCACTTGTTGAAAGACACCTTCTTTGAGGCACACATTTGAGCCTTCCTTAAGAGAAACTTTGGCAAAATATTTCCAATACAAAGTTTATAGTTTGAGTTCATATTTCCCAAGTTTACTTCCTCCATCTTCATAAGGTTTCGTCCGCTGTCGGAGAATCGTGTGAATAACAATCCATTGTTTTCATCCTCCTTGAAAGTGTAACAATTACTCTCCATTTACTCAAACTCTCATTTTTGTTATTGGTTTTGATTATAGTTCAATATATATGAGGCATTTTCTTACTAATATTTGTAAGTGTTAAATGCAATCTCCATGTGTCTTACTTTATGAATTTTAGTTATTTTATACATTTTAGTGCTTCATACTTCAATTCAATGTTAAGTGTTTTATCCGTTGTTGGTGCACTTAGAGTAGAATTGAAGAGACTTTATGTTGATCGCTGTCGGCGCATTCAGTCAAAAACAAAAGGTAAATCATGTTGTAAGTGTTATCCGCTGTCGGTGCATTTATAATATTGAAAAATGTATAAAGGTAATTGAGACGATTAAGGTAAAATTTCGTGATTGTTTTAATATTTGCAATTATTAGAGTGTTGGTAAGATATGTGCTTTAAGAAGGTCAAGTGTACATAAATTAGAGTAGAAGTAAGATTAGTTGATTTATGTTTTTACTTATTTGCATGATTACAAACCTTTTCAAAACCCCATTTTTTATCCTTTTTATTCTTTTATTTTTTTATTCTTTTATTCTTTCATTCTTTTAATTCTTTATTCTTTGATTCTTTTATACTTTTATTTTATTCTTTCATTCTCTTATTCTTTTATTCTTTCATTTCTTTATTCTTTTATTCTTTTACTCTTTAATTTATTGATTCTTTGATTAATTAATTCTTTAATTCTTTAATTCTTTTTCTTTTATTCTTTAAATCATTAATTCTTTAATTTGTTAATTCTTTATTCTCTTATTCTTTAATTCATTAATTCTTTTATTCTTTAATTCATTAATTCTTTTATTCTTTAATTCATTAACTTATTCATTATTCTTGTCTTCATTATTCATTCCCACTAACACATTATTAATGTTCCCTAATTTCCCCGGTTAAGAACGATCCCTATTTACCAATACTACATCTACACAAAAAGGGTTTAAATTGTATAACACTCAAATTACGTATTTAATTTAATGCGTAGTTTGGGCGTTGTCAACTTTCATTTATGTTTGTTTATAATTCTCTTACTTGTCATATTATTCTTGTTCATACTTGTACATAATGTTCATTCTTTTTAATTGTTCATAAATGCTTATGGTACATGTTCACTTTTCCTTATTTTTATTTTTATTTGTAATTAAAAAAAACATAAAATTTGTTAAAAAATTCTTTTTCTTCATTTATTTAATTTATAAATTCCGAAAAAAATAAAAAAATTAAAAAAAATTAATTAAAAAAAATTAATTAAAAAATAAAAACATTTCTTATCTTCACTTTGTGTTAGTGTAAATCTAAATTTTAAATAAATCTTATACATATATTAGTTTGTTAATGTGAAATTGTTTTGTAGATATCATTACTTGTGAATGAAACCATACTCGTAAATAAATTGTTCATACTTGTATAAATTGTTCATACTTGTATAAATTGTTCATACGTAAATTGTCATGTTATATTTGTAAATTGTGCATAAAAATATACTTGTAAATAGTTCTTGCATTCATGCGTTAGTCTCGGCTATATGTAGATCACTTGTGCTTCGAAGTTTAGATTTTGATCTTTAATCGGCGAAGACTCTTTTGTTAACTCTCACCCACGGTGATTGTTAACACTTGAGTCATCTTAATTCCTCTGGAGTAAGAAATTTTCGAGGGTGATGTCTAGGACAAGAGACGGTACTCATAACGGGTTTTGGGTCTAAGAAAGGGACATCAATGGAGTTTAAGCCTCGTGATGTCTTGAATTTAGCCCTGCCTCTTATGTGTATTCTTTCTAACCTGGTCACCTTTGAACTTGCCCAAACAGTTGAATTAATCCAAGATATTTACTTGGGCCGCACTGACGTATAAGTCTCCATCTAAACTTTGAAGCTATGTGAACCATATATATCTTTGACTTCCCCCGACATGTAAATATTGTTTATATCTTAATTTACATTATTTTCCATGACAAAGTTAAATTGCATCTTTAGTTTAACTAACTTGCATCTTTCATTCGAACTTGCATTTCATCTTTCATTTAACTTGCATTTTCACTTAACTTGCATATTTAGTTTAACTTGCATTGCACTCTTCCTCTAACTTACATCTTTAACTCACATTGCATCATTAACTTCAATTTGCATATCTAACTTGCATTCTTGACTAACGTACATCTCTGACTAACTAACTTGCATCTCTGTCTAGGCTGGATGGACGTTAAATTTCAAGCGCTTGTTGGGAGGCAACCCAATGTGTTCCTGGGATGTGAAGGAGTCATCAATACAGATTTGCTATCCTTCTACCCTTCACTCTCTTTTATTTTGTTTATTTAATGTTTTCCTATATTTTCGTAAATCATCTTCCTTACTTTGATTCTATGTTTAATTACTTCATATTTTACTACATTGAGGACAATGTAGAATCTAAGTGTGGGGGAATGGTTTACAATTTTAATTATCCCAAAAAAAATTAATAAAAAATGAAAAATAAAAAAATAATAATAAATTAAAAAATATATATTATTGTTTTCTTGAATCTTTTTGTTTTAATTTAGTGTTTTTATGAGTCGTAAGTTGCCATTTAACTTGTTAATGACATAAATGAACAGAAATGAATATGTTATGGCCATAAAGATAATCACTACAACTTGAATTTGTTTGTTAATATTTTGTGATTAAGTGTTATAACTTGAAGATAATGCATGTAAATTGGCATATAAACGAGCATGATAAGATAAGTATGAATCATATGAACCTTATGTGAGCTTTAGAACTTTATATACATCTTTGATGAGTGATTCGTAAGTTCTTTGTTTAAATTGATATACATATACCTCATAACTGCTTGACATAGCTTTTAATGAACTCTAGAGTACTAGAACTTATTCTATGTGATTTTCAAAACTTTTAAGTCAATAATGTAACAACATGTACCTTCGGGAAGGGTATAAATGTAATTTTGTAAAAGTTTTGTATATAACGGACGATTTTGCCCTTGTGAATAGTAGGTCAAAAAGTTGACTTTTCGATTTACCGATTGGATGACTGTTGACCCTTGACCGTGACGTAGTTTAGGACGTCACGAGTCCATAGATAGGTGGCAGGTTCGATTCGGACAATCGGAGAGGAAGTTATGACGTTCGGAAGATTGAGGGCGTTACCGTAATTTTGACTAATTGAGGAAAATGTTGACTTTTGGTGGACTTGTGATTTTCACGTAGACCGAGGACCGTTAGATAGGTCTCGACGTCCTGAGTACAACGACAGGCGGCACGCTGTCATCGGACGTCGGACGAAATATTTACGGGTCTGGAAAGTGTGAGGGTAAAATGGTAATTTGTGTAGGAGGGGCATTTTGGTCTTTTCCCTTAGCCCAATCAGATAAGGGCAAGTGGCAGGGATATTTTGTGCTGACCAAGGAATGATGGACACGTGCAAGGGGCTGGATGGTTCCAGGGGTTACTAAAGTGTGCACGGCCACACTTTGCACGTTTTCAAACCGTGCATTTGTTCGAACACACAGAGAAACAGAGGAGAAGAAACTGGGAGAGATTGATCGATTCAGTGCAAGGGTGAGTGAAGAGTGAATTGAGAGAGTGTTAGTGAGACGAGGGTGAGGTGTTGATCGTGATTTGGGGGTGAAACCGTGCACGGAGAGACGACGGTGGTACGGCGGAAGTCTGAGAAAACAGGGAAGCCGTGAGACTGTGGCGGTGGTTTTGCCGTGTGGTGGATTGATTCAAGCCAATAGGAGGCTCAGGTGGCTGCAGGAAGTCCAACGAACACCGTGGTACACGGCGGTGCACACGGCGGAGACGGAATCGAAGAGTAAGACTTTTTCCCCTGTTTTTCCCGTTAACTTCAAATCGAAAGTCGTGGAGTTGGGCTTAGAGTCGAGGGATTTGGAGGCCAGGGTGAGACTCCTGGAGGTCCCAGGAGCTGTTTGGTTGTGGTGCCGTGCCGGGGGAGGACCTGGGCGGTCGGCGGCCAAAACAGGGGCTACGGGCCGTCTGTTTTGAAGCCGTGAACGGTGGGTTTTAAGCCGTGATGGTTCGGTGTAGGGACATGGGAAGGTTGCTAGGGACTGGACGATGAGAGTAGGATTGGTTTGGACTGGATTGGTGGCTGAGCGGAGGAGAACCGGTCACGCCGGTTCAACTGTGTTGAACCGGGTGGCTAGAGGAAGGAGAAGCACTGTAGCAGGCGCGTGAGGCCCACGTGCAGCCACTTTGGACGGCGCGTGGAGGCGCGTAGGGAGGATTCCGGCCAAGCTTCCAACATGGTTTTGGTTCTAAATGTCCTAAGGAGTTCATTGGTATGGTTTTCGAGTGAATCGGACGATGTTAGGGGGTTGTTCGGGAATCCAGACGGTTTAGGGTCTAGGATTAAAATATTAATAAATTCCCGAAAAATTGGGGAAATTAGGGTTAGTATCCTTGATGTGTTTGTGACCCTATTTGGTGCATATTGACAGGACGGGAGGCACCCGAGACGGTTGAGGAGCGCACGGAGCGCGATTGACTCGTTCCGAACTGTGAGTGGACTCTTTCTTTTCTTTCGAGCATGCCTAACTGTTTCATTGATGTTGTATGTTATTAAATGTGTTTTTATGCTTCTTAATGATGTTATTATATGGTTGATATGTTTGCAAGTTTTTCGAGACATGTTCGGGATTTTGCACGTTTTTCGAGAAAAGCTGGGTTTCGGACATTGATGCCATATTTAAGGATTTAAATCTATGAATGTTTTCTGATGATGATAAATGGGTTATGAAATATGATTTGTGATTACATGTAGTTTTTGGTATAATAATGGATTTCCGGATTTGGGTTCGGAATGTCGGTTCTGAACGCCGGAAGGGCTTCGGATCGGGGATTTCGAATTCGAGTTTGGCTATGGATCTAGAAATGGTTTTACAATGAATTGGATTGATTTGCTGGATCTGGATAGTGGGTTTAAAGACCCGGATTCTGATTATCGGGGGATGGGCCCGGATTGAGTTTAAAGACTCGGGAGTTTAAAGACTCGGACATTTATGATATTACCTCCGTAGGCCTTTTGAGTTTAAAGACTCAGGAGTTTAAAGACTCGGAAATTATATTTGAGGCCTGATTGAGTTTAAAGACTCGGATAGGCCCAGCAGGTTTGATCGGAAATGATGGTTTGCTATTCATGGTTTATGCTATGGTTTTCTGATATACATACCATGATTTCTATATCTGTTTTATAGTGTTTCTGTTTCTTATGATGTTTCATGTTATGATTTTCTAATACTTAGTTGGGCATGCCTGTTTTTAAAACGGAGGGAATAAATGTTCTTATTGTTTTTTTTTTCCTTAACTTTGATATGATGATCCACTGTTTTTGAATCTTTCATTTATTCTAGTCCACTCACACTTTTGGTTTTAAATTTTCCCTCCAGGTCGTGGTGATAGCGCTGGGGTGAACGTTGAGGCAGATACCGAGGCATAGAGCTTTTGACGTTCTTCCGTTGCGAGACCAGCATTGTAGGATTTTTGTGACCATTTTGTAGAACTATGCTCTGACTGGCAGTTGTAGATATATTTACTCCTTCGTCTGATAGTTATGCTTATAGGGGTATTAAGGTTATTTTGGTACTTTAAGTGTGATTGTCAGACGGGAGCAGGGTTCGTCCCGGGTGTCGAGGTGATATTTGGGACGGGTCCTGACAAATTGGTATCAGAGCATAGGTTTGTCGGTTTGTGTTGGGTCTAGGTTGTTTTACTGACTCTATGCCTCTTTTAGCGTACGTTCGATCATGCCTCCGAGACGTGAACCCCCTCCACAACCTGAAGATGAAGCGGCGAGAGGGACTGAGAGCGCTTCGATTTAGAGAGCCCAGCGGCTTGGGGCTACTACGTTCAGCGGTGGGGCCGATCCAGAGGAAGCTCACCGATAGATCACCCAGCTTAAGCGTATTTTCGGGGTGATGCATTGTCCTCCAGAGGATTGGGTCTTGTTGGCTACGTTTCTGTTGGATGGAGCAGCGTATGAGTGGTGGTATACGCTGGAGTTGTCCGGCTGGGATGCACATACGGTGACGTGGGAGACTTTCCGGGAGTGGTTTCTAGATCAGTATTATCCCCGCTCTTTCCGGGATGCTAAAGAAGCGGAATTTCTTCAGTTGAAGCAAGGGAACATGACAGTCGCCGAGTATGAGCAGAGATTCCAGATGCTATCCCAATTCGCTCCTGTATTTGTGGCAACCGAGGCTGAGAAGTGTCGTCGGTTTGAGTTGGGTCTTCGAGGAGAGATTAGAGCCATTGTGACAGCCGGCTCATTTGCTACATTCCGGGAGTTGTCGGATGCTGCTGTCAGAGTGGAGGCTAGTTTACCTACTAGGCCACAGTACTCGGGCAGTGTACGGCGCCGAGAGCATTCATTTCCGGGAGCATCGAGTCAGAGGACCCCGAAACGGGGTAATTTTGGTGGTTCATCATCGGCTGGTGGAGCCCGGTTTGGCAGACCATGCAGTTTTCAGGGCTCTGGATTTCGGGGAGCTAGGGCACAGCCGACTCCTCAGGCAAGTGCTATTTCAGTTGCTTCTACTGGGAGGCAGACCGGTGGACCGAGTAGGGATGCTTGCTACTACTGTGGAGAGCGAGGACACTTTCGGAGGGAGTGCCCGTTGTTAGCTCAGGAGGGTGGAGCAGGCAGAGGTACAGCAGAACCTGGACGGAGTACTGCTTCAGTATCAGGGGCAGCAGGCCCTAGGGGTGGCGGTGGTGCCACGAGCAGTTCTAGGGGGCGCGGTAGGTCATCGGGACCTCAGGCGCGAGTTTTTTCTATAACCCAGCAGGAGGCCAGATCAGCACCGGGAGTGGTGACAGGTACACTCACCATACTTGGTCACACTGTTTTTGCTTTGATAGATCCCGGGGCGACCCATTCCTTTATAGCTCGGAGTTGTAGTTTGGTGACGGAGAGGGAGGTGTCTACTTTGCATTGTGCTTTAGGGGTGAGTACACCTACTGGGGAGGTGTTGGTAGTGACTCAGGTGTTGAGAGAGTGTCCGGTGATGGTAGGCGAGGTTGAGTTAATGGCGGATTTGCTACTGTTGGATTTACGGGACTTTGATGTGATCTTGGGTATGGACTGGTTGACGAGACATCATGCTTCTATCGAATGTTTCGATAGGAGAGTGACTTTTCGGAGTCCATGATTACCAGAGATTACGTTTCAGGGGGATCAACGTGCACTTCCTACTGGAGTTATTTCGGCGCTTGAGGCTAGCAAGTTGTTGCATAAGGGATGTCAGGGTTACATAGCCCATGTGGTGGATACTCGTACTTCGCCAGTGAGGGCGGAGGATATACCAGTGGTGCGGGAGTTTCCCGATGTTTTTCCCGAGGAGTTGCCAGGATTACCACCTCAGCGAGAGATCGAGTTCACGATTGATCTTTTACCAGGTACATAGCCTATTTCACAGACTCCTTACCGTATGGCACCTACAGAATTGAGGGAACTTAAGGCCCAGTTGCAAGAGTTGGTCGATATAGGATTCATTCGACCGAGCATGTCACCTTGGGGAGCGCCTGTGTTGTTTGTGAAGAAAAAGGATGGAGGTTTGAGATTGTGTGTTGATTACAGACAGTTGAATAAGGTAACCATTCGGAATAAGTATCCTCTACCCCGGATTGATGATTTGTTTGACCAGTTAAAAGGAGCACAGTACTTTTCGAAGATTGATCTTCGCTCCGGCTACCATCAGTTAAGGGTTAAAGATGAGGATGTACCAAAGACAGCTTTTCGGACTAGGTACGGACAGTACGAGTTTGTAGTGATCCCTTTTGGATTGACTAATGCTCCAGCAGCTTTTATGGATCTCATGAACCGAGTGTTCCGGTCGTATTTGGATCGTTTTGTGATTGTCTTCATTGACGACATTCTGGTGTATTCAAAGAGTGCAAAGGCGCACGAGAAACATCTGAGGATAGTGCTTGAGACTTTGAGGGAACACCAGTTGTACGCGAAGTTGAGTAAGTGCCAGTTTTGGTTGACCAGTGTTGGATTCTTAGGCCATGTGATTTCGGCCGAGGGCATCAGAGTGGATCCTCAGAAGGTTGAGACGGTAGCAAATTGGGAACAGCCCAAGACGGTGACAGAGATCAGGAGTTTTCTGGGTTTAGCAGGTTATTATCGGCGTTTCATTGAGGGTTTTTCTATTCTTGCAGCACCATTGACGAGGTTGACTCGGAAGGGAGTTTGATTTGAGTGGGATGAGCAATGTGAACAGAGTTTCCAGGAGCTTAAAAGGCGGTTGACATCTGCTCCTGTGTTGGCCCTTCCAGACGACAGTGGGGAGTTCGAGGTGTATAGTGACGCTTCTTTACAAGGTTTGGGTTGTGTTTTGATGCAGCACGGGAAAGTGATTGCTTATGCTTCCCGGAAGTTGAACCCCATGAGATGAACTACCCTACACATGACTTGGAATTGGCGGTGGTGGTTCATGCACTGAAGATTTAGCGGCATTACTTGTACGGCGAGAGGTGCAGGATTTTCACGGATCATAAGAGTTTAAAGTATTTGTTCACTCAGAAGGAACTGAATCTGAGACAGCGCCGATGGTTGGAATTGCTCAAGGACTACGACTGTACTATTGAGTATCACCCAGGGAAGGCTAATGTAGTAGCCGATGCTCTGAGCAGGAAATCAGCTAGTGCTTTGTCGCATTTGAGGACAGTACGATTACCGTTGTTGGTTGAGCTCCACAGGCTGGGTGAAGAGTTGACTGTGGATGATCAGGGAGTACTCCTAGCGAGTTTCCACGTGCGACCTGTTTTGATTGATCAGGTTATTGATGCTCAGTTTGAGGACCCCATTTTGGGCATCATACGTATTGAGGTCGAGGCTGGAGAGAGACAGGACTTTGAGGTTCGCGAGGATGGAGCCTTGGTTAAGGATGGACGATTGTGTGTACCCGAAGATGAAGCTTTGAAGAAGGTGATCTTGGATGAGGCTCATTGTTCAGCTTATGCGATGCATCCTGGTGGGACCAAGATGTATCGTACACTTCGAGAACATTACTGGTGGTCGGGGATGAAACGTGAGATTGCAGAGTATGTCAGTAGATGCTTGATTTGTCAGCAGGTGAAAGCTGAGCGGCAGAGACCCTATGGAGCAATGCAACCTTTGCCGATTCCCGAGTGGAAATGGGATCACCTGACGATGGATTTTGTATTCAAGCTTCCGAGAACACCAAAGGGGCACGATGGTGTGTGGGTGATCGTGGATAGACTTACGAAGTCTGCTCATTTCTTGCCAGTACGGGAGAACTTCAGGTTGACGCAGCTTGCACAGTTGTTTATAGATGAGATTATTCGGCTGCATGGGACTCTAGAGTCGATAGTATCTGACAGAGATCCGAGATTTACTTCCCGATTTTGGCAGAGCTTACAGGAAGCTTTTGGGACAAAGTTGCATTTTAGTACTGCATTCCATCCTTAGACCGATGGACAGTCTGAGCGGACTATTCAGATTCTCGAGGACATGATGCGAGCTTGTGTTTTGCAGTTTCAGGGTACTTGGGAATCACATTTGCCTTTGATGGAGTTCGCCTACAATAACAGTTATCAGGAGAGTATTGGGATGGCTCCTTATGAAGCGTTATACGGGCGACAGTGTCGGACTCCATTGTGTTGGACTGAGGTTGGTGAGAGGCGATTGGCTACTTCTGAACTGGTGGACCTTACACAGGAAAAAGTGGCGTTGATCAAGGATCGATTGAGGGCAGCTTAGGACCGACAAAAGAGCTACGCTGACCGTAGGATCAGAGATTTGGAGTTTGCAGTAGGAGACTGGGTTTTCTTGAAGTTATCTCCGTGGAAGGGAATCGTACGGTTTGGCAGACGAGGGAAGTTGAGTCCTCGTTACATTGGACCTTATGAGATCTTAGAGCGGATTGGTCCTGTTGCTTATCGATTGGCCTTACCAGCAGACCTGGAAAAGGTACATAATGTCTTTCATGTATCTATGCTTAGAAAGTATCTACGGGATGATTCACATGTTCTGGAATCACAACCTGTTGAACTGAGGGAAGACTTGAGCTTTGAAGAACAGCCAGTAGCGATTTTGGATCGGAAGGACAAGGTCTTACGACGGAAGACGGTTCCCTTAGCTAAGGTATTATGGAGAAATCATCAAGTGGAAGAAGCTACTTGGGAACCCGAGGCCTTGATGCGTGAACAGTACCCTTACTTGTTTCACTGAATTTCGGGGACGAAATTCTTTTAGGGGGGGTAGATTGTAACAACCTGTACCTTCAGGAAGGGTATAAATGTAATTTTGTAAAATTTTTGTATATAACGGACGATTTTGCCCTTGTGAATAGTAGGTCAAAAAGTTGACTTTTCGATTTACCGATTGGATGACTGTTGACCCTTGACCGTGACGTAGTTTAGGACGTCACGAGTCCGTAGACAGGTGGCAGTTTAGATTCGGACAATCGGAGAGGAAGTTATGACGTTCGGAAGATTGAGGGTGTTACCGTAATTTTGACTAATTGAGGAAAATGTTGACTTTTTGGTGGACTTGTGATTTTCACGTAGACCGAGGACCGTTAGATAGGTCTCGACGTCCTGAGTACAACGACAGGCGGCACGCTGTCATCGGACGTCAGACGGAATATTTACGGGTCTGGAAAGTGTGAGGGTAAAATGGTAATTTGTGTAGGAGGGGCATTTTGGTCTTTTCCCTCAGCCCAATCAGATAAGGGCAAGTGGCAGGGATATTTTGTGCTGACCAAGGAATGATGGACACGTGCAAGGGGCTGGATGGTTCCAGGGGTTACTAAAGTGTGCACGGCCACACTTTGCACGTTTTCAAACCGTGCATTTGTTCGAACACACAGAGAAACAGAGGAGAAGAAACTGGGAGAGATTGATCGATTCAGTGCAAGGGTGAGTGAAGAGTGAATTGAGAGAGTGTTAGTGAGACGAGGGTGAGGTGTTGATCGTGATTTGGGGGTGAAACCGTGCACGGAGAGACGACGGTGGTACGGCGGAAGTTTGAGAAAACAGGGAAGCCGTGAGACTGTGGCGGTGGTTGTGCCGTGTGGTGGATTGATTCAAGCCAATAGGAGGGTCAGGTGGCTGTAGGAAGTCCAACGAACACCGTGGTACACGGCGGTGCACCCGGCGGAGACGGAATCGAAGGGTAAGACTTTTTCCCCTGTTTTTCTCGTGAACTTCAAATCGAAAGTCGTGGAGTTGGGCTTAGAGTCGAGGGATTTGGAGGCCAGGGTGAGACTCCTGGAGGTCCCAGGAGCTGTTTGGTTGTGGTGCCGTGCCGGGGGAGGACCCTGGGCGGCCGGCGGCCAAAACAGGGGCTACGGGCCGTCTGTTTCGAAGCCGTGAACGGTGGGTTTTAAGCCGTGATGATTCGGTGTAGGGACATGGGAAGGTTGCTAGGGACTGGACGATGAGAGTAGGATTGGTTTGGACTGGATTGGTGGCTGAGCGGAGGAGAACCCGGTCACGCCGGTTCAACTGTGTTGAACCGGGTGGCTCGAGGAAGGAGAAGAACTGTAGCAGACGCATGAGGCCCACGCGCAGCCACTTTGTGCGGCGCGTGGAGGCGCGTGGGGAGGATTCCCGGCCAAGCTTCCAACATGGTTTTGGTTCTAAATGTCCTAAGGAGTTCATTGGTATGGTTTTCGAGTGAATCGGAACGATGTTAGGGGGTTGTTCGGGAATCCGGACGGTTTAGGGTCTAGGATTAAAATATTAATAAATTCCCAAAAAATTGGGGAAATTAGGGTTAGTATCCTTGATGTGTTTGTGACCCTATTTGGTGCATATTGACAGGACGGGAGGCACCCGAGACGGTTGAGGAGCGCACGGAGCGCGATTGACTCGTTCCGAACTGTGAGTGGACTCTTTCTTTTCTTTTGAGCATGCCTAACTGTTTCATTGATGTTGTATGTTATTAAATGTGTTTTTTATGCTTCTTAATGATGCTATTATATGGTTGATATGTTTGCACGTTTTTCGAGACATGTTCGGGATTTTGCACGTTTTTCGAGAAAAGCTGGTTTTCGGACGTTGATGCCATATTTAAGGATTTAAATCTATGAATGTTTTCTGATGATGATAAATGGGTTATGAAATATGATTTGTGATTACATGTAGTTTTTGGTATAATAATGGATTTCCGGATTTGGGTTCGGATTGTCGGTTCTGAACGCTGGAAGGGCTTCGGACCGGGGATTTCGAATTCGAGTTTGGCTATGGATCTAGAAATGGTTTTACAATGAATTGGATTGGATTTGCTGGATCTGGATAGTGGGTTTAAAGACCCGGATTCTGATTATCGGGGGATGGGCCCGGATTGAGTTTAAAGACTCGGGAGTTTAAAGACTCGGACATTTATGATATTACCTCCGTAGGCCTTTTGAGTTTAAAGACTCGGGAGTTTAAAGACTCGGAAATTATATTTGAGGCCTGGTTGAGTTTAAAGACTCGGATAGGTCCAGCAGGTTTGATCGGAAATGATGGTTTGTTGTTCATGGTTTATGCTATGGTTTTCTGATATACATACCATGATTTCTATATCTGTTTTATAGTGTTTCTGTTTCTTATGATGTTTCATGTTATGATTTTCTAATACATAGTTGGGCATGCCTGTTTTTAAAACAGAGGGAATAAATGTTTCTTATTGTTTTTTTTTCCTTAACTTTGATATGATGATCCACTGTTTTTGAATCTTTCATTTATTCTAGTCCACTCACACTTTTGGTTTTAAATTTTCCCTCCAGGTCGTGGTGATAGCGCTGGGGTGAACGTTGAGGCAGATACCGAGGCATAGAGCTTTTGACGTTCTTCCGTTGCGAGACCAGCATTGTAGGATTTTTGTGCCCATTTTGTAGAACTATGCTCTGACTGGCAGTTGTAGATATATTTTACTCCTTCGTCTGATAGTTATGCTTATAGTGATATTAAGGTTATTTTGGTACTTTAAGTGTGATTGTCAGACGGGAGCAGGGTTCGTTCCGGGTATCGAGGTGATATTTGGGACGGATCCTGACAATAAACTCTCTGATTTTGGAAATGATTAAGGCATTAGGGTTAACACCACAAATTCAAACATCCATGTTCCCTATTTTGTGCGCACAAGTTGCGACACCCCTTAGTTTTAACCCTTTTGAGCCCACATTAAGTCTTTCTTTCATCACCATGATTATCTAAACACTTTAGTTTAGTATAGACATCCTTTACCCTTGTTCCAAGAACTCGGTTAAAGATATAAAGATTTTGTAAGGAGAAAATAATGATGTTGAAAAGACTTTTATGTGAAGTATTTGGATTTACCGACTCAAGCTTTGTTGTATTGTTGACACATGTTATTACCTTGATATAAAAAAAAAGAAAAAAAAAGTTGAGTCTCGATCAACGTAATAAGGGTTGGTTATGTAATGTTTGAGTTAAGTCCCTTACATTTGTAAATCCGACACAAAGAATGATTATGAGGCCCAACATGATGGAATTAGACCTATGTTCGAAGGGATGGATTACTGACATCATTGCACTAAGGTTGGGAAGCTATGATACGTTTTGGGAGTCTATTGAGTCTTGGAACGAATTGAGCACCACTTGTCCTATATTTTCCTTGCCTTGAAACTTAGCCCCATTACAACCTTTATAAAGACCTTATGATTCTTAAGATGGTAAATTTGATTAGTTGAGTTAATCACTTGAGTAAGCTTATGGTTTTGGTTCATTGGCGCAAGTATGTTTTGTTTTTATCTTGAGGTGTTTGTTTGAGATTTTGCAAAAGTACTTCATTTCGATTATGTGAGTATTTCTCACATACTTTGAGTGCAAACACAAACCCTCACAAATTGAGTGAATTTATGAGTGCATATCCTCGTGAGTTGATTCATACTCGTTTTATTCATGTTGAGATCCAATTCACCATATTTACTCATTATCTTACTTGTTGAAACATTTTGTCACCATGTATTAACTTTTGAATTCCATATGCTTAAATGTTTTAAGTGAAAATCTTTTATGCCATGATTGTAATAATGAAATATTGAGACAAATGGTTAAAATTTGTAGTTTAATTTTAGTATTTGCTAGGGACTAGCAAAGTTTAAGTGTGGGGGTATTTGATAGGTCCTCAAATAAGCATTATCTTATATTATTTTATAAGAACAGCTTGCCGAATGGTTAAAATTTGTAGTTTAATTTTAGTATTTGCTAAGGACTAGCAAAGTTTAAGTGTGGGGGTATTTGATAGGTCCTCAAATAAGCATTATCTTACTCGTTTTATTCATGGTGGAAATATTAATTAAGTTATAAATTAATTAATTTCCATTTTCTTCCCTGCAGCCCAAATCCATTTTAAATTAAAAACCCAGCAGCCCAAATACACTCCGGCCCGCAAGGCCCCCGAAAGCCCAGCCCGCGAGCCTACGCCCAGCGTCAGCCCATTTCCGCATTCGGCGCACTCTCACTGAACGTTCTTCCCTCCGTGCGGCGCGCGCTTTCCCGAATCCATCTTCTGCTCCTCAGCGTGCATGCACCGACCTGTCCTCCCTCTTTCCAGCGCAGCTTGCCGAAATATTCGTCCTTCTCTATCCTAGGCACACCGAAAGTTTTGCCAGCTTTTCCAGCACATGCTGCCGACCCACTGCACCTCTTTTTCAGCCACTTTACAGAAAAAACCCATCCCTAAATTCATCATTTCCATCACTTCTTAATGTACTCGTTTATTGTTATTTTTATATTTTTATTTTGGATTTTTATTTTAAAAATTGTGGCACTCCCTCTATAAATAGGGAGGCCATTTCATGTATTTTGGGGAGTCCCCCATTAGTTCCATTCTTCTATTTCTTTCATTTTTCTTAGTTTTTAGTTCTTGGTTTAGTTCTTTTGTTTCTCTCTTTTGAGAGACATTTTTTGGGACCATTTTAACTTCTTGTAGATTTTCTTATTAATTAGTTTCCTTTTAATTCTTATTATTAATTTATGTTATTTTTATGTTATTTTCAATTCTTCTTTACTTTGTTCTTGTGATTTTTCTTTGAGATCTCTTAAATACAGTTTTATGCTTTCCTTAAGAAATACCTAGGCCAAGTATTTCCGAATAATTCTAGAATTTAAGTTCGCATTCTTATGTTTTATCCTCCATCTTCATAAGGTTCCAGCCGCTGTCGGTGTTCCTTATGAATAACATTTCATTGTTTCCATTCACTTTCGGAATTTGGGTTTCGAAAGTGTAACTTTATTCCCTTTACTTAAATTCTTGTTATTGTTTTGGTTTTACTTATAATTCAATATATGTGTTAGTATTTTCTTTCTAACATTTGTAAGTATGAATACAATCTCCATGTGTTTTACTTTCTGAATTTCTTTTACTTCATATGTTTTAGTGCTTAAACTTCAATTCGATGTTAAGTGTTTTATCCGCTGTCGGTGCATTTAGACTAGAATTGAAGATATTAAATGTTGATCGCTGTCGGCGCATTTAATTATAAACTTAAGGTGAATCATGTTGTAAATGTTTGAAGTATATTGATGTTTGACGCACATTAATGATTGATGCATTTATTAATATTGAAAGACATATGTAAGTATTTGAGATGATGAAGGTAAGATTTCGTGATTGGTTTATTATGAGCAAAATGTTAGAGTGTTGGCAAAATTTGTACTTGAAGGAAGTCTATTTTTAGGAGTAGTTTAATTAATGTGATTGTTAATTCGAAATTACTTACGTAAAAGTGTGAGTTTTGTCTATGAAACTACTCTATGGTTTGTAAGTTCTAATTAGCATGAGCATGAGCATTTGCATTTTAATTCTTAGTTAGTGTTTTCTTTAGTTTACATTACAAATCTTTTCAAACTCCCCCCTTTTTAATTCTTTATTCTTTATTCTTTTATCCTTTTTATTCTTTATTGTTTTTCTTTTATTCTTTCATTCTTTTAATTCTTTATTCTTTGATTCTTTTATACTTTTATTATATTCTTTCATTCCTTTATTCTTTTATTCTTTCATTTCTTTATTCTTTTATTCCTTTACTCTTTAATTTATTGATTCTTTGATTAATTAATTCTTTAATTCTTTATTCTTTTATTCTTTAAATAATTAATTCTTTAATTTGTTAATCTTTATTCTCTTATTCATCAATTCTTTTATTATTTTATTCCTTGATTAATTAATTCTTTTATTATTTTATTCTTTAATTCATTAATTTATTCATTATTCTTTCCCACTAACACATTATTAATGTTCCCTAATTTCCTCGGTTAAGAACGATCTCTATTTACCAATACTACATCTACACAAAAGGGTTTAAAATTGCATAACACTTAAATTACGTGTTTAATTTGATGCGTAGTTTGGGCGTTGTCAAAGACCCGGTATTATTGTTGGATTATGTTTTGGGGTTTAAAGACTCGGTGCTAAGGTTGATTATTTTTTGAGTTTAAAGACTCGGTTAATTGATGACGGGGGGAGGGCCCTTGACGAGTTTAAAGACTCGGTATGATACAGCCCCCCCCCCCCCCCCCCCCCCCCCCCCCCCCCCGGGCGCGCGCGCGCGACCTATTGATTATGTTCTGAGTTTAAAGACTCGTTGATATCCCGGGAAGGCCTGATTATACGCATGATTTTGAGTTTAAAGACTCGGGCGCACTTGAGATCCAGCAGATGATTGAATTGTGAATTATTGTTGATTTCTGATGTTTCGGATTTGTTGAGCAGTGGCCCGGTTTATGTGGTTTTTGGATTATGTTACGTAATTATTCAAGCCTACCATGTAACTCAATTTACAAAAAAAAATCTTATACATATTTTTATATTATATATATAGATATATATATATATATATAAACAAAAACAAAAACAAAAACCATTTTGCCACAAAGGTGGCGTGTGAATTTGGATTTTTTGAATTGTGAAGGACATATATATATATATATATATATATATATATACACACAAACAAAAACCATTCTGCCACAAAGGTGGCGTGTGGCTTTGGGATTTTTCTTTGAATTGTCAAGGATATATATATATATATATATATATATATATATAATGAAGCAAAAGGTTTAGGCTGATGGCTTGAGAAGTCATGATTTATATACCGCCATCCTTTTCTGGTCTTACCTATTTCTTCCTTTGTGAGCTAAATCCCACGCACCCAACAAATTCAGCCAGTCCTTTTAAAAACAAATTCAGCCAAACCTCCATAAGAATCTAGCCAAAACCCACGTCATTTTCCATCCGAAAACACAAACAAAGAGAAGGGAACAATCTCCTTCCTTCCACTCAAAACCCACACAAAATCCGGCCGAAACCCACCAAGAAAATCCAACAAAAAATCCTCCTCTGGTTCATATATTGTGTGGAAAAATTCACTCCACCACCAAACAGGATCCAAATTTGAATCGATAAAAAAAATTACAAAATTATAGTAATACTTATCCTATTTATTTTATTTTGTGAGTGAAATGTGTCAAATTAAATTCTTATACCAACAATAATTTTTATTTATATTAGATTTAGTACTTAACTAGCAAGGTGAGCCGCACGATGCTGCGGTACGGTATAATTTAATATTTAAAAACAATTTCTAATTTGCTCCGTAAATTCATGAATAGAAAGACTATTTGAAAATTGCTTGGAAATCAAACAAAATGTGCATAGAAATGAAGTTAAAGAAAGAGCAAAGAAAATTCAAGTCTTATATGCTCTTAATTCACTAATAAATTAGCTAATTGAGCAAAACAAACTCATCAAAAATCGAATGAAATCATAATTCATGTGGAATTAGATCGAGAATGAAAAATGATATTGAAAATTGGAAATTGGTGTACTTGAGGCTGAGAGGAAATTGGCAAAGAGGAATCATAATTCTCCGGCAACCTCTTGCATTTGGCTTGCATTTATCACTCAGTAGAGGAAGCCAAGATCCCTGCCAAGGCAAGTTATGAGAAAAGTGCCCTCAATATTGAGAGAAAATACAAAGCCGTAGATGCAAGTGATGGAGGACTATAGCATACCCTTTATTTTGGCAGTAAACACTTTTTGTGTGTTAGAAAGTAAACATTTAAACCTTTAACGATCCACAAAGATGTAGAAACATGATCATATAAGTGATTGTAGTATTAAGCAACTGGACCAATACATGGTTCATGATACAGAATTTGATGACTTGAATTATAGAGAAATTGGAGACAATAAACTTGGACTGAATTTGATGGTTGAGTAATATCTATTAGGCACAAATCTAATAAAATCATTTCAGAACCATGAAACTTAGCTAAATATAATAGCAATTTAAAAAAGCCACAATCCTTGATTTTCTTCGAGTGGAAAAAAATAGTTTAAACTATTATTATCACATCATCTTTCTTAAATTGCATATCATCATTCCATCTCATCTTTCTTAAATTACATATCATTCCATCTCAAATAGGTGTGCAGAAAATTTTAAGCACCATTGTGATTCACTCGTGAATCATCAAATCTAGTCATATAAAGTGAAAAAAATGTTCATATCCAAACGAAATATATCCATGGACATAGAACTATTTGTGAAATAATTTTCAAATTAAGAACCTAAATCAAATATCAACAAAATCATCATGTAATTAATGGAAACACAATCTGTCCATTCAAAGGAATCAAACAATTTATGCGACATAGGTAGAAGATAGAAAACTCAGACCTGAAAATGGTCATACAACACACCAACTACTTTTAATGCACTGTTTCCTCTTTGTGGAAGAAAATCTACATAGAACCAACATTGAAGATGAAATGAAATTGAAACAACAAATCCAAACCAAATATATCCATGGACGTAGAACTATTTGTGAAACCATTTTCAAACGATGAACCTAAATCAAATATCAACGAACATAAATCAAATATAAACAAAATAATCACGTAATTGATGAAAAATAATCAATTATTTGAAATATTTCCATTCAAACATCAATAAATTCATTATCAAAACCAGAAATCTTCATGTATCCTATTCTTTACTGCCTAAGTTTTGGATTTTCTGAGGTTGTATTCTCTTTTGCAAGTTATCAAATGTAGAGTTTTGGGGTTATTTATTGAAGCATCAACGTTATGATTGAGATCCTTTGTAGTTGTTCATATCCATCTAGGTTATGAACACCTTTATTAGGCGGCCAAGAGCCTAGAAAATAAATGAAAAATGCCAATTCAACTATCCAATTAGAGAAACAGGAAATTTTGAAAGCAAAAGTGGACCACCTTAATAACCCGATATTACAGTTTACAAAATAAACATGAATATCCAAATAGACAATTGGGAAAAAAAGTAGCAGATAACCGCGAGAGTAAGAAGTTCAAAAATAATATATCTATACTGTTATAATCATCTGATGATTTTATCTCAGTTTAAATAAAACTGCTACTATATATATCTAGCATTTTTTCCATCAATTTAACACCACCACCATATTTATGGAATTGTACATGGATTTACGCGATACTATATTTTCTCTAAGACATTGCATATAAAACTTAAGGACAGGGAATAGATAATTTTTCATTAAGAATTGGAGCGTTACCTCAAGCTTGTTCTGAGTTGCTGGTCTTTATTTGCCACAATTTTTTCACGGTAATCCTCAAATCTTTCAATCTCATAACCATTGCTTTGAATGCCATCTTCCTAAAATTCAGTCAATCATTGATAAAATAATTGCAACCAACCAAACCAAAAAATAAAAGAAATCAATAATATCAGTAAAAAAAATTTAACAGAAAAATGAAGACAACCCCATATCTTCCAAGATCTTTTATTTGCTCGAAATGCAAATACCTACGCATCAAAATCATTCCATAAAGCATATATGAAAATAAGGTTGAAACTCGAACTTTCCTTTTCCACAGACATTTCTCCTAGGCACAACATAGTCAAATAACTTAGCTGCCGATGCATATAAGAACAAACAAAATAACCAAAATGTAATAATTGGGAGATAAATAAGTCCATAAAAAACAATAGGTAAGGTCATCAGATAAGTAAAACTGAAAGCTTTACCTACACATTTATCTAATCTCTCCAAAGATTCAATAGCCTCTTCCCTCAATCCTTCCAGAAAAAAGGAACGTGCAAATTAATCAATAGAAAATACAAAACCAAACATGCAGGTAATACAAAACCAAGCATGTCTGAACAATCAAAGTGGAAAAACAAAGAACATAAATATTAACTGACTTCATCAAATTTAAAAAAATTGAAAACCACACATGTACCTGAAAATTTCTCCAAATCCAAAGAACTTCTTCTTCGATCCTTACGAAAAATACAGGTAATTACATAAATAAATTGATATGTTTATAGTCTAGGAGTATATGTAGGCCAAAATAAAAAACATAATCAATAACATATGAGCCTAAATACAAATCAATATACAATTAGCAATAAGAACGATCTTATTCAACTATGAATTAATTAGCTAAACTTATTTAAACCATGAAATTAGTTTAGAAACCCAAAACAAAATTTAAACCCATATTAGAATTTCAAATTTGCCATCACACTCACCTTCGGTTTGCAGAATTGATAGCACAAACTTATCCAGCGTTGTCTTCAATTGGTAGAAGTGGAAAAACCCAGACACGACTCGACTCGACTCGACTCATTACCATCGTCGACGATGCCATCATCACGTTGAAGACGTGAGTTTGGACGACAACAGGCAAGCGTCATCACTTATTGAAAATCAGAGGTGTGTTCGGGATTGGATACGGCTTCCGGTAGACATTGAAGAAACGAACAGACGGCAACCTGAAGACTGAATTTGTGAAAGAGAAAAAAAAATGAGAGAAATGAGGATAGCGACACTGACCCAAAAGAAAAAGAAAATTAATCTGAATATCAGTATCCAGGATTGAAGTAGTCTGATGAAGAGCAAGTATGGAGACTCGAAGCAAGCAAGAATCGCATAACTTCAATAGCACCAATTCTAGGTCAAAGTCGAGTCTCTTTTGAATCTTCAAGTCGATCGATTCTTATGAAGGGTGATATAAATAAATTATGAATAGAAACAGGACGAAAGAAGACTCGCGAAGAACGCATCCTGAAGACATCGTGAAGAATGCAAGAAAAATATGAGGAAAAACAAATTATAAAGAGAAAAAAAATGACTCGGCTTAACAAAGAAAAAAAGGGTAAAATGGGAAACGCACTGTCCATGAACATTGCAAGGCTGCTTGCCTTTTAGTATATATAGAATTATAATTGACTGATTTTATTATTTACTCCAACCATGCCCCTTAAAATAGAATATCACTATATAACTAAAACAATCAATTGCATGCACGTCTATACGTTTACCACGGAATGGGATTCTAAATTACCATCCATTACTAGATGAGAATTTATAATTGAGTAAAAAGGTGGAAGTACTATTCTTGCCGACTGATCTAACACATCTGCACCTTGAGTGAGTGCAAAGAAAATGAGGAGGAAATTAGAAATGGTTTCCTTTCCAATTCCAAAGAAGGAAAAAATGTCCATATTCATGGTTATGAATTTATGAGTGATTTTTTTTAAGTGAATGGTTGTCGCGTCATTGAATTTTGCATTAATTTGAACTATTATTTCTGAATTATATATTATTAGTAGTATATATTCATAAATTATGCATAAACATGCCAGACATTCTATTTTGCTAATTTTTTCAAAGATTTTTATTTAAAATAACATACTTTATAGGATAACTTTACATGTATTCTAAACCGAAATCATTTGAGAAATTTAACGATTATAATTTAAGGACGTATGTTATTAATAATAAAATTTAAAGATGATAACTAAAATTAATGTAAAATATATCGATGTTGTCAACAGTTGTTTCAATATTAGTATTGGTTGTATTGACTGTATATTCCTTTCAAATTTTTGGAATAGTTAGTGGCTCAAAAAACCCGGAAGTGCTTCTTCCTCACAAATTGAAGCTTTCTGGTACTGAATTTAATCCATCATTTACTGTGTTAGGTGATAGGGAATCTTAAAGACAGTTCTTACCCCTGATATAGTCTTATGTCATCATCCAGAGTCCACACAACTTTAAAATGCATTAAACACAAATCCTAACTGAAACTTTCCTTTAAAAAGAAAATGAAACTTGAAATTCATTATTAGGCACAGAAACTGACAAAAGCAGAATCAAGTAATGGAATGTTAGGCATCTCATTCTCAGATCCTTCATGGTCTCAAAGGTTGCATAATTTGTATTGGTTTGTTTCCTAATTTGCTGTCTGTCTTGGGTTCTTGAGGGTCGTTGATGGTATCGAAAGTTGATGTAAAAGCAGTGAAGTCAACTGCCGGGTGCCTGACCCCATAAGTATTTATGCAGATGGACCAAGAATATAGTACAGAATCAAACAGAAAAAGGTCCGGGATTAAAATCTCTGTTTGTTTCACAATTGTTGTTGTTGCATTTTGCAGAGGTTTTGCCTGTAAAAAGACAACTTTAGGCCGGCCATGAGCTCAAAGAATGCCACACCACCGTCTTATCTCAGAGCTTCAGCCTCTTCCAGAGCAAAGTCAGCGTCCCCAGATGCAAATAGTGACAATTCCAGGGGCGTTAGGCGGTCACTTTTGCTCGACAAGCCTAAATCTGGAGAAATGGTGGTGGGAATGGGATCTCAGAAAAGCAAGGAGTTTGAAGAGATTAAGGTTGTGGGTAGGAATGGAAACCGACCGGTGGCTGAGCAGATTGTGAGGCCACGGCGGCAGAGGCCCGGGGATCTTAATTCCAAGAGAAATGAAGAGGACCCAGATGTGAAAAAAAATGAATTGGGGGGCAACATGGACATGAGTGAGAATTTGATAAGGAATCTGCAGGCTGAAGTGTTGGTTTTGAAGGCAGAGTTGGGTAAGGCACACGGTTTGAACATGGAGCTACAGACACAAAACAGAAACCTCAGTGAGAGCCTTGCTGCTGCCGATGCAAAGATTGCTGCTTTTAGTATTTCTCAACAGGTAATATAAAGACGAGATTTTTATGAGTGGTCTGTGATTGATTTTCCTGGAAAGTTTGTGCCTTTAATATTTTAGTTAGTTCATTTGGTTCTTCAATGTTCTTAGTATTTAATTTTGGATTAATATGAATTTGAGAAATTTTCTGTTTTGGCTGGCTGATGTAGAGGGAGAGAAATGGAGAATATCAGAGCCCCAAATTTAAAGATCTTCAGAAACTCATTGCCAACAAATTAGAGCGCTCAGTAGGAAAGAAAGAGGCAGTCAAAGAAACGAGTGGTAATAAATCAGCACCCCCATCACCAGTTGTAATTCCTGGAGTTTCAGCCACCCAACTCGGGCCACCGCCTCCACCTCCGCCGCTACCATCACGACCGGCACCGCCACCAGCCCCTCCTCGACCCTCAGTGAGAGCATCTTCTACCACTCCTGCAGCACTTGTCGAATCTTACCACGCATTAAGAAACCAAAAGATAAAAAGGGAATCCCCGGGGGCAACTAGTGCACATAATAGCATTGTTGGAGAAATTCAAAACCGTTCTGCACATCTCTTAGCCGTAAGAATTTACTATTTTATTTTTGCTACTTTAATTTGTTACTGCTGAATCTACGTAGGATTGAATTTGAAGTTGGATTTATTGTTTCCAGATAAAAGCAGATGTGCAAACAAAAGGAGAGTTCATCAATGGCCTTATCCACAAGGTGCAGGCTGCAGCATATACCGATATAGATGACCTCCTAAAGTTTGTGGGCTGGCTTGATGGACAGCTCTCATCGTTGGTAATTTCTATCACCTGTCCAAATATCTTAACTTTGATTACTAAATCAACAAAGAATCAATTATTCACATTTTCTAGAGTTTGGTTGTAAAATTGTAAATGGGTTAGTAATTTATTGGCTTATCTTGCTTGATTTTTGACCATTAAATCGGGTTAATCTTCCATTTCTTATTGATTTAGAGATTTAGATCCATAAATTGAGTGCGTAAATCCATGTATGCACAGGCTGATGAACGAGCTGTATTAAAGCATTTCAAGTGGCCTGAGAGGAAAGCTGATGCATGCAGAGAAGCTGCAATTGAATACCGTGACCTTAGACTGTTGGAAATTGAGATTTCCAGTTATAAGGATGACATTGACATTCCATGTGCAGCTGCCTTGAAGAAGATGGCTGGTTTATTAGACAAGTAATTAATAAGAACTATATCAATTATCTTTCTGTATTTGTTATTAATTTTAACATTGCGCTCTCTCGATCATTTCATTGTCTAAGGTCGGAGCGAAGCATACAAAGGCTAATCAAGTTAAGAAGTTCAGTTATACGTTCTTATCAGGATTTAAAAATTCCAACTGATTGGATGCTTGATTCGGGGATTGTGAGTAAGGTATGCTCATTTTGTTTGGTAGACTGAAGTTACTGAAGAGCCATATCAGCATATATGTGCTCTTCCTATTGACTGGCTAGCTCTTATTACGGAATATGCATGCTTTTGTTTACATTGTATTTAAGGTGAATTAAGTGATCCCGAATTGTGCAGATAAAGCGGGCTTCCATGAATCTAGCTAATATTTACATGAAGAGAGTGACGTTGGAGCTTGACTCCATTCGCAACTCAGATAGAGAATCAAGTCAAGAATCTCTTCTGCTTCAGGGCGTGCATTTTGCCTATAGGGCTCACCAGGTAATTCCTGCACCTAATGTATCCGTTTGCAGCGAAAGCAGCGGCAATTAACTTTGGTTGCACTGAATATGTTAGCTGTTCTGTTTCCTGTTTCCTGTCTTTCGATTTTGGAACAGAATATGCATTATTACACTTCTTGTTTCAAGAGTTGTTTTTTCGTCGATCCTAAAGTAAGTCCCACCTTCCCCCCCCCCCCCCCCCCCCCCCCCCCCCCCCCCCCAACGGGCCCGCACGCCTTATATATAGAAGTGGTTAATCTGTGGCTAAGTATGGCAGAAATTCGGGCGCCTGGAACTTTATTTTGGTCAAGCATGATAAATTTTCTAGGTGGTTTGGATAAAATTGAAATTGGCTTGGTTCTACATAATGGTGAGTGGGTATGGTTACTTAGTCTTCTATTATAATACATGTAGACATCTTGAGGGTCCGTGTCTGCTTGTTTTTGGTGTGTTCCAATTTTGGCTTTCACTGCAAGCAAGAGCTGTTATCATGGGATAAGCCTACCCACCTAATAACCAACCAAAAATTGAAAGGTCAAGTATATAATAATTTTAGTAGCTGGCTTCGATCATACGATGATGTTAATTTGTTGTTGGTGTTTTGGTAATTAAGATGATGCATGTTTGTTTCCTGATGCTGCATAATCACATGTGTACAGTTTGCTGGAGGTCTTGACTCTGAAACATTATGTGCTTTCGAAGAAATACGACAGCGGGTACCACGGGGACACTTAGGAGGTTCTCAAGGTCTGTTTGCCGGCATAGCATCTTCCTAAGCCTTTTATAATTATAAGACAAATTTTGCAAGAACCTGCTCCTCATCTCCCAGCACCAAACATAAGACCAAAAATCTGGTGGGAAAAAATGATCAGATTGTAACATCGACCCAGAATAGTAACGTACAGTTGGTCTAAAATGCACTACTAGTCTACTACTACTGAATATTTTATACATCTTCAGTCTGCATTTTCTGTGCTACTGAATATAAGCATCAAACAATGTTAACTATATTTAATTCAATCCTTGTTTTGTATTATGTACTATATCTATAGTCGATAGATAGTGCCAACGTAGCGGCCGCTAGCTTTTACTACAATATGTTTCTCTCTCCTATTACCATTGCCATTAACTCTTGCTGTTGGATTGGAATTTGTGTCTCGCTGTTGAGAAGGTCTTGGGGTACATAAGGTGTATGCATCCCCTATCTCACGAGAGGGTGGGGTAGGCGTTAAGAGTGTTAATCGGTTTTTCGGTTCGGTTCTTTTATCGAACGAATCGAAACCAAAACCGGTTGGGAATCGGTTCGGTTCGGTTCGGTTTTTCTTCCAATGCGGTTCGGTTGTGTTTTTCCTCCTATTCGGTTCGATTCGGCTCCGGTTAAAATCGGTTTTTTTTCTTCAAATTATGGTGAATTAGTTCGGTTGAATCGGTTAAATTTTCTCTAAAAACCATTTTTTGGGTACTTTTATACAATAATCTATATTTATTATCTAATTAATGTCCATTACAACCTAATTAATGTTTATTACAACTAATCAAGATCCATTATAACTAATTAATGTTCATTACAAAGTAACCTAAAGTATTTCGGTTCGGTTCGGTTCGATTTTTAGGTCTATTTGGTTCGGTTTGGTTTAGTTGGGTTCAGCTTTCTCCAAACGGTCTCGGTTTTCCTTCGGTTCGGTATTTTTCGATTCGGTTCCGGATCGGTTCGGTTTTTCGGTCGGTTTTTTCGAACCAATTAACAGGGCTAGTAGGCGTGGTACAAAATATAAGGGGATCTATCTATTGTGAGGGAAGTGCATCATTCATGTAATCTTTCTGGGTGTACCTAAAACTTTCTTATCGTTGTTTGGTTATCTATCACTGGCTTCATGATTTTCTTTTCCTTGATTTGGCTGGCCAAGTTGGACATTGTTATATATAAATATTCTATTTTATCTTATCAAATAAAAATTGAAGGACATAAATTACTAATATTAGCATTACAATTTAATAAACAGGTAATTATAAATAGATCTTTTTTATTAAAGTCTAAGTTACAAATTACTGCATTACAATAAATATAAAATAATGTAATTTTTTTATTGTTATTCAGTTGGTATCATTTGTTTTAATCATTATTTAAAAAAACAAAAACTATAAGCGTACCATTTAAAGTATGTATAATTTTTTTTTAGAAAATACATATATATCATAGCATGACTAGCAATTTAGAAGTTAATTTACTGAGATAGTGTTTTTGTTTACATGTGGGCATATGCATACTATACCAAATGTACCTTTCTTAGATATAATTGTATATGCAATCTACCTTTTAGAATTTAATTGTTTGTAAGTATTTTTATTTTTGGTAGATCAAATAAATTTGAAGGTGTAAAAATTCTGAAAATAGAATGGTGGATTAATATACAGAGCCCGCCATCAAGGGGGCAGGAGGGGCACAGGCCCCGAGCCCATAGATGTTAGAGGGCCCAAAATTAAGCCTTTTTCTATTTGTATGTTACAAACGAAAAAGATAGAATTAGATGATAATTATAATTGAATGAGAATTGAGAGACTGGGGCGAAGCAATGGAGGATACAAGAGTCGCGAGGGAGGGGGAGCGAAAGAGGTTCAAATGGTCAGAATTCTGAAACCAAGAATAAGGTGTAGGCTTAAATGTAACGACCCGAACTTTCATAAATATTATTTTATTGTAAAATGACCATTTTGCCCCTAGGGGAAAAAAGTTGACTTCTGCCCCTAGGGGAAAAAAGTTGACTTTTGCCCCTAGGGGGAAAAAGTTGACTTTTGCCCCGGGGAATATTTAAGACTTTGACCCATGACCGTGTCGTAGCTTAGCATGTCACGAGTCTGTAGGCAGGTGGCACGTCGAAAACGGACGAACCACGAAAAAGTTATGGTCACGGAAGTAAAATCGATTAACCGAACGAACCGAGATTTAAAATAAAATTATAATATAATATTAGGATCTGATTTAAAAATCAAACCAATCTGGACCCTTGGATGAGTGACACGTGTCACTCATCCCACACACCCATTTTTCCCCAAATTCTGAATCTTGTCCCTATTGGCTACATTTTTAAATATTTCTTTTTCCCTAAACAATTTCTAGCCATTCATCCAGCCTAGGGCTCATCTGGACCGTTCAATTCATTTCCTTCTCTCTTTTTAATCCATCAGACAACTCTCTCACTTTCATTCCCTCTCAAGCCATGAACACGACTTAGGAAGAACAAACACACATCCAGGCCACCTCTCTGCCTTGCTCCACCACCAGACCACCACCAGCCACCACCAGACACCAGCCACCACCACCACAGCCGACCTGCACGACCCGAAAACCCCCTAGACCCGAAAGGAAACAAACCAACCCAAACAATCCAACCGTCCAAACCTCCACACTTGGACTCGAACCAACTTAGGGTTAGGTAAACTAGGACGACAGGAGGACGAAGGAGTGGACACGACGACGTACGGCGGCGACACAGCGGCGGTAAGTCTGAAAACCCGATAGGTTCAGTTTTCCTTCCCTGTTTCGAAACGACCTGTTTTGACGTTAGGTTTCATTTTTCTTCTCTGAGACATGTCCTAGGGACTCAGACGACCAGTTTGGACCGAAGTTCATGGCCGAAATCTGGACGACTCGTCGAAGAAGACGACCAGAGCCTGCAGTCGGTTTTCCCTTTGATTTTCAGGTATTGTCTTCAACCTAAAAGCTAGTTTTGAGTCCACAGAACCATAGAAGAGGCTGTGACGAGTCTATAGGGCCAAGTGTGATCGAAAATGGTGGCCGAAAACGTGTTCTGTGATCGGGTCGAGCCGTGGGTCAACGACGACCCGGTTTTCTGTAAATCGGGTTGACCCGGTACTGTAGCTGATGACGTCATCATGCTGATGTCAGCAGTGATGTCATGATGACGTAATCATGTCAGAAACAGTTAGATCATGGACCAATGAGCATGTGACACGTGTCCTCTGACACTGTCAGTGCTGACGTCAGCATTTATTATAGCAAAGTTGACCAACCCTTTGACCAGGCGCGTGGGGGCGCGCGTGAACAGTAATTATTGTGGGACCAGTACCATTTTCAAGGTTTTGATGATATGAATCCAATGGCGGTGGTTTCGTGTCAATCGGAGATCGTTAGGTTGGTCAAATTAGGGTTTGAAGCCTTGGGAAGCGTGTTCGGACGGCTTTCCCGGGCCGGTTTCAGTCTAGGGTTTCTTGGTTGTTTAGTAGGGACTTATAGTGACCCTTACGTATGCTTTGGACATGACAGGAATCATGTAATAGCACTTGGACAGGGTTATATGCTCGGATTTGGAGCGGGATTGTACTGTGAGTAGGCCTTTGATTTCACTAAACCTTGGCATGCATAACTATTTTCCTTTATATATATATATATATATGTGATTCAAGCAAAAGTATATGTTTATCTTGAGTTATGTTTATGGCACGTATTACGATGTTTGGGCATGAGACCCGTCTGGTTGGTTTATGCACTATTTGAGTCAGATATATGTATATGGATTTCAATGATTATCTTTAGTACTACAATGTATAGATCTACCCTAGTGATACTGTCTCCCCCGGATGAGGGTACCCCGGAGTAGTCACGGCGCATTGCCTGCGAGGGGTCATTCTACGGAGGAACCGGACCGTAAAGTGGCTCAGGAGCAGGATTGCTATTATAGGACGTCTGGGACGTCAGACATCTTGGATGCCATACTCGGACTAGGTTCGGGATTTGAACTCGGGATTGAGACCCCGGGTGGCACGCGTAGCCTTGGGACTGTGACCTTATTGGATGTCTGGGACGTCAGACATCTGGGATGTCAAGGTTGGGATGTATAGTGCAGTGACTGAGGTTATGAGTACGTTTATATTATTCTGCTTATGTTTATATGATATGTTATTATGGCTTTTGACACTGATGCATGCTTTTCGGAAAACGGAGGGGAAAACTATATGTTTTCAATATGATGAACTATTTTATAAACTTGAGTTTCGGCCCACTCACCCTTGTTGTTTTACTAACCCTTCCAGGTCGTGCTACTAAGGAAGAAGAGGAGGATCCCAAGGAAGAGGCATAGGTTTACGTTGCACACCTGAACCCTACTGCTGGGTAGGTTGGCACGTAGAATGTCTAGAGTCGTGCTCAATAACTTGTATTTGGAAACTATCCCTTGTCTGACACTATTTGTATTCGGATAATATGTATGACTTAAATTTGGATATTTATGCATTTCTTTTCCCTTAAGGGTATTTTTGGTATTATGAGGTCGGGTGTCAGACAGGAGCAAGGTACGTCCCCGGGTGGTCCTAGGGGGATCGGGGCGGGTCTTGTCATTAAATGTTCCAATTTAATATTTCAATTCAGTGTTCAAGGTTAAAGATCAATCTCAAATTCTCAATTTTTCTAATCTCATTCAAACTCCCAAACCCTAATCTCAAGTTCTTGACAATTGGCTTTTCCAATCAAACCATAATATATGTCTTCTCTTTACCTCTCTCTTGTTACACTGTTACGAGCTTAGTGTTCACCATATTTTTGTAACTTGCAGGGGCTCTGCCGCTTTGAGAGTCTGGGGAAGAGGGGAAGATTGCTAATTGATAGGAGCATATTTATGCGACTTAGTTAGCTTGTTCTTGGGCATTTATGTTGTTAGTTCTTAGTTATTTTAGTCTTTTAAGCCAATTTCATGTGTTTTCAGGTTCTATGGGCAAATTGTGCAAGAAGGTGCGTTTTGGAGTCTTTTGGAGCATAATTGGGCTTGGAATGGATATCACATGCTTGGAGCAAAAGGAATGGACGAAAGTGAAGACCAAAGGAGGCTAGGAGTGAGTGAAGAAATGAAATGAAGAACAAAGAGTTCAGATTTAGAAACCAAGTTTCTATTCTTGAAGGTTTCTATTCTTGGAGGGTTCCATTCTTGGGAGTTTCTATTTTTGGCTCTAAACTTTCCTAATCCTAATTCTCCTAAGTTCCAGCCACAAAAGGATTCCAAAACATTTTAGGACACTTAATTGGTTGTTCTAGAAGCCTAAACCTGTCCTAAAGTTCTTGCCGCACAAGGGGGATGGTTGTTGTCTATTTTCAGCCACAAAACTCATTCCTATTCTACTTTAAATCCTTGCCGTGCAAGGGAGGCCCATCTTTCTTAATTCCTGATCCTAAGCCACCTAACCTATTTCCTTTAATTTCCTGATTTGTTTTCCTTTTTCTAGAATCTTTGGCTTAATTTCTGTTAATCTAATTAAGTTGGGGGTTTTAATTTCCCAAAACTCTTTCCCAAATTCTTTGCCACATCCCTCATTTCCTACTCTCCAGAAATTAAGAGGGCTGCGATTACTTTCCTTTTAAATAAAATCTTTTTGGACGCACCCTGGGGAGACTCATTCAGTACCATTCCATTCTCTCAATCTCTCACTCAATCATTCTCTCACCATTCACGCCAGAAAACTTCACCCATTCTCTGCAGCCACCATCCTTCACCAATCTCCATATTTTCTGACCCTAAACCTTCCTTTCTGTGCCATACACCCATCCTAGACACTTTTCCACCATTCTACATCATCCATAACTACCACTACTCACCACCATCCCTTGTGCCGCAGCAAAGAGGAAGGAGGAGTGCCTTGAATGTGCTTGCTATTCAATTGAGGATTGCTGGAACGTTTAGGTGTTTTTCTTTCTTTTATTTTCAATGTTTCAATTCAATAATCTCTGTGTTGTGAGTATGAGGAACTAAACCCCTCTTAGTTAGGGGGTGATCGAAACCATGTACATACTTGCAATATGAATTGATTACCTTTAGTTGTGATTTCATAAGTTGTGAATTCAATTCGTTTAACTGCTTGATTGATAACTTATTCGTGTATGTTTATTAAGAGTGCACGCTTAGTTTTCATGCATGAATATGATGCTAGAGTATAAGGGAGTTTCACCTAATAGTTACAATCTTATATTCACAAGTAGTGGAGGTAGCTTATAAACGATCGCGTTAAATGAATTCTTGGCACAAGTTTCATGCTCATCATAATACGAATGCCTCGTCAATACTTATAGTTCTCATATTGCTTAATGATCTTTGATTGTATCTTTATTGTGCTTTTCACGTAAGGGACTTTTAAAGAATGTGTTGAATTGTTGTATGCGTTTTCCCATCCAATTCAATAACTTAAGGAGAACTTGAAGGTTAATTTAAGCGGACCTAATTAAATTAACCTGGGGTGTTGGGTTCCATGATTTATCGAAAGAACAACTGAAAATTGGTTTATGTGCAAGTATGTCATGTGTGAAGAAGAACCCTCTAGCTAACCTTCCATCCATAGTTTCATCCAAATTCGTTTTACAATTTGTTTTAGTTACAATCTGTTTTCTTTGTTTTCAATTCGTCAAAACCAAGTCCCCCTTTATTTTGAAGTGTCATATTAGTTAGAAAGTGTTTTAGTTTGTGTTTTTAAGTGTTTTGATTCAAGTTATAACCCAATTTCGTCCAAATTAGTGTTAGGTGTTCAAAACTGCCCAGAAAGTGTTTTTAAGGCAGTTTTGAGTCTTTTGTTTGCTGTTTTGAGTTTTGGTTTGTTTTAGTGTTTTAAACTTTAGTTTTGCATCCTTTGAGTCAAGATTAGTGTTTTAAATTTTGTTTTTACGTTTTTAGTCAGTTGTCAAGTGTTTAGCAATCCCTCCTAATCCCTGGTCTAGAACGATCCCCACTTACATGCTTTACTACAATTGTCACTAGAGGGTTTAATTTGTGTGCTTATATATTTCACATCAAATTTTTGGCGCCGTTGCTGGGGATTAGCAACTTTTCTAATCCCTTGGATCTTTTATTTCAGTTTGTTTAGTTTATTCCAGATTCTAACCTTGTTTTGTTTTCTTATTTTTAGGTACTAGTGTATGACTCAAAGCTCCCAACCTATTCGTAAGAATATCTTGGACTTCGACGATGATTTTGAGTGAAATTTGAGAAGGAATAAGAATCAACAAGTGCCCAATCCACCTACTTTTGAACATGCGTTCGAAGAACAAGTAGTAGAGGAGGAAGAAACCCCCCACGGCACAGGTTGGGGAGGAAGTGCAAGACATGGCAGCAGAGGCTAGAACAATCAAGGAGCTTTCTGCTTCGGGGTTGGACAATGCCACACCCTTATGCATCCAATACCCCGCGGCTGCTGCAGATAAGACTGTCGAGTTCAAGTTGAAGTCAAGTTTGCTCCACCATATTCCGAAGTTCCATGGGTTGTCCATGGAAGAACCGAATAAACATTTGAAAGAATTTGAAGTGGTGTGTTCAAGCATGACTCCCGTCAATGTTGACGGAAGTATATTGAAGATGAAGGCCTTTCCCTTTTCTCTCTTGGAAAAGGCGAAAGATTGGTTGTATGAATTGGCTCCCGAAACTGTCACATCTTGGGAGAGCATGGAGCGAGCTTTCTTGGAGAAGTTTTTCCCAACTTCTCGAGTCATCACCATATGAAAAAGGATAAGTGGAATTCAGCAAGAGGAAGGTGAGTCTTTTACTACTTAATATGAACGTTTTAAATCACTTGTTGCTTCTTGTCCACAACATCAGATGAAGGAGGAGTTACTTCTACAATACTTCTACGAGGGGCTCCTACCAATTGAACGTCAAATGCTCGATGCCTCGGCGCGTGGAGCGTTGGTGACAAAACACCCATGGCTACCAAGATTCTAATTGCTAATTGAGCGATGAACGCTCAACAATACGAAGGGTTGGCCAAAGAGGACCCCCACGGCAACAAGTGCATGAGGTAAGTTCCAAATCCGACATTCATGTACAATTAGCTAATCTTACTTCCATTGTGTCTGAGATGGCCGAAGGAATGAAGATGCAAGGACCAATTGTGTGTGGTGTGTGTTCTATCCAAGGACATGCTTCTGAAAAGTGCCCACAATTGATTGAAAATGGTGGATGGGAAAGCGCCAAAGCAATTGGATTTCAAGGCCAAAATCAGTCAAGGAATGATCCGTATTCCAACACGTACAATCCGGGGTGGAGAGACCATCCAAACTTCAAGTGGAGGGAGCAACAACAACCCCAACAACAAGGTGGTTTTAGGAAGCAACCTCCGGGCTTCTACAACAAGCCATACGTCCCCACACAAGTCCTACAACAATCTGCCCCTAGTGCTTCAGGTTCGTCTTTAGATAATGATGCACTTCTTAAAATACTAACCACTTTGTCTCAGGGGCAAGAAAAGCAAACCCAAGCTATGCAAAGCCAAGACAAAAAGGGTGGATCAATTGGAGAAACAAATTGGGCAGATTGCAGATTTCGTGGGCAAATTTCGAGACCCCGGTCAACTCCCTAGCTCAACCATTCAAAATCTGAAGGGAGGCTTCGAAAGTGCAAAAGCCATACTCTTGAGGAAGTGGAAAAATAAGTTGGGGCAGGTTCCTAAACCATCAACATCAGGTCCCATAAAGGATGAAAAACTGAGGTTTGAAGAGGAAGAAGCAAAGCCACCCCACGGCAAAGGTGGGAACACCTTTGTCGCAAGCTTCCATAGTCCCAAATCTATTCAATTCGGCAGAAAGTGTTTCTATTTAACTCTCGTCTTCGTCTGTTCCCCGGTAAGTTACGTTTTAAGTGGGTTGGTCCATTTTTTATTACTAATGTTTTTGTGCATGGTGCAGTCCAAATACAAAGTTTGAAATCTGGACAAGAATTCAAGGTTAATGGGCATCGATTGAAGCCCTACTATTAGAACTTTGTTGAGCATGTCGTGGAGGAGATCCCACTCCATGCCGTGGGCTCCAATGGGGATTGAACGTGTTCTTCGTCCGGCTGCAAGAAATTAAAGCAAGCACTACTTGGGAGGCAACCCGTGCATTCAACAAAGGAAGCCCTAGGAAACACTCCAATTCGAGATTTGCGTTCCTAAAACCCTTCTCTTTGTTGTTGTTCTAATCTTCCCAGTTTTGTATTTAAGTTGCTGTTTGTGTGTTTACTTTTGTTTTCTGTGATTTTACGCTTGAAACATTGAGGACAATGTTTGGTTTAAGTGTTGGGGAGGGGGGGGGGGGGTTGGGGGTTACTAAGTGTTTTTTATGCAAATTTGTGGGATTTTATCACCCATTACTTATAGACTTGTTCCTAGCTGTTTTGGAGTGTTTTAGTGTGTTTTGACTTAAAAATTCGAAAATCTCAGAAAAATTTGACAAAATGTTTTGAAAAACCCAAAAAAAGTTGTTTTTGTGTGTTTGTTTGTGTCTTAGGTTACCTTCCAACACAATGATGAGGATTCGGTTTTTAATTGCATGATTGTTAAAGAGAGTTATAACATGGATGGAATCTGATTTACTTTTTGGGTTATGCTTGGTTATGGTTAGAACTTATGAATTCACATGTAATTACAAAGAAAAAAAAATCAGTTTTGTAACATGCTTGAAGGAATGAACTCAAATTAACGCTACAACCTCGTGAGACTTGAGCCTAAATGTTTATTTGGAGAGTTGATAATCTGTGCATTATTGTGTTCTAAGTCGTTGCATGATCTCATTATTCTTTACTTGGTTACTACTTAGAAGGCGTCTCATCACTTAGTTCCAAATGCTAGAACTCATGCCCATTCATTCAAAGCATGTTATTGTTTTGCATAACACATATTCAAGATGAAGTTGTGTAGTGTCCACCACCATAGCCAAACTGACGTGTATCCTACATCATTTTATGTTTAAGTTAACCCCGTTGAGCTTTGTTAGCCTATGTTCTTTATTAACCCACATTATCCTCACCTAGCTTAGATTAGGACCATCCATACCTTTGTTCTTGAAGCATAGTAAAACATGAATCAAAATGAATTCCTTTTGATCAATGTATTGCAGAACAAGTGTGGGGGAAGTAATTCTTGTGTGTGTGCGCCAAATTCCTTAATAAGGCACGGGTAGAAAAGAAAAATAAAAGAAATTCGTAGAAAAAGAAAAAGAAGAAGAAAAGTGTGTGAAAATAATGAAAAAGAGTTGGAAAAGATATGAAAAAGAGTTCTAGAGTGTTGTTTGTTGAAGAAAGGGTCCAAAACATTGAATTTGGCCCTAAGTGTTGCTTGAATCTGCCCTTCGTGTTTAAAAGACGATTTCTGCAATCTTAAGTGAATGCTAAGTTTCAATTTCATTACTTTGCTTGCTATCTCTTTAAGAACGTTTGTTATCCCTATCCTTTCGTTGTTAGCTAATACCCCAAGCCCCGTTACAACCCTTGACTTCAATCTTGAGTGTTATGTGTTTCAATTTGTGGAGTTTGAATTTAGTATGAGCATATGGTGTCACTGGTTCTTGCATCTAAGTAGTAGCATTCCATTCATGAGATCGTATCTAAACATGCTTAATAACTCCAGAAATTGCTTTCTTTGTTATAACATATGTGAGTGTTTGTTTTCATGTTTACATCAATCTTCTGACATATACCTAGTGTAGGGTGTGTAGTTAGAAAATCTGAGTGAAAATTGAGTGTTTATCTTGTAAGGAATTGAGCAAATTCTCTAAGGCATGTTACTACATTCAAAACATTGTTTTAATTGGTTAATTGTGAACTGGTAAGTGGTGACGGTGATTAAGTATGTGCTCAAGTGTAAAGATGACTAAAATCTGTGGGAATGATGATTTTTAACATGTCATGTGCATTGGAAATCCCTGAGATAAATGTTGGAAGGATAAGTTGTGTTTTGTTTGTTTTGTTTTGTTTTTTTTTTGTTTATTTTGTTTTGCTCGAGGACTAGCAAAAGCTAAGTGTGGGGGAATTTGATAGGAGCATATTTATGCGACTTAGTTAGCTTGTTCTTGTGCATTTACGTTGTTAGCTCTTAGTTATTTTAGTCTTTTAAGCCAATTTCATGTGTTTTCAGGTTCTATGGGCAAAGTGTGCAAAAATGTGCATTTTGGAGTCTTTTGGAGCATAATTGGGCTTGGAATGGATATCACATGCTTGGAGCAAAAGGAACGAACGAAAGTGAAGACCAAAGGAGGCTAGGAGTGAGTGAAGAAATGAAATGAAGAACAAAGAGTTCAGATTTAGAAACCAAGTTTCTATTCTTGAAGGTTTCTATTCTTTGAGGGTTCCATTCTTGGGAGTTTCTATTTTTGGCTCTAAACTTTCCTAATTCACCTAAGTTCCAGCCACAAAGGATTCCAAAACATTTTAGGACACTTAATTGGTTGTTCTAGAAGCCTAAACCTGTCCTAAAGTTCTTGCCGCACAAGGGGGATAGTTGTCTATTTTCAGCCACAAAACTCATTCATATTGTACTTTAAATCCTTGCCGTGCAAGGGAGGCCCATCTTTCCTAATTCCTGATCCTAAGCCACCTAACCTATTTCCTTTAATTTCCTGATTTGTTTTCCTTTTTTCTAGAATTTTTGACTTAATTTCTGTTAATCTAATTAAGTTGGGGGTTTTAATTTCCCAAAACTCTTTCCCAAATTCTTTGCCACATCCCCCCTTTCATGCTCTCTCTTTATTTCTGATTTTAATTGCCTTTTTCTCTCTTGATTTGTTTTCCTAAATTGTTCCAGAAATTAAGAGGGCTGAGATTACTTTCCCTTTAAATAAAATCTGTTTGGCCGCACCCTGGGGAGACTCATTCAACACCATTCCATTCTCTCAATCTCTCACTCAACCATTCTCTCACCATTCACGCCAGAAAACTTCACCCATTCTCTGCAGCCACCATCCTTCACTAATCTCCATATTTTCTGACCCTAAACCTTCCTTTCTGTGCCATACACCCATCCTAGACACTTTTCCATCATTCATAACCACCACAACTCACCACCATCCCTTGTGTCGCAGCAAAGAGGAAAGAGGAGTTCCTTGAATGTGCTTGCTATTCAATTCAGGATTGCTGGAACATTTAGGTGTTTTCTTTCTTTTATTTTCAATGTTTCAATTCAATAATCTCTGTGTTGTGAGTATGAGGAACTAAACCCCTCTTAGTTAGGGGGTGATTCGAAACCATGTACATACTTGCAATATGAATTGATTACCTTTAGTTGTGATTTCATAAGTTGTGAATTCAATTCGTTTAACTGCTTGATTGATAACTTATTCGTGTATGTTTATTAAGAGTGCACACTTAGTTTTCATGCATGAATATGATGCTAGAGTATAAGGGAGTTTCACCTAATAGTTACAATCTTATATTCACAAGTAGTGGAGGTCGCTTATAAAAGATCGCGTTAAATGAATTCTTGGCACGAGTTTCATGCTCATCATAGTACGAATGCCTCGTCAATACTTATAGTTCTCATATTGCTTAATGATCTTTGATTGTATCTTTATTGTGCTTTTCACGTAAGGGACTTTTGAAGAATGTATTGAATTGTTGTATGCGTTTTCCCATCCAATTCAATAACTTAAGGAGAACTTGAAGGTTAATTTAAGCGGACCTAATTAAATTAACCTGGGGTGTTGAGTTCCATGATTTATCGAAAGAACAACTGAAAATTGTTTATGTTCAAGTATGTCATGTGTGAAGAAGAACCCTCTAGCTAACCTTCCATCCATAGTTTCATCCAAATTCATTTTACAATCTGTTTTAATTACAATCTGTTTTCTTTGTTTTCAAATTCGTCAAAACCAAGTCCCCCTTTATTTTGAAGTGTCATATTAGTAGAAAGTGTTTTAGTTTGTGTTTTTAAGTGTTTTGATTCAAGTTATAACCCAATTTCGTCCAAATTAGTGTTAGGTGTTCAAAACTGCCCAGAAAGTGTTTTTAAGGCAGTTTTGAGTCTTTTGGTTTGTTTTAGTGTTTTAAACTTTAGTTTTGCATTCTTTGAGTCAAGATTAGTGTTTTAAACTTTGTTTTTATGTTTTTAGGTCAGTTTTCAAGTGTTTAGCAATCCCTCCTAATCCCCGGTCTAGAACGATCCCCACTTACATACTTTACTACAATTGTCACAAGAGTGTTTAATTTGTGTGCTTATATATTTCGCATCACTAATTCGCGAATTTGGGATAGGTCATAGGGAACAACCAAACAACGAAGAGAAGGGGTAGCCGAGTGGAGACTGTGGAGTGGGTGTGCTACCATATTGTCAATTTCTTAATTTGTGCAAAATGTGTAATTGAATTCTCCATAATTTGTCAATTTCTTTATTAGCAGTTGGGTAAAAATGGGGAAATTTTATTTTCAATTTTTCAACCACGGACCACCCATCTAGGGTTCAGTAATTATCAATTTATCATGATAATTGATAAATGTTTAGGTGTCTGTAGCTACGGTTAGAGATGTCCGTGGACAACTGAAATTGATTATCACACTTCACTAATTTCTACGGCTAGAGCTGTAGCTACCCACCATTTTTGTTTGTGGCTGATTTGTGACTAGAACGATTGAAATTACAAGAATTAGAGGAAAGTTTTGAATAAGTTTTACGGAGGCCATAAATTAAGATATTATGATATAGAGGAGCAGGTCAATTCATTTGAAGTATACAATTGATTGCACGGAAAAAGAAAAACAGAAGCTTGTTTTTCTTTATTGTAGCTAATAGACTTGTTTTTTTTGCTGTAGCTAATAGACTAACCTGCTTGTCTTCATTCTTCAATTCTGTGTTGTACTTCTATACATGTGCTTTGTGATATTAACAAGCAATCAGTAAGCAACTGCTTTGGTCTGGTCTTTCTCAATTTTCTCAATTTTCTCTCTTTCTTTCTTCATGCTTCCGCTTGATTTGGTTTAATGCATATAAGCAACTGCTCTGGTTTTTCTTCATGCTTCTACGTGCTTATTCAAAATAGGTAATATAATGCTCTTTAACTAAATTTTAGTCTTCTGCACTGCTCTGTCCTTTCCGTCATTTGTTTCTCTCAACACCCAGTGCAGAAATCCTCAATTCAAACTCTCAAAAGCAATATCATTCAGACTCCTCTAAGCTAGGTGCACTACCTTTTGTTAGTGCTATAAAATAGTACTTTCCTTATTCAAAACAAAATCCTTTGCAACATCACCAAGCTCAATGGTAAGCAGCACATGCAGTTGGCGTAAAGTTTCAAACTTGTGTGTTGTGCTCTTTTATTTTTTGTGTTCCAATAACCTAGTTTCAAACTTGTGTTGAGAAGATGGTAGTTAGGGATTCTGTTAGTTGGAACACTTTGATTTGTGGGTACTCTCAGTTGGGGTTGCTTGAAGAGTCAATAAATTTGTTTGTGAAAATGGTAAATGAATTTACACCTGATTTGTTAATAATCACTTATGTTCTCCTTGCTTGTGCTCATTTATAGGACTTGGGACTTTCAAGATATGTTCATGACTACATGAAAAGAAGTGCTTTTCAATTTGATATTGTGGCAAATAACATACTGATTGATATGTATGCAAAATGTGGAAAATTATTAGCTTCACGGGAAGTGTTTGATTGTATGGAATTCAGGGATTCTGTGTCATGGAATTCATTGATTAATGGCTTTTTTATTGGTGGTTGATATGGTGAAGGGTTAAATCTTTTGAAGTTGATGAAGAGTAACATGAAACCTGACTGTGTGAGTTATCTGATGATCCTATCAATTTCCAGTCAGCTTAAAGATGTAGACAAGGGGAAGATGATCCATTGTGAAATAGTAAAAGTGGGATTCGATTCAGATGTTATTATTAACAATGCTCTTGTTGTTTTCTGGTGTTGTTGTTTTCTGTTATTGTATAGTTGCAAACTTAATTTAGATGATTTAGTTTAAACTCCAATCTTAAGAAACCAGATTTTTTTTCTTTTATTAAGTTGTTTATTGAGATTTTTTCCCAATGGGTTTTCTTCTGACAAAAATTTTAATGAGACCTCATAATATAAAAATAGTATAATCAATTTGTAAAAAATTATATTTTTAATAATTAAGTATATAAATTGAGGGCCAATTTTTTATTTTTGTCCTAAGTCTCCATATGTTTGGACCCTATTAATATTGAATAGAAAGATAAGCAAAGGTAAATAATTATTAATTTACCTTTAGTAAAAAAGTTATTATTTTACCTACATACATGGAATTATAAGAAATAAAAAAAATTAAAAGATAAATGAAATACATGTATGATTGTAATCTTGCAAAATTATCGTACAATATCTAAAAATGATGGACGATTAAAATGACTCGTAAAAAGAGATTATAGGAAATTTATTTAGAAAAATGATCTTTATCAAAATAAATATTAAAATTAAAATATTTAATATTTGAAATCACATCTGATAAATAAACTCTCAAAAAATAGATGAAGTCGGTAAGTGATCATATAAAAGGATATAAAGGGTATTAGAAAAAAAAAACTAATTAAATTAATTAAAAAGGTAAAATGCTTAAAAATAATATATTAAATTAATAAATTGACTAGTTTATATATTATGTCTGGATAAATATTCATGGCTCCACCAACTTCATGTAACCACAACAACATGTTGGTCAAAGGGTTTAGGCGGTCCTTGACTCAATATTGCTCACACTAGGGATCAAATATGGGGCCTGTATGAGAGGAACCCAGTCCAATTTCAAAAGGTGGACCTCCTGCTGACCTGCGCGAACCTCAACTAAATCGCCCATGTAGCATTAATTGAGTTTTATGGAGGTAACATAATAATGTATCAAATTGACACAATAATTATGTAAATTTTTTTTTGAGCCCTTCCGAAATGGGAGCCCGAGGTGGCCGCCTTACCCAATTATTCTCAAGGCCGGCTTTGAGTGCTGATGTATCACATGTGGGATTTAACTTGTAAAGTTATGTGTTATCATGCGGATGAAAAAATAATAAATCAATCAAATTACAAATTACAAATACATTTTTGTAATTACAATTTAACACCATAGTCCATATCTTCTATAATTTCACCTAGAACATCCTGAAGATCAAATTTAATTAGGGGTTTCTAGGCTTGGCGCATGAATTCGTTTGGAAGAGAAGAAGAAAAAAGTAGTCACGTCTTGATAAATAGAACGTACATCCTTCTGCTTCATCCCAGCATGTCTCATTGTGGAACCATAAATCACTGAAAAATTGTGCAGCCACCACGTGGCTCACGACTCTTATAATGTCGATATCACCCATGGTAAATACAATTACGGCATCACACGATCTACGCATTAATTTAATATATTTATCAATTAAATATATTAATTAATCAGATCAATACCAATAATAAATAATCTTTCTACGAGTTATTTATTATTATTTATATAATTAATAATAATGATTTTTCTCTGTAGAATCACCTATTAAACACTATCTTCTTCAACCAATCAAATACTCCGATGACCCATAAGATTTCACTATAAATACAGGGACTTACTCACCTCTAAAGGTAATTAAAAACTCATGCTGAAACTCTGCCGGTTTATTCTCTCGATTAAACTGACTTTGACATCGGAGTGTTTTTGGTTGAACCACCCCCCCTCCCTTGTAGGGATCGAGAAGGAATTTTATAAGTCTAGACGATTTCTGCATCAACAACTGGTGCTCTCATTGAGAGCCGAATTGAGAAATACTCAATGCTTGATCTCCAGCTTTTTCAAGAAAGACTTCATTATTGTTCATCATTCATTGTGCAACGTTCATCATTCTTCGTCTATGGCAAGAACTTGAAGAATGAAACGATCTGACAAGCCTACCGCCCTCTTCACAATGACTTACGATAAGAACAGTCTACTCAACAAAATCTCAGAGGTTCAACTGAATCACCCTTAATGGGAACTATGACCTGTTATACAATCAGAATTTTCCATGATGCAAGAAAGGGTGTCATGATAGGACCCATCCCGATTATTCCTCGATAATCGTGAAAGATCCTGCTCCCGTCTGACCATGATTTTAAAATACCAAAAGTAGTCTGAATATATATATAAATACACAACACAACAAACACACACACACACACACACACACACACACACACACACACACACACACACATAGTCAGACCAGGGATAGGTACGTCTGTAGTAACCGGCCAATCCCAAAAAGCTTCTCACTTCGGTTACTACAGACGTACCTATCCCTGGTCTGACTATGTGTGTGTGTGTGTGTGTTTGTTGTGTTGTGTATTTATATATATATTCGGACTACTTTTGGTATTTTAAAATCATGGTCAGACGGGAGCAGGATCTTTCACGATTATCGAGGAATAATCGGGACGGGTCCTGTCATGTCAGCCCGTGGATATGAAGCCAAGCCATGTCAAAGCCACTCGGTACCTATGTACTCCCCGACATTAATCCACTTCCCGCATTCCGCGTGACGACACCCTTCTCACTTGCGGATGGGCGACTAGCTAGAAATGCGTCAAAAAAGCCCCAAATTGGCTCCATACTGACGCGGAACTTCGGGGACTTATGAACAACCTATATATGCATAAGGACACACTCAAGTCCATGAAGGACACGGCGTGACACCTTACCACGAAAGCTCGAGACGTAAGTCCCAATGCTCCGCATGATATGCACTGCACGAGGATGCACTCAAGCCTGTGAAGAACGAGGATTGACACCTTATCACCAAAGCTCATGACTCCCAACGCTCTCCGTGACACGCACAAGGATGCAGTTAAGCCCCTGAAGAATGAAGAACGTGACGTGAAACCTTACCACCAGAGCTCATGACATAAGTCTCAATTGACAGGACCCGTCCCAACTGGACGTCAAAAACCGTGCCCGGTCCTGCTCCCGTCTGACAAGTCAACCAAAGGCCCGAAATTACCCTTTAGTGCTTGCCAGACAAGGGATGTTTGCGCTGATTTCTGCTGCTGCCACTGCCTCACGATCAGTCCCGAACGTCGTACCACGGTCTGGAGGGTCACAAAACAGAAAAGGTGTGAGTGGACAAAAATGACCTCTTATAAAAACATTTGCCAAAACATATTCTTACCCTCCAGTTTTCACGAACTTGCATGCATATCGTAAAACATGAGTAATAGTATGAAATCATTCATGTATGAACAGTGGACCGATAAAATCAAAACATATTTTCCCATGGTCCATAAAACTCATGTTCATCAAATCAATTCATGTAATAAAGCATCAAATCCCGGCTCTCAGGCCAAAACCTGTGAAAACATAATCACCTGGCCACAAGGACCAAAAACCCGTACTCAATACCAGTACGTCATCACAAACAACATCAATCAGCACTAATCACAAGTGCACAGTCAATCAATCAATCCAATCAATCTGCACTACTCACAATTGCACAAACTATCACACAATCATATCTGCACTACTCACAAGTGCTGCACTACTCACAAGTGTGGCACTACGCGTAGGCCAATATCCAGCCACTCTCTCGGGAACAGACACCTCTGGGCTCAACCCTCGGGCTCAGTCACATCTGAGCGAACACATCCCCAGGCTCAGACCCATCCGAGTGGTACATCCAGGCTCAGTCACATCCGAGAAGCTGACTACCATAGGATCAACTCCCGATCTTACAATCACATCCCCCAAGGTCCGGTCGTCTGGGTAATCCCCCCAAGCTCCGACCGTCTGGGCATTTCACAATCACAATGAAAACCATCTCGGGAATTACATCCCAAAATATTTCAATCAAATCTTGTCTTCATACAAAGTCAAGATCATTCCCGACTGGGTCTCAAGCCCCAAAATACCATTTACACATAAACCGTTAAAATCACATTTTAAAACAATAAAATAATCCAGAAATCATCATTGACTTACCAACTAAGTCCAAATATCATTTTAGAAATCTTTTTGACTCCGGGCCTAGCCCAAAACATCATTTGCATGTTCCTCGTAAAATGTGCCCGAAAGACTAATTAAAATAATCATAAAATCACAAGAAATCATTAATTTCATCAAATTCACAAGTGACTCCAAATCCGAGTCAAAATCACTATTCACTTGGGTTCTCACGCCCAAAATATCATTTTCACGCAAATCCATGTGTTGCAACCTCCGTTGCCATTTTCACGTAAATCCACGAAATTGACCCTTGACTCATTCCCGAGTCACAACATCATTATTCAATCCATGACTCATAATTCGAGTCCAAACATTACTTTCAATCAAATTCAATACCGGACTCATAACCCGAGTCCAAATATCACTTTTAACCAAATTCATAATTTCTCGAAATTCGGGCCAAAACATAATAATATAATAATCCATAAAATTGAGAAATCACCGGATTGAAACGTCAATCATGCCAAAGCATATAAAATCATATATTAAAGCCTTTAAATCATGTATGCATGCATCACGGTTAGAAAACAAAGTCCACTCACACACACCGTCCAAAACGGTTCGTTTCCGAGCTACACATTTTTCCGTAAATTCTGGAAATCACAACTCCTGTCCAAAATCATTATAGAGGGTTACTAACATCTCAAAATACTTCATATAATTTTCCCCAATTTTTCCGGAATTTAAATACGTATTTAACACGTAAAACAAAACTTCGGATATGCGGAACATTAACGAAACGAAATCCGATTTCCTCAAAACCAGCGTCAAAATGTTCGTTACAATGAGAGGATTCAAAGTCATGTTGACCTCACCTTGAAACTAGGCCGTACGCGCCCTCACGCGCCGCCGTGAGTGGCTGCGTGTGAAACCCACGCGCCTGCTACAGTACTGTCTTCCTCACCTGTTTGTTTGTAAAACGGGTCCTTTAACTCGCGAACAGACCCGGTTCAAATCCTATCAATTCGATACCAATTTCAACAATTGAGCATTCAATTAGTTTCGGTTTAAGTTCAATTAGAGATCTGTTAATATAATTTCACCAAAACCTACCTCAAACCTCAAGATCAAAGATGATTATTCGAAGAACATTCGAACCCTGTTCATCATTTGAAGTCCTTCAATGTCACACGATTTCCTTCAATTCATGCAACCAGAAGCTTCAATGGACTCCGTTAAACTCTTTCCCTAACTCAATTTCATCAATCCAAGCCTCAAACTCCACGACTCAAGCTCGAACTTGCACACTGTTACCAGACCCAGTTCAGAGCCAATTGGGCCTCGATTTCTTCCGTTCTTGATGTGGATCGACTCGTACAGACCTCAGGAAGCTAACTCGAGCTTCAATTTCACTCCTCACGGCTCAAATCTCCCAATTCGAATTTCCCCCCTAATTTTTCTGAAATTCGAATTCCAGTTCCTCAGCTCTCAATCACTCCCTCGTGTTTTCCGAGTTCAATTCAATCCCTCAAATCACACAATTCTCACTCAAAACCGGCTGTGGAAGGGAGCTGAATTCTCTCAATTCTGATTACCCTAAATTGTGCACGGTTTGAAGAACAAAGAGGATTAATGAAGGATTTAAAAATAATTTAGTTTAATTAATTAATAAAACATCATAATTGTGTCTTCCCCAAAACAAGGATCTGTGTTTAAGCCTGAATTTAAGGGATGAGTGACACTTGTCACTCATCCTGTCAGGACCCACCCCGGTTTCACCCCGAAACCCGAGGTAAATCCCGCTCCCGTCTGACTCCCCGACACAAAAATTCAAGTAAAACTCACTCAAACCCAGTCAGACGCAGGAGTAATTAAACAAAAGATCCCGAAGTTATCGTTTACAGAGCCTAGTACAAAAATACAAAGAAACAAAATCCGACAATAGATACACACACGCGGAGGAAAACTTAAGTACTCGAAAATCCCGCTCGTCACTTCGATGCCTCAGACACTGCCTCGACGTTAAGACCCCGCGCTAGCTCCACAACCTGGAGGGCAATTTAAAACAAAAGTGTGAGTGGACCAGAACGTACAAAAAGTTCAAAACCACTTTATATGAAAACCGAGTTTAACCCTCCGTTTTGAAACCACATGCATAACCAACAGTTATGAACACAGTTATAAAATAATCATTATAAAACATCATAAGAAACAGAAACACTATAAAATATCATAAGAAACCATAACATGAGTATCAGAAACCGTATCAAATCCTCATTTCCCAATCGAACCTGCTGGACCTATCCGAGTATTTAAACTCCCGAGTCTTTAAACTCAATCCAGGCCTTAATCATATCCGAGTCTTTAAACTCCCGAGTCTTTAAACTCAAGGCCTACGGGGGAAATCAATATATCCGAGTCTTTAAACTCCCGAGTCTTTAAACTCAATCCGGGTCTTTAAACCCAATCCGGCCGGTCCCCCGTCACATATATCCGGGTCTTTAAACCCAATATCCAGATCCAGCAAATCCAATCCCAAACCATTTGAAAACCATTTACCAAATCCTCATCCAAACCCGAATCCGAAATCACTGGTCCGAAGCCCTTCCGGCGTTCAGAACCGTCATTCCGAACCCAAATCCGGAAAAATATCCATTTTCATACCAAAACCACATGTAATCACAAATCATATTTCATAACCCATTTATCATTATCAGAAAACCTTTATAGGTGGAAATCCCCAAATGTGGCATCAAAATCCGAAAACCAGCATTTTCTCGAAAAACGTGCAAAATCCCGAAAACGTCTCGAAAAACGTGCAAACATCTCAATCACGTATAATCACGTAAAACCATCATAACATATGCAATAAACATAGTGTCTTAAGTAAAACCATCAAAAACGTATATACAAACAGTTATGCATGATCGAGTTTTAAGAAAGGGTCCACTCACAGTACTGAGCCCTACTCGCGTCCCGAACGTCCAGTCTGTTCCTCAGCTTCCTCGGGAAATCCCGATCCTGTCAAACACCGTCAAATTATGTCACTAATACGTCTACGACACAACTACCTAATTTCCTTAAAATTCCCCGAACCAAAGACTTAAAACCCGGGACCCTAAACATGCACCCTCGCGGAACTAAACTCAAACGACTTCCGATTGACCCGAAACCAACTCCATTGAACTCACGATAGCTCCTAGACCAAAATCCATGTTGATCACTTTTCCATCCGCCGCCGCACGCGCCCCCACGCGCCGCCCAAAGTGGCTGCGCGTGGCACTCACGCGCCAGCTACAGTGCCATCTTCAACCTCCCGCACTGTACTGAACCGGCCACCGTAGCTTGAACCGGCGAGAAGCATTCACCACCGTCCGGCCACCATTTCAGCCCCTTCTTTCACCTGCAGCTTCGTCCTGACCAACCCTATCGATTCCCCAACTCCGTTCACCTCGACACTGTCCCTAGCCCGTCGACTAAACTCAAAACCAGACGGCCAATGTCCCCCTGTTTCACGACTCCTCTACTCCGGTCACCTCCCGTCACGGTGGTGACACCAGACGGTCCCTAAGACCTCACTGAACCTAGACCAAACCTCCGTTACCCTCGACTCACCCCCAAACTCGTCGACTCACCGTTTGAATTTCACGGCCAAATAGAGCATCAGAGTGCTCATCATCGCCCGAGCTCCGCCGTGGACACCCCCGTCACGGCGACCATCCTAGTCGACACCTAGGACCTCCCTGAACACTATCCCGACCTCCAATCCTCTCGACTCTCAGCCCAGACCCACGACTTTCCAAATGAACATCACGGGAAAAACAGAGCAGGAAGACTTACCCTTCGGTTGCAGCTCCGCCGTGCGCACCGCCGCCTACCACTGTGATCGTTGGACTCCTTGCAACCTCCTCAGCCTTCCCTTGCCTTGGTTTGCCTCACCTCACGGCGTAGCCACCACCTCGAACTCTCAGGCTCCCTGTTTCCCCCAAACTCCTCCGCACCTCCGCCGTGCCGCCGTGCACGATTGCACCACCAAGTCACCACCACCAGCTCACACTGACCTCCCTGTCTCTCCCTCACTCACCCGCACTCAACACCAACCAAGATCCTTCCTCAATTCTCCCTCACAAACTCACTCTATTTCTCTGTGCTTGTCGAAGAACCACACACGCACACACGGGTTCACCCAAGTAGTTAGGACCGCACACACACCGAAGAACCCCCCAGAACCCACTACACAAATGCCATGTGTCACAATCCAGTCCATCCTTATCCCACCTGCTTAAACCCCAGCCGTCCATCTTGCTTCTCTCTGCTCAAATCCCCAAAAGCCAAAAAGACCAAAATACCCTCCTGTTTTACACATTTTTACGGTTTTACCGAAACTTCCTAGACCCGTAACTCTCGTCTCGTAAGTCCGATGAATACGTGCCGCCTGTCATCGAACTCAGGACGACGAAATCTATCTAACCATCCTAGGTCAACCTACCAAAACTCGATTATTCAAAAAGTCAACTTTTCCCCCTAATTTACCCAAATTACGGTTATGCCCTCGACCTTCCGAACATCACAACTTCCTCCTCGGATGTCGGAGTCGGACGTGTCACCTGCCTATGGATTCGTGACGTCCTAAACTACGTCCTAATCACCGGTCAACACTCAATCGACCTCCCAACTAAAAGTCAACTATTTTCCCAAACTAGGGGCAAAATCGTCATTCTACGCTCATGGACCCATCGGGACCACCTACCCACTGCTTAACCTCAATAATCACACCTTATTCACTCTACTAATCCCGGCTCTCGGGACGGGTTGTTACACATCCAGGTGTGTTCAGTCACCGGGTACTGTTCATAATAAAATAATAATATTTTAATCCCAATTCGTTCGGTTAATCGAGTCTGTTCCCGTGACCATAACTTCGTCGTCGAATCTCCGATTTTGGCATGCCGCCTGTCGTTGGATTCGTATCGACGAGACCTACGTAAAGGTCCTTGGCCCTCGTCCATTGGACTTCCCGGGTCAAAAGTCAACATTTGGCCCCTTCTTAGCCAAATTACCAAAATACCCCTCAACTTCTGAACGTTATAACTTTCTCCTCGAATGTCGGAATCGAACGTGCCACCTGTCTATGAACTCGTGACGTCCCGAACTACGTCACAGTCATCGGTCAAAGTCCGTTTAACCGCCTGAACTAAAAGTCAACATTTTGCCCACGCTAGGGGCAAAACGGTCATTTTGCACAATTCGTCCGATTTCACTCAACTAATCCCCGATTAGTCATTCTAATCTATAATTAATTAATATTCAATCCTGATATTCGGGACGGGTCATTATATGAATGCTCCACCCGGCACGCAAGAGGACACACCCAAGCTCGTGAAGAACGCAATGTGACGCCTTGCCACCGGAACACGGGGAGGTTGGACAGCTAAGCAACCAAGACCAAGTCCAATCAGAGCTCCTACGATGACTTCTAAGAGGCCGTGGAACATCTGATGTTATTAGGAGAAGTAACCCACCTCACGAAGGATAGGGGAACGTCTTAAGGAGCACCAGCCAAGAGAGCGTCCGTCGCCAGAAAATTTCTCGAGACATGTCACTAAGTGATTCTAGAGAAAAAGTTGCACTCAGAGAATAAAAAGCTAGCACCATCGAAGGCCATCAGCTCATGAATGACTCGGGAGGTACTTCGGAGCAATGTCACATGTTGAGTACTACATAAGAGCCAACGACATCATGCAACCTCCCAGATTGCACACGCATGCTTATGTTAGGTGGACAAGTTGACGAAGGCTCAAAATTTCCTAGCTACTGCAATGAGGATGATGGGACATACTCAAAACATGCTCACAAACTTTGACAATGGTGACCCCAGGAAGTCGACACCACCAGACTCGACGCTACTCTCCCCTTCATCAAGGTGTACTCCATACGAAATGATCCTAAAAGATGCTGGATCGATGCCTCCAAGGAATTCAGCCATGCATCATCAATTTCAAGTGTTGGGCCATGTCCCATGACACCTGACAAGACCCATCCCAATCCCCCTGGATTATCGTGGGATGTGCATACTCCCGTCTAGCACCGCATGTCAGACCAGGGATAAACTCGTCACCCGCTCGGGGTTGGCCAGAGTACGCCAGGATCGGTGGTGGGAACTGGCATGTGATGTCTCGATCTCTGCTACAGCCTGCATCCGCGATCAACATGAAAGGTATTAAAACCATAAAAGCTGTGAGTGGACAAAAACAACAGTTTATAAAAACAGTTTATCGAAAACACATTTATACCCTTCAAGTAAAAGCATGCATGCATCACAAAACAACATTTCAAATACTTTCTCGGAAGCAAGACCTATTGCTTCCCAAATCAAATCTCAGTGAAAAATGATTCTCAATCGAAGCTAGTATCTCCGTAAGGTCTCAGCCCAAAACCAGAAAACACGTACAGGGCCTCAGCCCAAAACCAAGTCATAGAAAAACAAGTACGGGATCTCATCCCAAATCATAAAACATGTGGGAACTCATCCTATCCTCATCTCAGTGTCAGTCATGATTCCAATCTTAGCACATGTGCAAATAGCTCAGGACCGCTCACAATCCTAGCATGTCGCCATGAACAAATCACCCGCCGCGACTGTCTCTAGATCATCGTGAACACATCACCAATCGATCTTAGAAAATAACATCAGCACTCCTAAGTCGAGCCTCCCTCGACAACAGGTAGTGCATCGTGACCTCTCCGGAAGGAACACATCCGCAGTCCGAAGGTGGGCGTCATATCCTCAGGGACTCAAACCTGAATGTCATCATTATCGATCGGGTTGGACTCTAACCCGATCGACTGGGACTCTAACCCATAAATCATCAATGGGGCCATAAGCCCGAGATATCACCAAATGGGTCACAACCCAAAAATCCAGTGTCCAACGACACTTCATATTCCATGATTCCTCGAATCCTATCAAATCCACAACTAGGTCTCATGCTCGAAATATCTTTCATAAAACTCATAACTGGGTCATAGGCCGACTTATCTCACGTTTGACTATACTGTAAGTCAAACCTCAAATCAACTAGGTCATATGCCCGAAAGATATTTCCAAAGCTAAAAACCACTTCTCATTTTCAAAAAACCTTACAAATCATCCTTGATTTTCACCCAACTCAAGATCGTTCAACTGGGACTCATGCCCGAATCTAGATTTCATGCATCTCCGTGAAATCCTCTAAAATTGTAAATCAGTTCCTCGATTTCACGCTTCTCTGTGAAACCTTCGAAATCAAATAAAACACAAGCACATAGTATACTCGACTGAAGCCCAAACATCATATAAAACTGAAATCTCGAACTACGTGCAATAACACATTTTCTTACGAAAATGCCAAACAATTCATATTTAAAACACATGCACTCATGACATCTCAAATCATGTTCATAACATATATAAAACATTTATGCATGCATCTTATTCATAAAACAAAGTCCACTCATAGATCGTCCAAGCTACGCCTCGATACGCGTGCCATAAGCCTCTTCGGGCTAATCCAACCTCTCCGGGTCATCCGGACCTGTACAAATCATACTCAAATGTTACTAATAACCTAGAAAAGTCCTAATCAAGAACCCCCAACATTCCTGAAAAATTCAACGTGTCCCGGACACGCTTCCCTAAGCTTTAAACCCCAATTTGACCAACCTAACGATCTTCGTTCGACTCGAAATCACCACTGGATTCGTATCGTCGAAACCTTTGAAATGGTTCTGGTCCCACCTCAAAATACGTTCCCATGCGCCCCACACGCAAGTCAAAGTTACGGTCAACGTTGACCAAAACATCAAGGCTGACGTCAGTAGTCAACGATCAAAGTCAAGGGTGACGTTAGTAGTCAATAGTCAAAGTCAACGCTGACGTCAGCATGATGACACCTGACAGGTTCTGACAGTTGTCAGATCTGACACCTGTTAGATCTGACAGTGCCACGTGTCACACGTCGATTAGTCCACGTGGCCTTACATGTCAAGCTTACTGTACTTGAAAATTGCCACGTGGCAGCGTCCCATTGGTCGACCTCTGACACCTGTCAGATGATGACGTCAGTTGATGACGTCATCATCATCTTCTTCCTCTATCCGGGTTGACCCGATTGACTGTAATGGGTCGCGCAGACCGGCGACCTGACCCGACCCTAACTCTCTCAATACTGCACCGTTTTGTCCTGGTTTCTTCCAAACTGATCGTCATCAATCTAGCAACAAATCTATCTACTCAAAACGATAAAAAATCATGCAAAAATCTCACCTGGAATCGATGAACAATGAACTTGATCTTCAAGCTTGGATTCCAGCCAACCCCAGTCACCTCAGCTTTCGAAACCAGTCCCAAAAGTGGTCGTTTGGGTCCTAGGAAACTATCCTAATCCATCAAATAGCCCCATAACCCTTAAATCCAAACCTCTAATTTTCAAATTAAAAACTCACCATGTCGGGTCTCCAGTCACCCTACACGACGACCCACGTTGTTGCCCTCGTTCAATTCATCTCGACCACCTTTTCACTCTTCCGTTTACCCCATTAGCAGAGGATGAGGTTTTCTGCAGGTTGGGGTGGGTCGTGGTTTTGTGTACGTGTTTCAGGTTAAGGAAAATAAAGGAGAAGAATGAAATAGAGGAAATGGGTATACATGTATGTGGGGTATGAATCAATGGATGAGTGACACTTGTCACTCATCCATTGGGCTTAGTATCAAATATCTGGGCCCTAAATAAGACAAAAGCCACTCGTCTCGTAAAATGTGCAATAATACCTAAATCATCCGTGACCCGTAACTTTCCCATCGAATGTCCGATTTCGACGTACCACCAGTCTACGGACTTGTATCGACTCGATCTACGTAACAGTCCTTGGTCCACGTAACGGTCCTCATGTCATGACAAATCTTGGGTAAATGTCTCAGTGCCCACGACTACAAATTCCAACACACAACTTCAAGATTCATTCGAATATACCAAGCTCAAATTTCACTTCCTTGAAGAGAGCTTGATGGCACTAAAAAGGTACGGAATTCAGCTTTCCAACGCCACCAACGACACTCAATTCGGAGCTAAAACGAAGTTAGAAGACCAAAATTATTACATAAAGGTCAAATCTTCCAAAAATCGACATGCACTCAAAAAATATGGAAGGCTTCTATTAATGAAAATGAAAGAAGTTGGAAATTCACAAGTTGAATGCTCAAACATATATTCAATGCTAAGATTAAGCTACGAGCCAAGAAGAATCATGAAGCTCATAATCAGGACCTGCACGACCTTAGAGTCTATCCGTCAACCTGTGAGCAAGCCTTGGAGGCCTTCGATCATCCTATCGTGGACTTTCAGTGATGCATCATCCATGGCCTTCTTAAAGCAATGGGGGAAACCTCCCCAACATCGCATACTTGGCATAGTAAGCTTCACAAAAGCAACTTCACTACTATTTGACTCTGTGGCGGCTACAAAGCAACTTGACTTTCAACTCCAAGACGAAACAATGGTTTGGTGCCATGTGTCTTCACGCCACTTGGCTTCAGCATCTAGATGACGGCACCTCCAAGCGCTCTTCCTTCAATTAGGCACTGATGTACAACATCTCTAGCTTTGCAAGGGGCATGATCGATTCTCCATACTCCACCTTGTTACCACCCCATTTTGTGCTCAAAAAGGCCTTTAAGATCAAGTCTATAGAAGGTCGTCCATCGTCCAAAGCATGTAACGATCCGGACGTTCAAAAAGGAGAAATTTGGAAAATTTGAAGAAAATGACGATTTGTCCCCTAGATAATGGGCGAACGGTTGACTTTTTGCTCGGGTGGTCAAACGGACTTTGACCGATGACTGTAACGTAGTTCGGGATGTCACGAGTTCATAGACAGGTGGCACGCCCGATTCTGACATTCGAGGAGGAAGTTATGATGTTCGGAAGTTCAAGGGCATTTTCGTAATTTGGACGCAAAGGTGGAAATTGTTGACTTTTCAAACGACATGAACTGTGCATGTAAGTCGAGGACCATTAGGTAGGTCTCGAGATGCTGAATCCGTAGATAGGTGGCACGCGTCAATCGGAGTTCGGATGACCGAGTTACGGGTCTAGAAGCGTGAAAGGCATTTTGGTAATTTATCCAAGTAGGCGGAAAATGGTAATTGGACATTTGATCATGGAATGGGACAGAAATTGGGCTGATTCAGCCATAGTGATGCCACCGAATGACATCTGTCATACCCTAGGATCAGATTAGTGGCACAAGGAAGGTGTGTAAGTTAAACTAAGAGAGCTAGTGGGCTTGGGAACATAATGCACAGTAATGTGCTGGTGGTGCGTTTGAAACTTGAAAAAACAGAGCACTGGGAATTGTTTAGTCATTTGAGAATTTTGAGCAGAGCACCGGTCGCTTTTGATCGATTAATTGAAGTGTTTTGAATGAGTTCCTAGGACGGTTGGAGAGAGAGCAGAGATTTGAGTTTGAGAAGAGAAGGAAAGTGATGAGAAGGAGTGGAAGAAAAACTCAAAACCCGAAACCTGCCTTTGTGTAATTTCAAATTTGAATTTGAATTGTAGACCAGTCCAAGCCAAATTAAGGTTCGAATAAGACTTCTGGGACTTAGAGTAGTCGAACGTGATCGAAAACGGAAGCAATCAACGAGGTGATGTCCTGGGACTAGACCCGCGACGGTTTGAGATTTTCACGATTGAGTTCGATCATACAGAGGTATGTTCAAATCAAATTGAGCTTGAATTCGTGGTTAGAATGAGCCTATGATGCTTCCTAATTGATCAATTTAACGAAATCAACGAAAATTGAAGGGATCGAATGAAGAACGTTTTCGAAAATTTGAATTCAGTTGGATAGTTATAAGTCATTATAATTGGAATTGAGATGACAGACCTTTAATTCTTACATTTACGATGTTTTTCGATATTTGAATTACAGGAAAAGAGCTGGAATCGAACAGGATTGAAACGGGTCAAAACGCGGGTCGCAGGACCCGTTTGCAGGGGAAACGGGTAGAGGTGACGATGAACAATAACCAGGTTACTGTAGCAGGCGCGTGAGCCTCACGCGCAGCTGCTTACGGCGGCGCGTGGGAGCGCATGAGAGGGAATCCCGAGGTGAGGTCAATATGACTCTTGTTTTATGCAATGTAACGAACATTTTAGCGTTGATTTTGAGTTAATCGGACACCGTTTCGATATTATTTTGAGGGTCCGAAGGTTTATGTTACGTTTTAATTAATATATAATTCCCAAAAATTTTTGGGAAATTAGTATGATGTTATTTGAGACCTTAGAACCCTGAAGAATGATTTCGGACAGGATTTGAGATTTTTGGAAAATGCTGAAAATTACGGAAACGCGTGCAGTGCGAAAACGAGCGTTATGGACGGTGTGTGAGTGGACTTTTCTTTCAAAATTTAATGCATGCAGAAATATTTCTATGATTTCTATGATTATGATTATGTCTTGTGATAATTCCGATTTTCGTATTTATACGTATTTTGGTATGCAATACGTAACTGCACGTATTTCAAGACTATGGTTTCTCTTATACTTTGATGATGGTTTGATGAACGATTTTACATGACTGTGAGCATGATGTTTTAAGGATGTTTTGATTATGATTGTGAGTATGACTTACGGTGTTGACACGGATTTCGAGATTTTTACGGATTTGCACGTTTTACGAGATTTGAGTATGTTGTGATTGATCATGATTTTGATGTTTTGACCTTAGGATTTGAAATATGATGTGATTTCAAAGATTTAAAACGGATTTTGGAAAAGGTGATTTAGGGCTTGATGCCCAGGGCATAAAAGTAATTTTGATGAATGAGATTCGGATTTCGGAAACGTGAAAGTGGATTTCCGGGTTTGGGTTCGGGATGATGTTTCCGAATGCTAGCTTACGGAATCATTATTGCGAATTCAGATTTGGAAAGGGATGACGGATATGATTGGGGATTTGAATGTGAAATTCGGACATAAGTCCTATTATGAGAAAATGTGATTTCGGATTGATTTTGGAATTTGGATCATGATGGATCCGGACTTATTATGAATTGCATATGTTTTGGGTTTAAAGACCCGGTGCTATTGCTGGAGCACGTTTTGAGTTTAAAGACTCGGTTAATTAATGACGAGGGAGGGCCCTTGATGAGTTTAAAGACTCGGTTACTGTTTTGAGTTTAAAGACTCGGTATGATACCCCTAGAGGCCTATTGATTATGTCCTTAGTTTAAAGACTCGTTGATATCCCGGGAAGGCCTGATTATGCACATGGTTTTGAGTTTAAAGACTCGGGCGCACTTGAGATCCAGCAGATTGATTTGACTTGTGAATTACGGTTGATTTCTGATGTTTTCGGATGTGTTTGGCAATGGCCCGGTTTATGTGGTTTGATGGATTTTTGGATTATGTTACGTACTTGGTTTGATTCATGGTTTTGGGCTGAGGCCCTGTGTTTATGTCTACGGGCTAAGACCCGAAGGTTAAAAAAAGGAAAATGATTTTGATTTTCATACACGGTTTTTCTTATGTTGGAAATGAAATGGATTGCGCAATGATTTTCGAATGCATGCATTGGTTTTACGTGGAGGGTAGAAATGTATTTCTATAACCTATTTTATAAACTGATTCATTTTTGTCCACTCACACCTTTTGTGTTTTTATTGACCCTCCAGGTTGTGGCGCGTTGATCGAGGCTAATCGAGAGGCTGAGGCATGAGTGAGTACGTGTGTGGCTGTCCCTAGTTTCGCAAGTACTGAGGGTAAATTGGGAACTTCAGTTGACTTGCAAGACGGGAGCAGGATTGGGCACGGTTATCAATGTCCCTTCGAGGGCGGTCCTGTCAATTTGGTATCAGAGCATCAGGTTGCTGATTCTGTTGCCACATCATGCCTCCGAAACGTAAGCCTCGTGCGCGACCTGGTAGTTAGACGGGTAGACGAGGGTGTACTAGACCTCGTGATAGATCTCAGACGAGATTGACCCAGGGTTGAGGGTCAGAGGTCAGGTAGAGTACACTGTGAACCACTATTTGTTAGACATAGCATTGTGAGGGTCCCGGGGTCGAATGAGCCCATCGGCTAGAAAGGCTGCATAATTGGGCAAGTTGCACTCGTGATGGGATTATTTTTGGTGAAATCCTTAAGTGGAATGTGTGTTTAAAGAGTCTAAAATGTGACGGTGGTGTAGATTAATGGATACAAGTGAGATGGCACTGTTGGGGTGTGATAGAGTGAGGTTGACTCCTATATCGACTGTTGAGATAACAGGCGAGGGAAGAGTTGGTGGAGCCCGTGATAGACCTTAGAGGCATGGTCAGTTGGGACCATATGCCCATGAATTTGGAATTCCTTCGTGGGGAGCCTGAGTAGCCTTGGAGTGATGGTCTGGATACTCATTACTTGTGGTCGTGATGTAAGATTAACCAGGGCCATCCACTCTTTCATGTCTTGAGATTGGCTATTGGTTAGATATGGATGTTGTTGGTGATTGGTTTTGGTATGGAAATCGTTGAACTGACTAGAGTTATCGATTTGATACTTTGTTAATAGTCATGTGGTAACCTTGGTAATCATGTATGGTAAGATTGGCGAGAGATAAGGGGGGTAGACCTATCGATGTGAGGTTACCCAGGATGATTGGTGTTATTCGCCTTATGAAGAACTTAGATTTGGATGTCATCCTTGGATTGGATTGGTTGATGACCCATGAGACCTCTATCAAGTATGATGATTAGAGAGTGACATGTGGAGTCTAGGATTCCAGAGGTTATGTTTCAGGGAGACTCGAGGGTGTTACCCTATAAGATGATTGTGATCCCCACAACCAATAGATGGTTGGGGTATGAGGTATTCAAGTTTACTGGTCACATGTGTGGTATATGTGCCTAATGTATGAGATGCCTAGTGAGGGCTGAGGATGCCCAGATTTCTCAACCTATTCCTGAGATTTTTCTAGGATGAGAAATTAAGTCTATGATGATTTGAGTTTACATGTGGATTATGGACAACTTGATAAGTAACGGTATGAGATAAATATCCTGTATTACGAATTAAGGGATTGTAGTTTCGTGGGAAGGTTGTGAGTAGTGACCTTAAAAAGAGAGGCCAACATGGTAATGATTGCCGATTTTGAGTAAAAGAGAGAAAAAGATGATGTTCGGATTTGATATGGCTAAGGTTAGTTGATGGTGATACCCTTGGATAGCCATTGGACTAGTTATAGTTGGGAGATGAGGAGTCGGGTAGTCTGACCACATTTGGGTGATGTGTGGTACCAGGATTGATGATTGGTTGGCTGGTGTACTTACATGTACCGATGGGCGTGTAATATACTGAACAGATGTATTGAACGCCCACAGAGAGAGAGATAGTTGAATAAGTGTTAGGTCTGATAGACCAAAGTAGGTTTGGGGAACATGAGTTGGTCTGAGATTTGTTGGAGACCACAAAGTATTGTAGGGATCTCTTCCATGCTTTTCCAATTTTGGCGATTGACCCGAAAGGAGGTCAGAGTTATTGGAACTAAAAACTGAGTGTTGAATGGTTGGTGTCCTCCTATGTACAGAGGAGTGCGTGAGATACTGGACGGATGTAGCGAATGCCTCAGGGCGAAACGTATGTTTAAATAAGTGCTAGGTCTGGTCGAACGAATAACGGTCGGGACCAATGTGAATCCTAGGAAAAACAAACATTTTGGTCAATGGAGATGAGAACTGAGATAGAATGGTTACTAGTGGAGAAACGATGACTTATGTTCGATCACTCACTATGAGATTTTGGATTCGGTTAGTCGGGTGTTGATGCCAGTTGAACCCTTAGAAGTTGACCTTCCGTGTATGAGTTGAGATCGACCCACGGGGTTGAGGATGCAGAGGTCATATACCTTTAGGAAGGATTGTACGAGTACCATATCGAAATTTAGAATTGGTAATGATGGATAAAAAGAAAGGCCTAATGTGTAATAAGGTGATGGTCGGAATATTGAGATGACGACCACATTGTTGGATCAAGTATTACTTGAGGAGAGGATTGTCATGTTGGATAACCTACAGATAGGTGAAATCTTGTTAGTTACGGAACTCCATAGGATTGGAGTAGTACATGATTTCTGATAACTTGGGCGGTTGACGTCAAACTGCAGGACCATACTTGGTGTATGGTGGAGTCGAAGTTAAGAAGGGATGTTCCTTGCATTATAGCAGTTATGATTGTACTGAGTGCTTATTAACAATGGGAAGGAATCAGGAGAAAAGGTTAAAAATCATTATACATAGTGACCCTGGGAAAGGGATTTGGTATGATTGACCTTGTGAGGGGATGCGTTCCTGAATTATTAAACCTTAGGAGTGTAATGGCCTAGTGGCCTGATAACCTTTGTGCGAATTTAGCCATTGAATCATGTCACGAGTGGATGACATGTAATCGAGGGAATCTGACTGATTCTAGTGTACCTTGGATCGTGTGGACTCGAACATGACCTAGGCTACGAATTTCGAGCCTGTACGTGGCATGACTGCCCAGGGGGCAGGGTTTCGTACAGAGGTTGAGACTGGCTGTATGATTGCTATAAGTTGGGTATGACGTATACCTGGTTGAGAGTGATTATGTTTTGAGTTCATCTCAGACATGTTTCCTTGGGAAAATATTATGGCTCCCACTAATTGAAATTTCGAGGACGAAATTCTTTAAGGGGTTAGATTGTAACGACCCGGACGATCAAAAAGGGGAAATTTGGAAAATTTGATGAAAATGACGATTTTGCCCCTAGATAATTGGCGAATGGTTGACTTTTTGCTCGGGAGGTCAAACGGACTTTGGCCGATGACTGTGACGTAGTTCGGGACGTCACGAGTTCATAGATAGGTGGCACGCCCGATTCCGACATTCGAGGAGGAACTTATTATGTTCGGAAATTCAAGGGTATTTTCGTAATTTGGACGCAAAGGTGAAAATTGTTGACTTTTCAAATGACATGGACTGTGCACGTAAGTCCAGGACCGTTGGGTAGGTCTCGAGAAGCTGAATCCGTAGACAAGCGGCACGCGTCAATCGGAGTTTGGATGACCGAGTTACGGGTCTATAAGCGTAAAGGGCATTTTGGTAATTTGTCCAAGCAGGGGCAAAATGGTAATTGGACATTTTATCAAGGAATGGGACGGAAATTGGGCTGATTCAGCCATAGTGATGCAACCAAATGACATCTGTCATACACTAGGATCAGATTAGTGGCACAAGGAAGGGTGTGTAACTTAAACTAAGAGAGCTAGTGGGCTTGGGAACATAATGCATAGTACTGTGCTGGTAGTGCGTTTGAAACTTGAAAAAACAGAGCACTGAGAATTTTTTAGTCATTTGAGAATTTTGAGCAGAGCACTGGTCGCTTTTGATCGATTAATTGAAGTGTTTTGAATGAGTTCCTGGGACGGTTGGAGAGAGAGCAGAGATTTGAGTTTGAGAGGAGAAGGAAAGTGATGAGAAGGAGTGGAAGGAAAACTCAAAACCCGAAACCTGCCTTTGTGTAATTTCAAATTTGAATTTGAATTGTAGACCAGCCCAAGCCCAATTAAGGTTTGAATAAGACTTCTGGGACTTGGAGTAGTCGAACGTGATTGAAAACGGAAGCAATCAAGGAGGTGAAGTCCTGGGACTAGACCCGCGACAGTTTGAGATTTTCACGATTGAGTTCAATCATACAGAGGTATGTTAAAATCAAATTGAGCTTGAATTCGTGGTTAGAATGAGCCTATGATGCTTCTTAATTGATCAATTTAACGAAATCAACGAAAATTGAAGGGATTGAATGAAGAACAGTTTTCGAAAATTTGAATTCAGTTGGATAGTTAGAAGTCATTATAATTGGAATTGAGATGACAGACCTTTAATTCATACATTTACGATGCTTTTCGATATTTGAATTACAGGAAAAGAGCTGGAATCGAACAGGATTGAAACGGGTCAAAACGCGGGTCGCAGGACCCGTTTGCAGGGGAAACGGGTAGAGGTGACGATGAACAGTAACTGGGTTACTGTAGCAGGCGCGTGAGCCTCACGCGCAGCCGCTGGCGGCGGCACGTGGGAGCGCGTGAGAGGGAATCCTAAGGTGAGGTCAGTACGACTCTTGTTTTATGCAATGTAACGAACATTTTAGCGTTGGTTTCGAGTTAATCGGACACCGTTTCGATATTATTATGAGGGTCCGAAGGTTTATGTTACGTTTTAATTAATATTTAATTCCCAGAAAATTTTGGGAAATTAGTATGATGTTATTTGAGTCCTTAGTAACCTGAAGAATGATTTCGGACATGATTTGAGAATTCTAGAAAATGCCGAAAATTACGGAAACGCGTGCGGCGCGAAAACGAGCGTTATGGACGGTGTGTGAGTGGACTTTGCTTTCAAAATTTAATGCATGCAGAAATGTTTCTATGATTTCTATGATTATGATTATGTCTTGTGATAATTCCGATTTTCATATTTATACGTATTTTGGTATGCAATGCGTAACTGCACGTATTTCAAGACTATGGTTTCTCTTATGCTTTGATGATGGTTTGATGAAAGATTTTACATGACTCTGAGCATGATGTTTTAAGGATTTTTTGATTATGATTGTGAGTATGACTTACGGTGTTGACACGGATTTCGAGATTTTTACGGATTTGCACGTTTTACGAGATTTGAGTATGTTGTGATTGATCATGATTTTGATATTTTGACCTTGGGATTTGAAATATGATGTGATTTCAAAGATTTAAAATAGATTTTGGAAAAGGTGATTTCGCACTTGATGCCTAGGGCATAAAAGTAATTTTGATGAATGAGATTCAGATTTCGAAAACGTGAAAGTGGATTTTCGGGTTTGAGTTCGGGATGATGTTTCGGATGCTAGCTTACGGAATCATTATTGCGAATTCGGATTTGGAAAGGGATGGCGGATATGATTGGGGATTTGAATGTGAAATTCGGACATAAGTCCTATTATGAGAAAATGTGATTTGGATTGATTTTGGAATTTGGATCATGATGGATCCGGACTTATTATGAATTGCATATGTTTTGGGTTTAAAGACCCGGTGCTATTTCTGGAGCACGTTTTGAGTTTAAAGACTCGGTTAATTGATGACGAGAGAGGGCCCTTGATGAGTTTAAAGACTCGGTTACTGTTTTGAGTTTAAAGACTCAGTATGATACCCCCCAAGTCCTATTGATTATGTCCTGAGTTTAAAGACTCGTTGATATCCCGGGAAGGCCTGATTATGTACATGGTTTTGAGTTTAAAGACTCGGGCGCACTTGAGATCCAGCAGATTGATTTGACTTGTGAATTACGGTTGATTTCTGATGTTTTCGGATGTGTTGGGCAATGGCCCGGTTTATATGGTTTGATGGATTTTTGGATTATGTTACGTACTTGGTTTGATTCATGGTTTTGGGCTGAGGCCCTGTGTTTATGTCTATGAGCTAAGACCCGAAAGTTAAGAAAAGGAAAATGATTTTGATTTTCATAAACGGTTTTTCTTATGTTGGAAATGAAATGGATTGCGAAATGATTTTCGAATGCATGCATTGGTTTTACGTGGAGGGTAGAAATGTATTTCTATAACCTGTTTTATAAACTGATTCATTTTCGTCTACTCACACCTTTTGTGTTTTTATTGACCCTCCAGGTTGTGGCGCGTTGATCGAGGCTGATTGAGAGGCGGAGGCATGAGTGAGTACGTGTGTGGCTATCCCTAGTTTCCCAAGTACTAAGGGTAAATTGGGAACTTCAGTTGACTTGCCAGACGGGAGCAGGACCGGGCATGGTTATCAATGTCCCTTCGGGGGCGGTCCTGTCAAAGCAACTTCTTGGAAGGCTTCAGTTACTTCATGGCACCACATGCACTTCGTCTTGCGTCATGGGAAGCCTTGCTTTGAGAATGAAGCACATCTCGCCTTGTAGCTGCAACACACTTTGCCTCGCAGCTGGAACAAGTCTCATGTTGGGTTGTGACACGTCACACTCCAAATGATGGGACCCTTTGCCTCCTTCATTGAAAGCCTCGATGTTAGCTTCACCTACACTTGAAGATGAAAAGTCTGTCAATGCACTGAGCTCTTCTATCCACCAAGCACTAGAAGCATGGTCACTGGAAAGAAAGTCTCGTGTCAACTAGCACATCACCTCCAGCTCTAACCTTATCTTGCTTTGAGTTGTGGCGCACCAAGCCTTGGATGTAGAATACCTCGCCTTGCACTTGTAGCATGCCTCGTATGTAGTTGCACCATGCCTCGCCCCGCAGTTGTAATGCGCCCCACCTTGTATTCTGATGTACCTCGCCTTGCACCAAAGCATGACCCTCATTGTAATGTAACACACCTTACCCCAAAGCTGGAACACGCCTTGCCTTGTGTCACACCTCACTTCAAGTCATGAAACTTCGCGCTTCTCCCATTGAAGGTCTTGATGTTGGCTCCACTCGCAGTTGAAGATGAAAAGTCTGCCAACGAGCTGAGCTCTTCTATCCACCAAGCACTAGAAGCATGGTCATAGGAAAGAGAGCCTCGTGTTATCTACCGCATCACCTCTTACTCTAATCTTTCCTTGCCTTGAGTTGTGGCATGCCAATCCTTGGATGTAGAATACCTCGCCTCGCACTTACATTCTGTTGTACCTCACCTTGCATCCTACTGCGCCTTGCCTTGCCTCATCTCTTGCTGATAAAGTCTCGACAAGCCATGGTGCACTTGGTTTCTCATGCACTGTGCTTTTCTATCCACCAAGTGTCACTTGCATGGTCATTGGAAAGAACGCCTCACGCCATTTGATGCATCACTTCAAGCTCCAACCATGCATTACCTTGCTGCACCTTGCCTTACACCATAGCATGACCCTCACTGCAGTGTAGTGTGCCTCGCCTCGAAGCTAGAATGCGCATCGCCTTGTGACTCGCCTCACTTCAAGTCATGGAGCTTCACGCATCCCCCGTTTAAGGCCTTGATGTTGGCTTCACCCGCACTTGAAGATGACGCGCCTGTCAATGCCCCAAGCTCTTCTATCCACAAAACACCACAAGCATGTGAACTGGATGAGCGTCTTGATGTCATGTCCATCATCTCTTGAAATCGAAAGCTACAACAAGTTCCAGATACGCCACCAGATGGTCTTACGACATGTTGCCCCACAAAGTGAGGTCTTCAAGACTACACCAGAAGTATGCCTTCATACATCTTGAAATGATTATCTCAAAAAGTAGAGCGCATCGCCGCTTGAACCATTGCAATCGGACATCTACAACCCTCAAAATCTGCAAATGATCAAAGTTGAACAAAAGAAAAATAATATATAAAATATTTTTTAAAATAATATATGCAATAATATAATATATATATATATATATATATTTAAACTTCTTACAAACATAAGAATACAAAAACAAATAAAAAAGGAGATTATGGGAGCTACAGGTGGACGAGAAAAAAAGAGGACAAAAGACGCAAAGATTGTGTAGCCAACACTTTGAAAAGCAGAGACCGAAGCTCCTGTTGCCCGCCGACGTCCTTTTCACATAAGACCGGTTTATCCCGCTCCTGCTGTGAAGCTGCTCCCCTGCCACAAGTAGCTGCATCACCTGCCCGTAGGACTCTTTCCTTTTTTTTCTCAGCGGCAAGGCTCCCTCAAGTTGTGTGAAGACTGCACCAACCTAAGGCATCCTTGCACCCTTCCTTTCTGCTCCAACTTCAATGAGTGCCCCCACCTCTGCAACATCCAATCACACTATTTCTCCATCTTCAAAGAAAAAAAAGGGCGTCATTCAGCTGTCAGTTGTAAGACAAAGGAAAGAAATCTCCTCTCTCCCAACTGCATTACAAGAAGAGGAAAAAACCCTAAATGGCTTGAGTAGACTACCAATGCTTATTTTAAATAAAAAATCAAGCCACAGGCTCAAGCAAGTAACGTAGGCCCATAGGCTTCAGCTTCAGCATAGAATTGAATCATAAATTCGATGGGCCTCATTCAAACAAAAACGTAGGGAAATTGAAGACAAAGTTGAGTCCTACTCCCGTAAAAAAAAGTGGTTTATTGGGACCATAATAAAAACTACATGTCACGACCCAACCTTCTCCAATAGGATATTGTCCGCTTTGGGCCCAGCCCTCACAGTTTTTTTTTGGGAGCTCACGTCAAACTTCCCATTGGGTCATCCATCCTGGGATTGCACCAGCCTTAACTCGCTTAACTTTGGAGTTTCCAAGGAATCCAAAGCCAATGAGCTCCCAAAAGGCCTTCTAGTAGATAGATACGTGTCCACACATAAAAGGCACTTTACCTTTCCCTCCCCGAGCAATGTGAGATTGTTCATGGTTCTTCTCAAGACACGGGTCTTACAATCCACCTCCATTGGGGCCTAGCTTCCTCGCTGGCACACTTCTAGTCGGGGTCCAGCTCTGATACTATTCTGTCACGACCCGACCTTCTCCAACAGGATATTATCCGCTTTAGGCCCAGCCCTCACAGTTTTGTTTTCGGGAGCTCACATGCAACTTCCCAGTGTTTTCGGGAGCTCACATGCAACTTCCCAGTGGGTCACCCACCCTGAGATTGCACCAGCCTCAACTCGCTTAACTTTGGAGTTCCTAAGGAATTAAAAGCCTGTGAGCTCCCAAAAAGCCTCCTGCTAAATAGATATGTGCCCACACATATAAGGAATTTCACATTTCCCTCCCCGAGCGATGTGAGATTGTTCACCCAAGACAAGGGTTTTACATTACATCCCTTAGGATTCCCTGAATTTCTAAGCGATGTGGAGGCATTTGTGGAACCATAAATCACTGAAAAATTGTGCAGCCGCCACGTGGCTCACGACTCTCATAATGTCCATATTACCCCTTGTAATACAATTACGACATCACACGATCTCCCCATTAATTTAATATATTTATCAATTAAATATATTAATTAATCAGATCAAGACCAATAATAAATAATCTCTCCACAAGTTATTTATTATTATTTATATAATTAATAATAGTGATTTCTCTAGGTAGAATCACCTATTAAACACTATTCTCTTCAACCAATCAGATGCTCCGGTGACCCACAAGACTTCACTATAAATACAGAGACTCACTCATCTCTAAAGATAATTGAAAACTCATACTAAAACTCTGCCGGTTTATTCTCTCGATTAAACTGACTTTGGCATCAGAGTGTTCTTAGTTAAACCACCCCTCAGACTTCAACTTTAACTCCGATTATTTCTTATTATTGTGTGTAGGGATCGAGAAGGAATTCTACAAGCCTGGACGATTTCTGTATCAACACTCATACTTTGTGAGACCTATTTATACTTCATGAATAACCATAGTCACTAACTAAAGGCAATTTCCCAATGTAAAAAAAAAAATGAATCTAAATTGGGGAAGAAATGATTTTTTAGTTTTATTTTTTGCATAAATGAATTCATTAATTTTTCAATGTAGTTTTTCGATTTTTATTTTTATGTTGATCATTTTATTATTTTTTCATCCACATGGCAACACGTAATTTTAAAAGATAGATCTAGGGGTGGGCATATTGTCCCGAAATACCGAAATCATCATGTCTCGTATCATACCAAATCGAAAAAAAAAACCGAATAGTAAAACCGAAAGGATGATCGGTACCGTACCGGTTTAAATCGGTATGGGATCGATTTCGATGTTACGGAATACCGTCCCATACCGAAACCAAACCGATTTTAATTTTTTTAATTAATTAAAAATTAAATTAAATTCAACAATAAAAAACCCGTAATAATCTAATAGCTAATGATGGATTTAATTGTATATTAATTTAGTTGACAAATTTAATTGTATACTAATTTAGTTGATAGATTTGATTGTATTTTAAGAGTTTTTTAGTTGATGGATTTAATAATTTGTTAGGGTTTTTTAGTTAATGTTGTTAATTTTAGTTGATATATTGAGATTGATTAGGTTATGAATTTTCTATATATTTTGAGCAATATTTGTTACCCAACAAGAGTTATAATTTCTCAATTTTATCAAAATATTGTTTTTAGACATTGAATCAAGTAATAAATAAATGAAATTATGAATTTGGCTTCAAAACTGAAACCGTACCGAAACCATACCGAACCTAATTGGTACGGTATCAATTTTATATTTAGAAATATCATACCGTACGAAACCGATTAAAATTATTTGGTACGGTTCCGGTATCACCTCCATACCGAACCATGCCCAGGGCTAGATAGATCTCACAATTGACACATAAGCATTTAACAAATTTTTTAACGGAATAATTAATGATGGAGCTTTATTGTTATATTTTAAAGAATTTATGATACTGAAATGCAATTTTTGAAAAGTTAAATATAACTGTGAAATTGAATGTAAAATATAAAGTATTAAAGTGTAATTTATTCAAAAAAGAAAAAGAAAATAAAAACATGATGAAAAGTAATAATAAAAACCCACTAAAAGATGTCATTTTTTTGGGCAAATTACACTTTATTATTTTGTATTTTACACCTTGTAATAGATTCATATCTAAACTTTTAAATGTTACAATTTCCACCATAAACTCTTTAAATCGTTACACTTTGACCCCTTTATTAAAATTTCCGTTAAATCTAAAATGAGACCCACAATTTAAATAATAAAATATTAATTTAAATTTATAAAATTATTTGTTAAAAAAAAAACTCAAGTGTTACCCACCTAACCACACCATCATGCGTCTCTCTACCATTCCAATACACTCCACTCCCAAAACCACCCTTCAAAAGGATTCATTCTCTCATTGCTTAGGCTCCTTTACACAAAATAAAACAAACAAATTGAAAGTAAGAAGCATAGAAAGTGAGAGAGAAGAAAAAGAAAATTGGAGTTTGGAGAGATGAACAAAGAGATAGAAATAAAATGGGAGCAATAAGTCATTAATGGGAATCTTATTATTAAGAGAATTATTTTGATGCATTTTTGATATGTTGGAAGGTTTGAAAGCGTTCTCAAGTGTTAAAGGAAAATTTCTGGAAAATTTCTAGAAAATTTCTGAAAATTTATGCATTTTCTAGAAAAAAAAATTATGAGTTTGGTTGAGTATTTTGTCACTAAAAGTCAGAACCCCTTTAGTAGCGATAAATTCAAATGAACAATGACACAAACATTATTTTTATGACGCTGTTTATATGAATTTTTTGTTGCTAAAGGTATTTCTACCTTTAGTGACAAAATACTCAAAGAAATTGATAATCTTTCAGGAAAAATTTGAGAAAATTCACAAAATTTTGGAATTTCTTTGTTTCTTATTTTCAATTTGTTATTTTTTTTTTTGTGAAATAGAGGCCTAAGCAATAAAGAAAATGGGGAATTAATCTTTACGATTAAATATAATCTAATAAAGAAGGGGTGGGGGAGTGGTCTTTGGGGGTTTATTTTTTTTTAAACAAATAATTTTATAAATTTAAGTTAATATTTTATTATTTAAATTGTGAATCTCATTTTAGATTTAACGGAAATTTTAAACGAAAAAGTCAAGTGTAACGATTTAAAAATTCATAATAAAAATTATAATATTTGAAAATTTATGTATAAATCTATTATAATGTATCAAATACTGAATAATAAAATACAATTTACTTTGTTTTATAATTGAAGTAAAAAAATGTCTAATTCCACCAAAAACAGCAAATTCTATTTTAAGCGCTTCAAACTTCAAATGTCAAGGGATTTTTAACCAAAAAAAGTAAGTTGGATCCGACCACAACTTTCCTCCTTCCCTTCCGGCTGGGACAGGAATCTGTTCCTTGGAACAAATGTCTTGTGTCCAACAAGTGTATAAGGAATGTTTACTTGCAGCTTACGTGGCACCAGTTGGCTCAATTTTCCACCGTCAGATCATTCGGAGGGGGAGTTCTTGACTTAATTCGTGTGGATACCCGATAACGGTCACAAGCTAGCAGACGCTCATCACCCGCCGCCTCCACGTCATCATTGACCAATAAAAATACCCGCGTGTTCAATCTGCCATCGTCCGAACCTTCCACGTACGGTCCTAATTTTCTCCCTTCTTTTCCCCTTTCTCTCTCACTCTTTCTCTCTCTTCCTGTATTAGTGCAATACAAAGGAAGCTACGGTGACACAAAGCCTCGATCCTTACGATTCTTGACAAGAATCTCTTAATCGGTTACATCTCCCGCTGGTTATACGCTGCGTTTTGCTTTTTCCAATTTTCCGTGTCGAGCTTTCAGATAGCTATGGAGTTGTCCGGCGTTGTTTCCCGGCAAGTACCGTGCTTTTCCGGCGCGGGAATCAATACAACTCGGTTATCTAAGATGTCGTCTCAGGGTGAGCTTCGAGTTCTTGGTCGTAGAGATTTTGGAGTTTCTTGAGAACCAGAAGGTCTTTTGGGCATTTGAATTCTGGGTTTTGCGATGACGGCCATCTGCAGTATTATAACGCGGGTCCCATGTGTGGTTGTAAGAAGGAGGAGATCAAGAAGAAGCTGAAGGTCCTGAAAGGGTTGTCGAAGGACCTGTCCTCTTATTCTCAGATGGTTTTTGAACCGTCAGATTCTCAGGAGGGTTTGGTCGCTGGAGTCCAGGGAAGCTCATCTCGGTATGTCTTGTGTTTATTTTCATTTGATTCTTGTTTCTTTACTTGAATAAACAGGGTTTTATGGTTAAAACTTCATCTTCATGGGTTGAATTTTGCAATTTTACCTTAATGTATTGTATATTGTAGTGTTGATTACATAATTTAGATTGAATTTTGAGTTATGTTGATTTGGCACTGGTCATGTGAATGATTAAAGCCTGTGTCTTTTTGTGTATATATTTGAGAATTAAGATTCTTATATGGAGAATAAGTTAGGTATGTTTTGATTTTTCTGAAATTGGCTTTGGTCACTGATAATTTATTGAACTTGATGGACTAAATGTGTAATTTTCTGTGTATGCAGGAAGGAGCAGAGGCATTGTTATTAAAACAATTGGAACAGCTGAGAGAAAAAGAGAAGGAATTAAAGAAAAAGAAGAAAAAAGAGAAGGCCATGCTTAAGGCTGAGCGGATGAGAATGATGAACAGCGGATCATCCTCTTCATCGTCATCTGAATCAAGTGAAAGTGAATGCGGAGAAGTTGTCGACATGAACTGCCTAAGAACTGAAGCCCCGCTACAACCAAATGTAGACATTTTGCCGCCATTGAATCATCAAAAAGGGGCGCTATTGACCCTACAAAGCTCATCAGCAATAAGCCCTCATCAAGAGCTCACAAAAGTAGAACATGGCACTGAATTTGGTACTTTAAAGAATCCGAAACCAGAATGGTCCACCGGAACTAGTACTAGTACTAGTGTTGGCCTCAACGATGAACTTAGTAGCTCAGATATCGGTGTGTCTGCGAAGAGGATTGAGGTGTGCATGGCAACAAGTGCAAGAAATCAGGAGGTGGGGCATTGCTGGAAGAATTTGAGAGGGTGATGGGGGATGAAGGAAGTGTTGTTGGGTGCAAGTGTATGGGAAAATGCAAAAATGGTCCGAATGTTAGGGTTTTGAGTACCGGAGATGGGATTCAATCCCAAGGAATGAATGATTCTATTAGGAATCCAAGTAATCCTTTGTACATTGGAGTTGACCTGGAAGATGTGAGCCTCATTGTGGCTAATTTGGGGCTTGTTGCTGCAGCTTAATTAGGTTTAGAATTTTATTGGTCTCCATCAAATCGCATTGAAGGGATATATGTATATGCCATTGAAGTGGTTTGTTTTTTTTTTTTTAATGTCAAATGGTTTATCTTATGGATTGTACGTTTGCTTTCTGGTTTTATTTATTTATTTTTTTTTGTGCCATGTCCGTAGGTCCTCTTTTTTTACTTGGGTAAATGTAAATATTTTTTTGGACATTGGTTAAATGAAAATATAAGGATGGCGAAATTGTGATCTTATTTTTATCCATTTTGGATATAGTCAATATTATATCATACTAGCCTCACTAGCCATCTTTTACAATTTCACCAACATCATTTGCAAATTCACCAACGTTTTTTTTTTTTTTTTTTTTTTTGCATAGTATGTATCCTTAACTTGATTTTCAGTATTATACAAATATGTATTTAAGAATGTGAAATATTAATATCATCTACATTACGTATTTATTGTATAAATAACAATACTTATGGATACTGAAAAGTATTAATAATATTGACATTAATCTATCCAAAAATATGCATCCAACATGCATAATGAAGTCGTGCGTGTCTTCAGACCAATTTTAACCATAAATTGAATGATAAAGATAAAATTGTAAACATCGATTGTAACTTTAAATTTTTAAATATATTAACATTTTACACATAACACAAAAACGAATATATGCATATAAACATCAGACTTCAGACCTCTTTAGATAAAATTGTCATCTCAAATTCTTTAATCATATGCATATGCACCTCTCCTTCACATTCAGAACCAACATTCAGAACCTCTTCCAGTATTATGCAAAATAAGTTTCGTGTTGGATACTGCAACTTCACATTTTTGTCTACCCAATTGTTCCACTATAATTGATCTTAGGCGTTGGCTTTCTCCCGCAGTCCCCTAAATGGCTTGGAGATAAACACATCATCTTCATCGTCTCTTCGAGGTTCATCGTCTTCACCGTCATCATAAGAACCATTGAACTCATCGGAAACTGTCATCATAATTTCAAATCAAATTCATAATTTCCTTTTTTATGAGGAAATCAATAGAAACCCATAGAAAGTCCGACAAAGTAAAATGCAATTAACAGAGAGTCCAAGCTTCCACTTTCATTGCAAGAATTAAAATTTCCCTCTAACAATTACACCAGTGCACTTCTAAATTAATTTTAGTAAATTGAGATCAAGTTAATTAACAGTGAAATAAATTGTAGCACTTTCAATTGCTTGTAAGATAAAAAGGGAAAAAAATGAACTGCAACACAAACACTAAAACCAATTCAAACAGAGCGAAAATGAATAAACTTTGCTCAAAATAGATATAAAAGATCACACATTTTCAATCCAAATTACCTCGTTTCGGCTCTGATGCCATGGTATTCGAATCTCATACCATTTCGGCCCTCGGCACGACGCAATTCAACCCCTTGCCTTCACCAAGACAATGCCTCTCTTACTCTCATCGCATACCTTATACTCTCAACCTTAATCCTAGCTTTATTGCCACCCTAGCTGACATCATCCAATCTCTCTTGTCCCCCAGTCACATTCCTCAAATTCTCAGTTATCAAATTATCTTTTTTTTTTGGTTAAATTTGTTAAGCAAGGATACTTTTATAAATTATTGAGCATTTAACCATTTTGGAGTCTAGTTTAGTTAATTTTAGTGTTGACTTGTAAACAATTGATCTCAAGTTGAATTCTTGTATGAAAAATTTTCAAAAATTTTCCCCTCTCCTATTTTTTTTTTTTTTTTAAAAAAAGACAACCATTTTGGAGTTCTTACTTTATGTATATAGATTTCTATGGGGAATTGATGATAAGTCCTTGATTTTTTTTTCTTTTTTATTAAACAAAAAGATTTCTACGAGGATCAACTGCTCAACAAAGGCTATTGCTGGGGCACAGTCTGCCCCGTAGAGCCACCCCAACAATAAACAAAGCAAATAGACACCAGACTATTTAGAACCTTACATACCAGTTTCGAGCTTCCAAAACATTTATATTGGAATGCTTGAAACCACTAGTTGATAGGGCTCGTTCCTAATTTTTTTGAAAATCAGGTCGGTCCTGCTCTCGTCTAACAATTGTTGTCAAACAAGGAATATTACCAATTTTCTTGTTGTCTATAATTCATTAAATTAATTAAATTAAACTCACTGTCGCGGGGTTACCACCCATGTCCAACCCACTTCCCCCAACAAGTAGCGGTAATTACTAGTTTGACCATGTTCAATTTTACATTATCACCATTTATTATTATTATTATTATTATAAAAATTTAGTAATATTCAAATATAATTACATATAGTCACATATATTCAACCTTTTAAACATATTCCTCTCACATTGAGCATCAACATCACTTATATCATCATATACATATATAACATAATGTCTTCATGTCATCATTTTATCATCATAAACATAATCATCATCATCATGTCATTATCATATGAGCCTTTAGGATTAATTCCATAACTTATCCATATAACACAAACTATTATTCAAACTCTTTATTTTCTCAATTTAATTTTGGATTTAAAGTATAAACCAATATATGTTGAACCTTGAAACTAAACGTAATCGATGTCCAATTAACTTGCAAATTATACCACTGAACTCACAAATTAAGTACTATAACTTTCATGTTGACTAGACGGCCAAAGGAGGCCGCACGAGCTCGTGGCCCTCTCTGCACGTGGTGGCTATGCACTAGGCTCTGTCACCAGCAACCTCTAAACTGGTCTGCAAGCCGAGTTGCCCTACCTGCCAACTTGACCCGACTTGAATCCTCTCATTTTACGACCAAAACTCATGTTCTAATGCATGATCTTCGTCTTTCTGATCCCAGACACATCTCCATAACCCTCAAAATAAAGAAAAACATGCAAGGTTTCATTGTATAATCGCTTTATGGTTTCGACCATGGTTTCCTCTTCAACTGGGGCCATTCCCATGTCCAAACGTCCTGGTTCCAGACTTTAATTGCTCACAGGATCTCCATGAGGCCATTGATGTACTTGTTTCCATGATCCACCATCGGAATCAAAAACCCGAAAGTAAACAATCACGACTACTGTATTTCTCACCACTATGTTTTCTCTCCTTTCATCATGGTTTTCCTCTCAATTTTCCTCCTCTTCTCTCTTGCTCTTCCTTTTTTTCCCTTCTCTCCTCCCAGCTTCTCTCTTTTCTCTGTCTCTCTCTCTCTGTCTCTCTCTCTTTCTCTCTCTCTCTCATGGTGGTGGCTAGTTTCACATTTTTTTTTTCCTTCGGCCACCACCCACTGATCCCCACACATGCACACACTACACATATTTATAGGCTTATAGGTCGGTGGGGAAAATGGGAGAGGAACATCCAAATTTCTCTAGACACATGTCCACATAAATCAAAAGTAAAATTGTAAAATTACCAAAATTCCCTTGATTTTTTAGACCCATATTAAAACCATTTGACCTCCTATTTCATGCTACCGTCTATGGACTCAAGGTGCTGAGACCTTTGCACCATCCTCACCGTTCGCCCAGAAAAATGTCTTGGCAAAAAAATCAACCATTTTGGCTTAACGGGCAAAAACATAATTTTTTCCTCAAAATTTTGGGTCATTATAGTAACGATCTGATCCGTAATTACGAGATTATCGACGATTTTCTAAATGGTTCGAAGTGAAATGACAATATTGCCCTTAAGTGAGGAAAATGTTGACTTTTGACCCGAGAGGTTGTTTACATGTGTACCTAGGCCCATTGCATAGATCGCGGGATTATGATTACGTAGATAGGCGGCACGTCGAATTTGGAGTTCGTGAAATTATTTAATGGGTCTAGGACGGATTCAGTCGATTTTACGGTCGCACGTATTTCGAGAAAGGTTGAATTTGGTTTGTTTGATAGTGGGACCAAAATATCTAGGTCTGGGACCATAGGATGAGTGATAAGGTACCACCCACCCTATTGGTCCTTATCCCTCCATTCATGCATCTCTCTCTCTCTCTCCCTTTGTTAAGCACACACACCTGAAAACCTACCTCCAACCCATTCTACCATTTCCCCCTTCCATTTTGTCTGCTGTGAGGGTGAGAGTGAGGCTAAGAGGTCGAGAGAGTCAAAGGAAGGACGTGAAGCCACAGAGGCTGGCTGGAAACCCAGAAAAAATAGGTAACCTGTGAGCTTGGATTTCATGGTTTTAATTTGGGGCTTTGGAACTTCGATTTAAGGCTATTTTCTTGTTCTTCGAGGTGATGCTATTATGTAGAGACAAAAATGGAAGGAAATGGATGCGTGGGCTGGCCTAGGGTCGAGCTTGAATACTGGATGTGAGGAATCGAGCATGGCCAGGAGATTTGAGGTAAGTTTTTTCTATTTTGAGGTCATAGGATTGTTCCTGGGTAGATTGCGAGTAGATGAGTGAAATCAGACTGCTTTTTGGATGTAAAATGACATAGAACGAATCGAGTTTGGTATTCAATTGAATGACCCGTTACAGACTCGCGGGTTAACCCACATGAGGTTGACGATGTTGACGTGGAATGCCACATCATCATGTCAGACGACGTGATCGTGGCTGGTTGGTGCCATATGGCGAGGTGTTAGTGGATGTCAGAGTCCATGTGTCAGGATGATGTCAGCATGTGACACGGGGCAGGTGTTAGGTAGTGCCACGTGGTACGTGTCAAAGGGTGCCACAAGGCAATGCTGTCAGATTGTGTCAGTGCCACGCCAGCTAGGGTTGACGTCAACAAATGACGTTAGCGTTAACCAGGTGCGTGAAAAATTTGACCAGTGCTTGTGGACATGTGGGCTCAAATTTCAAGGTGAAACTAGTCTTGTTCAAAAGGTTTCGACATCCTGAATCCAATGGTGGTAATTTCAGATCGATTGGAGGTCATTTGGTTGATGTTTTGGAGGTTTTCTCCTCAGGCAGTATGTTCAGAATGTGTTTTCAGTTTTGAGGTTTTGGGGGGTTTTTTGTATGGAATTATATGGATTGTTAGTGACTCGCGGATGTGAATTTGACAAGATAAGACATCGCAAAGGCTTTGAATTGGCTTACGGCTCCAGTTTTGAGCGAGTATCGGTACAGTGAGTGTGGCACTTTCTTTCATAATTGTGATGCATGCATATTTATGTATTTAAATGGTTTTATGGTATGGTTTTGATGGTTATGATTTGGTTATATGATTTTGAACGATTTCTGAATAAATGACACGACCCATCCCAAATCCCCCTAGGATTAATGCGGGATGTGCCAAACTCTCGTCTGACACGAAATGTCAGATAAGGGATAACATAAACCTCAGCCCGTTCGGGGCTTCTAGAGTACGCTAGGATTGGTGGAGGAGTGTGATGTCTCGGTCACTGCTACAGCCCGCATCCGTGATCAACATGAAGGGCATTAAAACCATTAAAAGCTGTGAGTGGACGAAAATCAATAGTTTAATAAAACACATTTCACAAGAAGACATTTATGCCCTTCACTAAAAAGTATGCATGCATTCGAAAACCGGAAATTAAGTCATTTACTTAAATAAATCATTGGGGCTTTAGCCTAAAACCATAAATCCATGTATGTGGGAACTCAGCCCAAAACCGTAAATCCGATCATGTGGGCCACTGCCCAAAACCACCAACACTGAAATACCATTTAATAAATCCAATAGATCTGAAATCCAAATACATAATCCAGTAAATCCATAAATCACAATCCAATCGAACACCGTTATATACCAATCCTCAACATTGCAGATTCCCGACGTCTTAGAAGTAATGTCACAGTCCATAAGGTACGCGTGATACTCGAAGTCTCAAGTCTCAAGTCTCCCCAGGGTTCACCCAAGTCTATTACCCGCAGATCAATGACCCTTCCTGGAGGTTATAAACCATAATTACACTCCTGATCATGAGTTACGCCTCGGGGCAGCCCCTCTTAGGTAGTACGTCGTGACTACTTCAGGATACTACGAGAAGTCCGGAGGAGACAATCCATACATAAGGATGGTATATGGAAAACATTTCATAAATCATCTCAAGCCGTTCAAAGGTCCTATGCCCGGGATTTTCATAAAACCATCGTAATCCACAAATGGGTCTCGTGCCCGAAGTATAACATTCATAAACCATTTCCACAAATCCAATTTCCAAATTCAACGGACTCAGCCCGAAATTCCATTTCACAAACCAACTGGGCCATAAGACTTTCATGTAAGTCAACTGGGCCTCCGGCCTGAAGCCTCATTAAATCAAATTGACTCCAAGTCTGATAGTTCTTAAATCAAATGGGTCTCAAGCCTAGTTCCATATTTCCAAATCCGAAATCATACCATTGAACCATTAGTAAACCACAATCACATAGAAATACAGTATAAAATCATAAACATCGAAATACATGCAAATACATAAATAATAAATACCACAATCAAATCCAACATAAATCACATTTTTAAAGCATATAAAACAGGTATGCATGCATCAATTTAGAAATCAATGTCCACTCACATACCATCCTAGATGCCGACTCGATACGCGTGCCATAAGCCTCCCTGGCTAAATCACCATCTCCGGAACTTTCGGACTTGTCCAAATCACACCTGAGGGTTACTAACTACTTCAAATAGGCTAACATTGAATCCCCCAATTTTTCGGGATCTTTAATAGTATTTAACATAGACCAAAAACCTTCGGGTACCCAAAACTACCCCGAAACGGTGTCCAATCGACTCTAAACTTGTCCCAAAATATTAGTTACATCAAAAGGACAAAATCACATGTTGACCATATCCTGAAATCCAGCTTCACGCACCGCCCAAAGGCACTGCGCGTGAAAGCCACGCACCGTGAACAGTGCATCATCAATCTCGCATGAACTCGATTCACCTAGTTTTGTGATTCAACCAAACCGACGAACCGAATGGTCGGTTCTCCAACTCCAGCCACCATTCTCGACAGGGTTTCATCCTATGGCTTCGTCTAATCCCTCTCTATCGATCCATAACCTCAAAAACATGAAATTGAAACTAGAATTATACCTTGATTTCGAGTAAATAGTAGCACAGGTTCCTCCTCTGTTTCCGGCCACCACAAACCACCTCTACCCACGATTCCAATCCCCATCAGCTCTGATGATCACCAGAAACTATCTGGGTCAAAAGTCAACAATTTGCCCAATTCCAGGGGCAAAATAGGCAGTTCACACCATCCATTTGTATTCTCTCAACTAATCCCCGATTAGTCATACTAAATCCATAATTAATTAATATTAAATCCTGATATTTGGGACGGGTCGTTACAGATTATGGTTTTCTGAACACACGTTTTATGTTGGTTTTGGAAACTAAATTTTGGGTTGGTGCCCGATTTGGAAAAGGTATTTTAGTTGGTTATAGTATTGTGTTTTGGTATGGTCAACTTCAAAAAATTGGATCACTATTCCAGAGTTAGACTCCGATAATACCCGGCGATGGACTCGAATGTTGTCGGAATTGGACTCCATACGTGTCGATATAGTTGGACTCCGCATGTTCCATAGTTGTCTACCGGTAGTACAGTGGGGATGCTACTTGCACTAATAGGCTGGTTGGTCTAGGGAGACGAGATTTGACCTTTATTGCTTGTTGTTTCTAGAAGTTTTCATAATGATTTATAACCGGGATTTTCAAGGAAATGTGGGCCAACAGCCTTTATGTTTTTTATGTGTTGCATATGATTTGGGTTGGACCCTTATATATATATTATAGTTTATCTGAAATCAATGGTTTATTTGACTATGCAAGCTTGTTTTTATAAAACGAAGGGTAAAATGATGATTTGGAAAAAAAAGGTTATCCAAAGCTTTATTTTTTATCCACTCACATTTTTGATGGTTTTGGTACCCTTTAGGTTGATTGCGGACGTGGGCTGTATGAAAGCTGAGGCATCATGTGTAACGACCCGTCCCGAATTCCGGGATTAGTTTAGTGACTAATCTTGATTAGTGAGGTTGAACGGTGCTTAGTAGGGCGGAATCGGAAAAATTGTGCGAAATGACCGTTTTGCCCCTGGTCGTGGGCAAAATGTTGACTTTTTGTTCGGGCTGTCAAATGGACTTTGACCGATGACCGTGACGTAGTTCGGGACGTCACGAGTTCATAGACAGGTGGCACGTTCGATTCCGACATTCGTAGAGAAAGTTATGGTGTTCGGAAGTTGAGGGGTATTTTGGTAATTTGGCATGTTAGGGGCCAAATGTTGACTTTTTGATCGGGAGGTCCGATGGGCGAGGGCCAAGGACCGTTACGTAGGTATCTTCGATACGAATCCAACGACAGGCGGCATGCCGAAATCGGAGATTCGACGACGAAGTTATGGTCACGGACGTAATCGCAATTAACCGAGACTCGGAATAAAATAATAATATTTAAATAGGTGAACAGTAACTGACGAATCTGGACCCTTGGATGTAGGCCACATGTCACTCATCCCCACCTTCCCTAAAATCTGGATCCTTGTTGGCCATTGGATTATTTAATCCATTTTCTCCCCTTAAATCCTCACCATCCATTCAAACCTCAGATCAAATCTGGGCCCTTGATCTCATCTCTTCCTTTCTTTTATATCTGATCACACTCATCTCTCTCTCACTCTGTTTTCTCCCACCCGAAACACATACACACACAACCCCTCTCTGATTTTGGAACCGTGAGAGAACACAGGGAGACTGAGAGGAGTTGGAGTCGCATGCGGCGGCAGGACCACCGTGGGTGGCGGTGGTGACCGGGAAAACAGAACCCGTGCACATACACACCCGCACACGGCTCCCCATTTCACATCACCACCATAACTATAACCATGAGGCTGTGCAGAGGATTGTGAGTCGACCTGCTGTGAACTGGGCACGACGGGAGGCGACGGGAGACGGCGAGGTTGGCGGCGGAGAGGAAAAACGGAGAGGTCCGAAAACTCAGAAATTGGAAAATCAGTGTGGACTGGTTTTGATCGTGTTTGAGGGGTGAAAGGAGTTCCTGCAGTCGAACTGGGCATGCTGGTGGCCACGGCGGCGAGGTAAGCCTCGAACCCGTGAGTTTGTTTTCGGGTACAAAAATGGTAGGATGGGTTTTAACGTATTTCGATTGATCTGGTGATTAGGATGTTGATCTAGAAGGTGAGACGAGCTTCTGGGGATCGTTTTCGAAAGGAATGGTGGCCGGGATCGTGCAGGCACGACGGTTGCAGGTGGCCGGTCTGCACACCTCCACGAACAGGTAGTCAAACGTATTGGTTTCTCAGTTTTTAAAGCTTGGATCAACTGGAATTGATGAGACGATCTTGTAGGAACAAACAGAATTGAAATTGATCGAGTAATGGCGGAGAACCAGTCGGGTTGGGCCGCGGGTCACGGTGACCCGTTTATCAGACAACCGGGTCAGAACGGTGACACTGTTCACGGCGCGTGAGTTTCACGCGCAGCCACTCACGGCGGCGCGTGACGGCGCGTGGGCACGAATCTCGAGGTGAGGTCAACATGACTTCTGTCCTATTTAATGTAACGAACATTTTGGGATTGGTTTCGTGTCGATCGGACACCGTCTCGATAGTGTTCGGGATGTCCGAAGGTTTTAAAATAAGTTTAAAAATAAGTAAAAATTCGGGAAAATTACGGGACTTTGATAGGATGTTAATAATGAGGTTAGTAACCCTCTAATGTGATTTGGACAGGATTGGGAGTCCCGGTGATAGTGGTGTGGCCTGGGAGGGCTGGTGGCACGCATATCGAGGCACACGGTTAAAACGGTCTGTGAGTGGACTTTGGTTTTATAAATCCTATGCATGCTTAAATGTGTTATATGGTTTATATACATGATTTCTATGATGGTATTTGTGAGCATTGATTTTGGGTATGTTGCACGTATTTCGAGGTGTTTTCCGTATTTCACGTATGTCGGGAGTAACGGTTTATTTGTGGTTTTGCGTGCTTGTGGTTAAATAAATAATATGATAAAATGGTTTTTATAGTGGAAAGATGAATTCGGGCTTGAGGCCCACTTGTTTTGGAAATCTCGGACTTGGAGTCCATTTGAGTACGTAATCGGGCTGCGGGCCCAGTTGGTTTATAAGTCGGGCTGCGGGCCCAGTTGGTTTATAAATCGGGTTGTGGGCCCAGTGGATCATAAAGTCGGGCATGAGGCCCAGTTGGATTAAAATTGTGATTTCGGGTCAGGGACCCTATATTTAATAAATGTGATTTCGGGTCAGGGACCCTAAATGGAAATGTGCTGTTTTATGGAAAATTCGGGTAGGGCCCATTGTAATGTTGTGAAATAAATTAATAAAAACTGTTTTCCATATACCATCTGGATACAAGGATATATGATGGTCTCCTCCAGATGTCTGGGACACTGGGGAAGTCACGGTGCATTGCCTGCGAGGGGTCATTATACGGAGCAGCCGGACCGTATGATGACTCAGGAGCAGGATTGCTATGATTGACGTCAGGGACGTCAGACATCAGGAATGTCAGATATATGGACCCGGAGAGACCCCGGGCAGCACGCGTAGCTTGTGAAACCGTGAGATATGACGTCAGGGACGTCTAGCATCAGGGATGCTGGTGATGGTAATGGTAAAATACGATTTAATGAAATGGCTTTCCGGGTGGATTTATGATTGTGTGATTTTAATGAATTGATGTTCATTTATGGTCGTGGGTGGTGACCCACATGGTCGTATATGTATGGTGGTGGTATTCCACGGTTTTGGGCTGAGTTCCCACACTTGGTTTTTGGTTAACGGTTTTTGGGCTAAGGCCCTAAGGGCTCGGTTGAGCAAACGTTTTGGTTACTGGTTTTTGTGGCATGCATACGTTTTTATTGGAGGGCATAAATGTCTTATAAATGTATTTGGTAAACTTATTGGTTTTTGTCCACTCACAGCTTTTGGTTTTAATGCCCTTCAGGTTGATTACGGATGCGATTGCAGCAGAGACTGGGACATTGCACACCTCCTCCATCGATCCTTTCGCACTCTGGATGCCCTGTTTGGGCAGTGGCTCTTGGTCATCCTTTGTCTAACACCCCTTGTTAGACGGGAGCAGGGCACATTCCATGGTAATCCCGGGGGGATTGGGATGGGTCCTGTCATCATGTGGATTAGCGCACTCTAATTATCCTGAGTAGGATGTGGTAGTATCCCTTGTTTGACATGGGGTATATATGATTATTTAATTCCAAGGTTACTTTGGTAAATTTACAATGTCGTGTCAAATGGGAGTAGGTCCTCTCACGTTAATCGAGTGGGATTATATGGTGGTTCCCGTCAATTAGGTATCAGAACACTAGGTTGCTTTCTGTGGGATAGCATAATTGGTGTGCTTGATAGTTTTGCTTCTGACGTAATGCCACTACAACGACAGCCCTGTCATCAGTCTGGTAGGGAGGATAGGGATAGGAAAGTTAAATGGGAAGAAGCTTGGATTGGTTCTGTTAGGAATTGGATGTCATGTTTCAATGGGGTTGCACACCAAGAAAGGCCGATTATCATAAGGGCCTAGTGATTTGGAGCCGTTGAGTTTACTGTTGGATCAGATCCAGAAGTGACTAAGTAGTGGAGTTCATGCTTTGAGCAGATCTTTCGGGTGATGGGTTGCCCTCCTGAGCATATGGTTCAGATAGCGACGTTCTTCTTTGATGGGTTTGCACAAGTTTGGTGGCAGACATTGCTATCTACAAGTTTAGGTATGACTACCAAGACTTGGGTGATGTTCAAGGAACGTTTCTTGCGTCACTTTTACCCCCAGTCTTATCGGGATGCTTGAGAGGCAGAGTTCATGTATCTAGAGCATGGGGATATGACTGTAGGTCAGTATGAGTAGAGGTTTTTGGAATTGGCTCGGTTCACACAAGGTGCGATGGTGCCTGAGGCGATCAGGATTCGTAGGTTTATGTCAAGTCTTCGGAATGGGATTCAAGCCATGGTGCTTGTTGGAGGATCGGCCACACTCCGGACTCTGTGAAATGTGGTATCTTAGGTGGCGATATGCTTATTAGAATTCCAGCAGCTACTAGGTGGTTCAGGGCAACATTGAGGGTACAGGAGAACTCGTTTACCCAAGGAGTCTCGAAGAGGGGCACTTCTGGCTCTGGTTCTTTGAGTGGAAGTTGTCCAAATAATAGTAGTCCACGTGCGGGACGGAGAAGATCTCGAGACGTTCGATTGAGATTCCAATCATCTTCCTAGTTCAGTGGGACTTCTGGAGGCACGTATCGTACTTGGAATGGTGACTGATACTCAATCTATCTTTGGATGGGATTCATAAGTGTTCATCAATTCCAGGACCACACACTCTTTTATTTCCAGAGGATTTGCGCTTTTTGTTGGCTAGGAGTAGCTCCTACTAGTTTGGGACGTGGGTATCAGTAATCCTACCGGTGCTATGCTAGGTTCTAGTCCAGCGATCTGAGACTGTTCAATTTGGATAGAAGGTTTTGACTTTAAGGCAAACTTGATTCCCTTAGACATCTATGACTTTGACGTTATTCTGGGGATGGATTGGTAGACTGCCCATTATGCCTATTTCGCGTACTTTGAGAAGACCATGTAGTTCTGACTTGCCATTGTTTGTCTTTCGTGGGGACCAATGGATATTACCTTCGAGGGTTATTTCGGTTTTGGAAGCTAGAAAGTTACTACGGAGTGGCTGTAAGGTATATTTGGAGCATGCTTGGTGTCTCCGGATGTCTCTGTGAGCTTGGGAGAGATATCGGCTGTGCGAGAATTTTCGGATGCGTTTCTAGAGGATTTACGGGGTTGCCACCTCAAAGGGAGGTTGAGTTACGATTGAACTTCTTCCGGGTACCCAACCTATTCCGAAATCACAGTATCGGATGGTACTGGTAGAATTGAGTGGATTTGGTGTTCATTCGACTGATTATGTCACCATGGGGAGCCCCAATACTAATTGGGCGAAAGAAGGATGGTAGCTTGGGACTTTTCATTAACTATTGGCAATTGGACATGGGGATAGTGCGGAACAAATATTCCTTACCAAGGATTGATTAGTGAACTTTCTTCATTTGCTTGTCACTTCTAGGATTTATGGATGTATAAGTTGGTAAAAATTGAGCTGTTTGAGGAAAACACCGATCGTGGGAAATAGAATGGATCACTACAGTAGCTACCAACAAACATTATTGGTTGGTGAAGAAGATTTCTCATTTTTTGCTTCTCTGGCAAGAACTTTTAGGCATGCTTTCAACTTGGTTGCAACTTTTCTCGATTCCGAAGGTCACTGGCCAAACAACCAGGCTGTGGGCCAAATTTGAATGAGTGGAGGAGCAGAGGGTACTTGGTGTTGTATGACGTTGATGTGTGTCGCATAGATTCTCATCCATATCTACGTCGGATGAACTTTGATGTCATCGGTTGAAGATCAATGAATTGGATATTCCTAAAACCGCTTTTTGGACATAGTATGCGCATTATGAATTTTGGCTGTGCCTTTTTGGTTGACTAACGCTCCAGTAACAGTTATGGTCTTGGTGAATAAAGTTTTTTAGATATATTAGAATCATTTGATGATTTTGTTATTGATAATGGGAGACACTTACGTATAGTCTTGAATACCCTCAGGAGAAGCAGCGATATACTGAGTTAAGTGTCTATTTGTTGGTCCAGTGTGGGTTTTCTAGGTCGTGTTATATCTATCAAGGGGATTAGTGCAGACCCATAGAAGACCGATGCCGTTTTAGATTGGCATCAACAAACTATGATAATCGAGATGGGGAGCTTTCTCGGGCTGGCTGGGTATTACAAGCGTTTGGTGGAGGGTTCCTCCAAGGTTGCAGCTCGTTGATGCGATTGACTCGGAAGCGAGCCAAATTGGTTTGGGATGATTTGTGGTAGTAGAGCTTCCAGAAATTGAAGGGATATTTAACTACTATTTTGGTTTGACCCTTTTGGATGGTAATGAGGATTTTGAGGTATATCATGATGCATCTTTGCCAAGATTTGGGGTATGTACTTAGGCTGCATGGGAAGACTTTTGCTTATGCACCTAGGCAGTTACACCTCATGAGATGAAATACCTTACCTGTGACTTTAGAGCTAGCTGCAATGGTGTACGCATTGAAAATTTGTTGACACTATCTCTATGGGGAAGACGTGAAAGATCTTCATAGATTCCTAGAGCTTTTTGTATCTTTAGACTCAGAGGTAGTTGAACTCGAGGCAAAAGAGATGGCTAGTGCTGATTAAAAACTATAACTGTACTTTGAGTATCATCTGGGAAATGGGAATGTAATGGCCGACACCTTGAGTAGGAAGTCTGTAGGCTCGTTATCCACCGTTCATACCGTTTATCTACTTTCGATATTGGAACTCTAGAAGGAGAGGATTATTCTGGGAATAGATGACTATGGAGCTTTATTAACCAGTTTCCACACGAGACCCATATTGCTAGACCAGGTGATACATCACAACTTCAGGATCTGACTCTTTGCATCATTAGGATGGAGGTCGAGTCAGGTGATCGACAAGGCTTTTCACTCAGGATGGTACATCTCGGTAAACGTAGGTTGGTTGACCTTGGGGGGCTAGCCGAGAGGTTGGATTGATTAATGAACGAATTGGTTTGTTTCTGGAGTTCTCGAGGAATACGTGTTGGACACGTCTCATGTGCTAGCCAAGTGACCATGAAAACCCGAAGAGCATTTGGAGTTTAGTATGCATTCTGTCCAAATCTGGGATCAGACATACAAGATTCACTATTGGGCCAAGTTTAGGCGTTAGCCTTGGATTGTAGTCGAGTAACGTTGTTCATTATGTGTACTGTGGAGGGATTTTGGATGTGGACGTGACCACATGGGAGCCTCGGTTTGGAAGCATAAGTGGATTTTCGCAATTTTGGATAGGGGTCGGTGTGCATTTCGACAAAAAAATTCCTAAAAGAAGGGTAGATTGTAACGACCCCGCCCATAATTACTAGATTATCTAGAATTTTCGAGATGGTTCAAGGTGAAATGACAATTTTGTCCTTAGGTGGAGAAAATGCTAACTTTTGACCCCAAGAGGTTGTTTACACGTGTACCTAGGCCCATTACATAGATCGCGGGATTGTGATTACGTAGATGGGTGACACGTCCAATTTGGACGTTGTGAGATTATTTTACGTGTTTACGACGGATTGAGTTGGTTTTACAATCACACATATTTCGAGAAAGGTTGAATTTGGTTTGTTTAATAATGGGACCAAAATATATAGGTCTGGGACCATAGGATGAGTGATAAGTTTCACCCACCCTTTTGGTCCTTATCCCTACATTCATGCATCTCTTGCTCCCTTTGTTAAACACACATGCCCGAAAACCGACCTCCAACCCGTTCTACCTTTTCCCCCTTCCATTATGTCTGCTGTGAGAGTGAGACTGAGACTGAGAAGTCGGGAGAGTAGAAGGAAAGACATGGAGTCACAGAGGGTGGCTCGAAACCCAGGATTACACAAGTAACTTGTGATCTTGGATATCATAGTTTTAATTTAGGGCTTCAAAACTTCGATTTAAGTGCATTTTCTTATTCTTCGAGGTGATGCGAGTCTGTAGAGACAAAAATGGAAGGAAATAGATACGTGGATTGGCCTGGGGTCAAGCTTGAATATTCTCTGTGAGGAATCGAGCATGGCTAGGAGATTTGAGGTAAGTCTTATCCATTTTTGAGGTCATAGGATTGTTCCTGTGTAGATTGCGAGTAGATGAGTGAAATCAGATTGTATTTTTGGACGTAAAATGACGTAGAACGAGTCGGGTTTGGTATTTGGGTCGAACCACCTGTTACAGACTCGTGGGTCAACCTGCTAGAGGTTGACAATGATGATGTAGACTACCACATCATCATGTTTGGCCACATGGCTATGGCTGGTTAGTGCCACGTGACGAGGTGCTAGTGGCTGTCAAAGTCCACGTGATTGTCAAAGTCCACGTGGCTGGATGATGTCAATATGACGTGGGCATGTATTAGGATGTGCCAAGTGGTATGTGTTAGAGGGTTCCATGTGGCAATGCTGTCAGATTGTGTCAGTGCCACGTTAGCTAGGGATGATGTTAGCAGCCGATGTGAGCATATTACTAACGTCAGCGTTGACTAAGCGCGTAGAAAATTTGACTTGCGTATGTGGGCATGTGGGTTTGGATTTCAAGGTGAAAATGGTCTTGTTCAAAAGGTTTCGACATCCTGAATCCAATGGTGGGGGTTTCAGTAAATCCAAGCTCGTTTGGTTGATGTTTTGGAGGTTTTTCTCATCCGGAAGTGTGTTCGGGACGTGTTTTCGATTTCGAGATTTTTTGGGATTTTTTGTATGGACTTGTATGTATTATTAGTGACCCCCCGGGTGTGACTTTGACATGCCAAGACGTCTCGGAGGCTTCCGATTGGCAGACGGCTTAAGTTTAAGAGAGCGGCGGTAGAGTGAGTGGATACTTTCTTTCATAACTGTGATGCATGCATATTTACATACTCAAAATGGTTTTATGCCATGGTTTGGATGGTTATGATTTGGTTATAAGATTCTGAATGATTTTTTAATAAATGCTGGGTTTTTGGTATATATATTGATATTCGATTGTGGTTTTATGAACACAGGTTTTATGATGGTTTTGGAAACTAAATTTTGGGTTGGTGCCCTAGTTGGAAAAGGCATTTTGGTTTGGTTATAGTACTTTGTTCTGGTATGGTCAACCTCAAGTGATTGGATCGCTATTCCAGAGTTGGACTCTGAAGATAAGTAGGGATGGACTCGAACGTTGTTGAAGTTGGACGCCATAGGTTCCGTAGTTGTCTACCGATAGTACAGTGGGGATACTAGTTGGACTAGCAGGTTGGTTAGACCAGCGAGACAAGATTTGGCGTTTATTGCTTGCTGTGTCTATAAGTTTGCATAATGATTTATAACTGGAATTTTCAGGGAAATGTGGGTCAGGGGCCTTTATTTCTTTTATGTGTTCCATGTGATTTGGGTTGAACCCATGTTATATATATATATATATATATATATATATTACGATTGATGAGAAATCAATAGTTTATTTGACTATACATGCTTGTTTTTATAAAACAAAGGATAAAATGATGTTTTTGGAAAATGGTTTTCCGAAGCTTTATTTTTTGTCCACTCACATTTTTGATGGTTTTGGTATCCTCCAGGTTGATCACGGACATAGGTTATACGAGGGCCGGGGTATCACATGGATTAGCACACTCTGGTTATCTTGAGTAGGATGTGGTAGTATTCCTTGTCTGACACGGGGTAAGTATGCTTATTTAATTTCGAGGGTACTTTGGTAAATTTACAATGTGGTGTCAGACGGAAGCAGGTTCTCTCACGTTCATCGAGGGGGATTACGGAGAGGGTCTTGCCAGTTACATTTGTACTTAATCGAGTTCTCACCATATTACAAATCAGGAAAGGAAAAAAAAAAGCATCCTTTTGAACCCCATAAATAGTAGCAACAATGTTAACTTTATCATTGTCATCAGCTCGTGTTGTGAGATGTTTGGTCAAGTTCTACAATGAGCAAAACCCTCATTTTTAGTATCACTCTAAAGCTCTTACCCTTCCACATACTAGCAAACAAAGGAACCAAAGAAGGCCATGAGGGAAGGACCTAACAAATGTCACAGCAACGTAGCACCTTTTTCCAAGTGAAAGTATAAAATTCACCTAGAAGAAGATATGAGAATGAGATTTGAAATCCTTATTACAGAGAACACCCTAATACCATGGGCACCAAAATTCCTTAGTCTGTCCAACGTTGGTAATCTACCATGTATAGCTAACCATAAAATAACCCTGCCCTAGGGATGTGGCACTTGAACTACACTAGAGTAAACCAGGGAACCAAGAAATTAGGGGGAGAAAGAATATTCCACATGGTTGATGAAGAAAACCTACAAGAAGGGTCACCAGCTTAGAAAAAAGGAATCAGGGTTAGCGGCAATAGGGCTCAGCCTACCAACAACAACCATGATCAACTTAATCACTGGGAAATTCACAATAGTCCAATTCCACCATGCGGCAAAAACCATATCCCCAACCTTAGAGTGAGCCACACAACCCACATTTTCAACTCTTACTTCCAAAAAAGGGGTCAACTGCACATATATCTAACCAATTGTCACACCAAGGAATATATCATTCTCATTCCCAATCACAACCTTGATAAGTTGACAAACCAGAAGACGATCTATGAGAAGCTTTCTGTAATTCCACAAGCACACCATAGAAGGAGATGAACACCACAAACACTGATTCTAAATGAAACTATCTTAACCCAGTTAACCCAAAGACTTTTCTGGTTAGCATCGAGCACACACCATAAATATCGGGCCATAAGGGCCACATTCCAAGTGTGCAACTCTCTCAACCCTAGGCCACCGATCTTTTTTGATCTGCAGACCTCCCGCTACACAACCTTTGCATGATACCTTCCCGAACCATTCCCTAACCAAAAAAATCTACGAAACTTTCCCTCAATGTCAGAAAAGATTTTCTTAGGGAGAAAGAGGTGGGAAGCCTAAAAGCTTATAAACTAGATAAAGTATATTTAATTAATTGAAGCCTACTAGCAAAAGAAAACTTGCGATGCTCCCAACTACTTATTCGACCTTCCATATGCTCAATGGGAAGATTGTAATCCAAATACCCAACCTTATAAAACATCAACGGAATACCCAGATAACGAAAGGGTAGAGACCCCTCCCCAAAGCCTAAAACCTTCTTGATGCTCCCCCTAAGGGCTAACAATCCTCCAGCCAAATACGTGCAAATCTTGGTCTGATTAGGCACCAACCCCATCACTGAGGTGAAAAGAAGCTAAAGTATGCTTGATTACCCTAATAGATTTCCTATCCCTATGATAAAAGATAAGTAAATAATTGGAAAACACAACATCAGAAAGACCCATTTTGTCACACCGCTAATGGTATTGAAATCTCGGCGAGCTGGAAATTCTAGTCTGAAACATTCAGGAGAAGATTTTCGTGGTGATAATAAAAACACATGGCAACAAAGGGTCACCCTATCGTAACCCTTTACATCCCTTGAAGAACCCAATAACCTCCCCATTAGCCATCACCAAGAATCGAGTAGAGGAGATACATATTTCCACACAAGCAATCAACAGTCAATGGAAATTAAAAGATGTCCCTGCTTGCAAAAGGAACACCACCCCCCCCCCCCCCACCACCGGCGCCCCCTTCTCCCCCCCAAAAAAAACCCAAATGATACCCACTGATCAACTCTTACAACAACAAAATATTATCTCCCATCCTACGCCCACCAACGAATACAGACTGATTCTCACAAGCAATGAAAGGGAGGATACTTGTAATTCTATCGGCAATAAGCTTAGATATAATCTTGTACAAGGTTTCAACAAGAAATGTAACAGGACCAGCTCTTAAACACATTGATAGTTGCGCCTGGTACGCTTAAACTACACACTTAAATAAACTCATAGTTCAAGCATATTCTCAACTTAAAACCCTTTTTTGTAGAATGTAGTATTAGTAAATAAGGATCGTTCTGGACTAGGGAAATTAGAGACATTAAATAATGGTTAGTGAAAAAGAATAAATGATAAAAGAATATAAGAATAAAATAACAAAATAATAAAATATTAAAATATTAAATGAAAAAAAAAGTGATTTTGGGAGAAAGGGGAGGGGGTGTATGTGTTTGGAAAGAGTGGTAGCCAAAGCTACATTTTTAAACAAAATAAGAAATAAAATTTGAATGCTCATACTGATTAAAACTTAAAAAATTTCATAGAAAAAACCGACACTTTTATATAAGTAAATCCGAATTATCAATCGCATTATTTAAAATGCTCCTACTTTAACCTTTGTACAATTGATTTTCTTCAAACACATATCTTGCTAACACTCTAGCACTTGCAAATATTGAACCAATCAAGAAATCCTACCTTCATCATCTCAATTACCTTCATACATTTTTCAATACTATAAATGCACCGAACAGTGGATAGACACTTACAATATGATTCACCCTACGATTTTGATTGAAGGCGCATAAACATTAAATCTCTTCAATCCTATTCTAAATGCACTGAACAGCAAATAAACACTTTGAGTTGAATTGAAGTTTAAGCACTAAAATGCATGAAGTAACTGAAATTCAGAAAGTAAAACACATGGAGATTGTATTCAAATTTACAAATGTTAGAAAGAAAATACCAGCATATATATTGAATTATAAGTAAAACCAATAACGATAAAAAGAGTTTAAGTAGAGAGAGAGAGAGGAAAGGTTGTTCACACGGATCACCGAACAACCTGAGCTGGTAGAGTGGGGCAGGTGAAAGGACCCGTCCCAAACCCCCGGGATTAACGTAGTACGTGCCTGCTCCCGTCTGTCACGAAGTGTCAAACTAGGGATAATTTCGTCCTTAGCCCAACAGGGACTACCAGAGAGCGCCAAGATCCAGAGGAGGAGTGTGATGTCTTGGTATCCGCTATAGTCCGCATCCAGGATCAACCTGAAGGGCATTCAAAACATCAAAAGTCGTGAGTGGACAAAACAAAGAATTTAATAAAAACACATTTTCACGAAAAGCTATTTATGCCCTTCACTAAAAACATGCATGCATTCGAAAACCGTTTATCAAAATATTCACAAAACCATTAGGGCTTTGGCCCAAACCAGTTCTCCGTAAAACCTCATTAAACCATTTTTCGTAGGGACTCAGCCCAAATCAACATACGTGGGTCTCAGCCCAAAATCATACTCAAAACATAGAACACGGGGTCTCCACCCCAAACCACTTTCCAAAACGTAAACCATAGGGTCTCCGCCCAAAACCATATTTCGTGAAATCTCATATACAACCCATCCTCGGAATCTCAGGTGAGATGCCAACTCGGGGCACACAGCCCCTAGGGAACACATCCCTGATATATGTCACGATTCATCTCTATATAAGTGTGCACACTAATTGGGGTCTTACTCCGAGTCTACCCCCAGAAATTCTCCGTCTAGTAGGCTCTATCCAACATCTAGGATCCACGAAGTCTAGATGACTGTCTCCGGACCTAATTTGAGACCATATCATAACTCCCACTCCTGGAATGTGCTCCCTATGGGGATGCTCATTCTGGGTAGTGGTTCGTGACTCTCCAAGTCGGCGTCTGGAGGAGACCAATCAACTCATATGGAGGGTATATACATTTTAAAACATACTTTCTTTCAAATCTCAATACAACTGGGTCTCATACCCGAATCTCAACAGGATTTCTTGAATCCGATTCAAATCCATTTTCACAGGCATTGGCCTAAATCCACAGTTCAACAAGGTCTCATGCTTGAATTCTCATTTCCTAAATCGAACTGGGACTCACCCCCGATTTCACAATCCATCGGGGTCTCAAGCCCGATTTCACGATCAACATGGCCTCAAGCCCGATACCACAATAACGGGGCCTCGAGCCCGATTTCACAACTAACGAGGGCTTGAGCCCAATACCATAAATCAACGGGGCTTCGAGCCCGATTTCACAATCAACGGGGACTTAAGCCCGATACCACAGTCAAAGGGGCCTCAAGCCCGATATTACAACCAACTCGGCCTCAAGCTCGAATTCTTAAACCAACGGGGCCCTCGGCCCAATCGTATAACTCAAATGGGCCTCCAGCCTGATTTCTCATCAAATTAAATGGACTCCAAGTCCGAGAGTTCATAAATCAAATGGGTCTCAAGCCCGATTTCATATTTCCAAATCTAAAACCCGTTCATCAAATCATCATTGAAAACGCAGTACGTAAAGGTACGACATAAAGCTGGAAACCTCGAAAATTGTGCAAATATGTCGATCCTAAGCTACCACAAATAAATGCACTCATGGAATCAGAAAACATGTTCTAAAACAATTATAAAACATTTATGAATGCATCAGTTTAGAAAGAATGGTCCACTCACAGACCGACCGAAGTCGCGCTTCGATACGCGCGCCATAAGCCGTTCGTGGGCCAATCACCCTCACTGGGGTTCTCGAACCTGTCCAAATCGTAATAGAGGGTTACTACCTACTTAAATAACCCCTCACTAAAACCCCAAAATTTTCTGGAATTTTTAACTATTTTTAAAGTCTATCCTAAACTTTCGGACGTCCCGAACTATATCGAAACAACTTCCGATTGACACGAAACCAGTCCCAAAATGTTCATTACATCGAGTAGATGATTTCACATGTTTGAAACACCCCCAGAAGATGGCCCACGCGCGCTCACACGCTGCACAATGGGGTTGTGCGTGAAAGCCACGCGCGATGAACATTGTCATCGTCAACCTCGCGTGAACCGGTCCAAACCAGGTTCACTGTAAATCCAGTCCAACCGGTCTGGTGAGGTTGGTTCTCTCTCATTTTTAGCCATTTTCACTCCTTCCAATTCCTACCTATTTGTCCTTCCCATTCCTATCATCCTACCATTTCAAAACAATGAAAATAGGTAAAAGGTTATACCTTTAGATCGAATAACAGACGACCCGTTTTCCTCCTCGATTTTCGGTCGTATCCGGCCACCTCCGGCCACGATTCCAATTTCATTCTGCTCCTAGGACCACCAGAAAGTCATCCCAATTCTTAGAACCAATCAAAAACCCTTAAAAACTCATATTTGATTTTCAAACCAAAACTTACCGTCTTTTTGGTTTCCCGGCCATTGTCCACGACGGCCCCCGATCCTGCCACCGTTCGACTTACCTTTCCCTCATCTCTCACTTCTCTGTTTACACCACTAGCATAAAATGCGGATTGAGGGTCGTGGGTCTGAGATTTTTGGGGTGGGTCGTGTGTGTGTTGCCGGTTTGTGAGAATGGAATAGATGAGGAAGATATGCATGAATGTAGGGTGATAGGCAATAGATGAGTGACACTTGTCACTCATCCACTGGGCATGGGAAAGATCTGATCCCAAATAAGACAAAATAGAAGTCAATTGCCTCGTATAATGTCCCACCGTAAATAGTTCCCCAGAACTTCCGTAAACCGTAACTTTTTCGTCGAACGTCCAAATTTGACGTGCCGCCTGTCTACGGATTCATATCAACTCGATCTACTGGACGACCCTTGGCCCTCGACCATCGAACCTCCTGGGTCAAAAGTCAACTTTTTGGCCCTTGGGGGCAAAATCGTAATTTCGCCTTGAACGTCCGTTCATCCTCATTTAATCCCCGATTAGCTTCGCTAAGCCATCGTTAAGTCTTAATTAATCCTTAAAATCAGGGATGGGTCGTTACAAACTTCCCCCTTCAGTAATTTCGTCCTCGAAATTCAAAATGACTCTATTCCACAACCAAACTGTGGTATCCAACCATGTCCCCTCTACTCGGGTGCTCTCATGTAATGTATACATCCGTCGTAAACGCCGTACTTGTTGATACGCATTGTCAACAGAGCCTTCAACGCTCCAATTCATTTCCGAGAACTACACGTCAGCTCGTACGTAACACTCGAGATAGTGTCGACGTCTCGCCTATCACTCACTTGACAGGTCAGCAATACAAAACTGTCATCCAAATGGCTTTTCAGTCTACCACTCTAACACGCTCCATCCTCTAACCATCAGGCTAAAAAAAGTATTCCCACCAAGGGCTATCACATCCGAGTTGGCATCCAGCGCAGCATCCAACCAGACAACATCCTCCAGGTCTTGCGATCCTCATGGCATGAATCCTATCTTGTAGGTCATCCTCAACCTGCGTCATCTATCGACTTCAGTACTCGTATCACCCGATACTCACGTTTCCTCGTACTCATACCGACTCCCTCAGTGATTCTTGCTAATTCCAGTGAGAGTCACAACAATCTGTACCACTCCGAACGTATACTGATTAACTCCCTTACCATGATAGGTCACAACCATCGTGACCCACTGGCAACGCTCGGCTCCACTGCGCTTCCGCTACACTACTCTAATCTCAATTCACTCTCGAGTCCTCGTAATGTGTCACGCAATACTCAGGGATTTCCGCTGACATCTAGACTCACCTCGAGTCTCAACTTTCGTACCACTCCTCCTGTCGACTCATCCCTATGTCAGAACACATCCAAACATTATCCTCGTCGAACCGTCACTATCGGATCAAATCTGATCGTCGTCTCACGTCCAACTATTACTCTAACCAACCTACAACACACTCATACTCTCGGGGCACTCTCAACCTGACATACCGATTGACCGTGGTTAATCCTATCGTCCAACGTGCACTACGCACTGTGCACCTCCATCACTAATCACAAAGGCACTACTCGACCTGCTCAAGGACTACACTTAGGGAACGTCCAATCATGTACTAATCCTCACTTCCAATGCGGGGCATCAGCTAATCATCTCTTCCTGATCGATATCCACGTATCGTCCTCGTCTCCTATTCATCTCCCAATTAATCCTTGTCTCGTCATCAACTATGCCCAAAGATCCCTCGATTGTCTTGCACCACGATTCTCCTCCACTCTTATCTTATTCTACTCGGCAAAGAAATTCACTCTAATGACGACCAGACCTCGGTCTACTCGACTCACGGTCGTCACAATCACCTCGATCATCTCGATCACCCTGATCGTTACAACACGACCAAACTCGCTCACCTCAATACAAATTCATCTCGATCCACTGTGGGTCCAACTACCTTGGACACTTACTAGTCACATCCAGTGACACTAAACACCATCTACACAAGTACGCACTCTTCTCCTCGTCTCAACTACAACTTCACTAGATCACGGATCCAAAGTCGATCGTGGGTCCACCAATCCATACGTGACCACCGTACTGGTGAAACCCAACCTCATCTGACACAGAGCCGACTAAGAGTATTCTATGATAAATACTGTAACGCTTAATCATTTCCTTTCGAACTAAGAAACTTTATAGATTCTCTTCGGCTTCTTCCATCATCACTCACGTCAGTAACCTAGTTCGCATGTCCCAATCCTTATGGGATCCCATTCCAGTACCGAACACTTGTGTAGTCCGTCCACAATGACCTAGGGTACCTATCACCAATTCCAAGTATAAGGTATACCTCGTATCGAGCCACTCGGGATCGTCTCTGTCCCGGTCAGTGCCCACCGAACTCGCACGGCTACCACTCTAGGGTACGTCTACCAACTCGGTCACAAACTAGGCCCTCAACTCACTCAGACATCATCCACGTGTCCGTAAATGATCCAACTCGCCTATCCATTTACGATCGTTTATGTGGGTACATTCAAAAGAATGTCACTTCATCCTACCTGTCATCTCGACTCAACTCCTCAGAATCTACACTAGTCGACGAATCCTTCTCATCATGTAGTGGTAAAAACCAACTATGAGCACAACACGGCTGAGATACCCTCAGCTCGTGGTTCATCGTCTTTCCTCGTTATTGCCATCGCATCACCACCACGCGGAGTGCGAATCAAACCAATCCTAAACCCTGCTCAAACCGAGCAATCGCCACTCATCTCTTCTCGGATCGGAGAGGTTTTACCTCCCTCGTACTCCATGACTCCGGGTATGACCATTCTGACAATCCATATCGGAAAATGACATTTCTTGAACGTCCCTCGATTCTCAACAATCATCAACAAATCCAGCCTCGATGGTGGTAACTACCGCGACCTCACGCTGACACAACCCACACACATCACCACCGAGATTCCAAACCTATGCGGTCAACTCACCGTGGGCACCAACCGTTCAACACATAACACCAACCGATCGGTCCACCTTGGACTCGATCAACAAGTACCGCTCTCCTGGTCACTCATCCAATCAATCACCGATTAGGGCAACCACAACCCAGCTGCTCCTTGCAGTACTTCCATCCTAACCGATCCATCGCCCTCGACTCCGAGAGTCGTCATACTCCGCTACTGGTGTCTAAACAACCAGTAGACACAATCTGGGGATCTCGTCCCCTCGTGACTTTACGGTTCCCAGCCGCTGGCCTTCACCAAAACTTGGCCATTCTCCATGCCTAACACTGCACTAGCGCTACACACGCAATCGCATCCTATCGTGCCATACAACAATCACTTTGGGGCATTCCCTGCCAGTAGACCTCCCTCTGGGATTCGACACACCGAAACATGGCATCCCTTGCCAAATAGAATCAACGTTCCTATTGCAACTAGTCTCAACTAAGGTCATCGTGCTCCTAACTCTTCCCCGCAGTACAATCTCTGATCTTTGCACTCTTGTCATGGACGACTCTAACGTCCGACCTCCACTGATTCCACGTTGCTCTAATACATTTCTGACTTGACCGCTTGACGGTCTCGACCATTAGGTCGTCACTCTGTGTCTATTGGTCCACTGGATCCTATTTCCAATGACACTACGGCTCTAAGCCGTTCGTTTTGCAATAATACCGATCTGAATCAGGATATACTACCTCGAAACAAGCGGCATCCTATGCCAAACGAATCCTTAAATCATCACACCTCGTGCGAAACGTAATCTAACTAGGGTTTAGGATTCAATTCCACTAACTTCACCTATCTTTACCCTAACGATCAGGTTGATGACGGGCTGTTACGACAGCAGAGACGTCACATCCTCGACCTGCACATCACTCTAAGAGTAAAACACGCTTTGATACGACTTGACAGGACCCATCCCAAATCCCCCGAGATTAACATGGGACGTGCTTGCTCCCGTCTGACACGAAGTGTCAGACCAGGGATAATTCCATCCTTAGCCTAACCGGGATTACCAGAGAGAGCCAGAATCCGAAGGAGGAGTACGATGTCTCGGTCTTTGCTACAGCCCGCATCCGTGATCAAACTGAAGGGCATTCAAAACATCAAAAGTCGTGAGTGGACAAAACAAAGAATTTAATAAAAAACATTATCATGAAAAGCTATTTATGCCCTTCACTAAAAACATGCATGCATTCGAAAACCGTTTATCAAAACATTCACAAAACCATAAGGGCTTTGGCCCAAACCCGTTCTCCGTAAAACCTCATAAAACTAATTTTCATAGGGACTCAGCCCAAATCAACATACGTGGGTCTCAGCCTAAAATCATACTGAAAAAATAGAACATGAGGTCACCCCCCCCCCCCCCCCCCCAAACCACTTTCCAAAACATAGAACACGGGGTCTCCGCCCCAAAACATATTCCGTGAAATCTCATATACAACCCATCCTCGGCATCTCAGGTGAGATGCCAACTCGGGGCACACAACCCCTAGGGAACACATCCTCGATATATTTCATGATTCATCTCTTTATAAGTGTGCACACTACTCGGGGTCTCACTCCGAGTCTACCCCCATGAATTCTTAGTCTGGGAGGCTTTATCCAATATCCAGGATCCACGAAGTCTTGATGCTGTCTCCGGACCTAATCTGAGACCATATCATAACTCCCACTCCTGGAATGTGCTCCCTATGGGGATGCTCATTCCAGTTAGTGGATCGTGACTCTCCAGGTCGACGTCTGGAGGAGACCAATCAACTCATATGGAGGGTATATACATTTTAAAACATACTTTCTTTCAAATCTCAATACAACTGGGTCTCATACCCGAATCTCAACGGGATTCCTTGAATCCAATTCAAATCCATTTTCACAGGCCTTGGCCTAAATCCACAGTTCAATAGGGTTTCATGCCTGAATTCTCATTTCATAAACCGAACGAGGACTCAAGCCCCATTTCACAATCCAATGGTGCCTCAAGCCCGATTTCACGATCAACATGGCCTCAAGCCCGATACCACAATAACGGGGCCTCGAGCTCGATTTCACAACTAACGGGGTCTCGATCCCGATACCATAAATCAACGGGGCTTCAAACTCGATTTCACAATCAACGGGGGCTTAAGCTAGATACCACTGTCAAAGGGGCCTTAAGCCCGATATTACAACCAACTGGGCCTCAAGCCCGAATTCTTAAACCAACGAGGCCCTCGGCCCTATCGTATAACTCAAATGGGCCTTCAGCCTGATTTCTCATCAAATCAAATGGACTCCAAGTTCGAGAGTTCGTAAATCAAATGGGTCTCATGCCCGATTTCATATTTCCAAATCCAAAACCCGTTTATCAAATCATCATTGAAAACGCAGTACGCAAAGGTACGACATAAAGCCAAAAATCTCACAAAGCGTGCAAATATGTCGATCCTAAGCTACCACAAACAAATGCACTCATGGCATCACAAAACATGTTCTAAACAAATTATAAAACATTTATGCATGCATCAGTTTAGAAAGAAGGGTCCACTCACAGACCGTCCGACGTCGCGCCTCGATACGCGCACCATACACCTCTATTGGGCCAATCACCGTCACCAGGGTTCCCGAACCTGTCCAAATCGTAATAGAGGGTTACTAACTACTTAAATAACCCATCACTAAAGCCCTATAATTTTCTGGAATTTTTAACTATTTTGAAAGTCGATCTTAAACCTTCGGACGTCCCGAACTATATCGAAACTATGTCTGATCGACACAAAACCAGCCCCAAAATATTCATTACATCGAATAGATGATTTCACATGTTGGAACCACCCTCAGAAGATGGCCCACACGCCCTCATGCGCTACTCAAAGGGACTGCACGTGAAAGCCACATGCAATGAACAGTGTCATCGTCAACCTCGCATGAACCGGTCCAAACCCAGTTCACTATAAATCTGGTCCAACCGGTCCGGCGAGGTCGGTTCTCTCTCATTTTTCAGCCATTCTCCCTCCTTACAATTCCTACCTATTCGTCCTTCCCATTCCTATCATCCTACCATTTCAAAACAAAGAAAACAGGTCAAAGGTTATACCTTTTGATCGAAGAACTGGCGACCCATTTTCCTCCTCGGTTTCCTGCCGTCTCCGGCCACCTCCGGCCACGATTCCAATTCCATTATGCTCCTAGGACCACCAGAAAGTCATCCCAATTCTTAGAACTAGTAAAAAACCCCTAAAAACTCATATTCGATTTTCAAACCAAAACTTACCGTCTTTTTGGTTTCCTAGCCACCGTCCACGATGGCCCTCGATCCTGCCGTCGTTCGACTCACCTTCCCCTCCTCTCTCACTTCTCTGTTTACACCACTAGCATCAAATGAGGATTGAGGGTCGTGGGTTTGAGATTTTTGGGGTGGATCGTGTGTGTTGCAGGTTTGTGAGAATGGAACAGATGAGGAAGATATCCATTAATGTGGGGTGATAGGCAATGGATAAGTGACACTTGTCACTAATCCATTGGGCATGGGAAATATCTGGGCCCACATAAGACAAAATAGAAGTAAACTTCCTTGTAAAACGTGCCGCCGTAAATAGTTTCCCGGAACTTCTGTGAACCGTAACTTTTCCGTCGAAAGTTCGAATTCGACGTGCCGACTGTCTACAGACTTGTATCGACATGATCTATGTAACAGTCCTCAGCCCTCAGACCTCCCAGGTCAAAAGTCAACTTTTTGGCCCTCGTTCAGGGGCAAAATTGCAATTTTTCCCTGAATGTCCGTTATTCCACGTTTAATTCCCGATTAGCCTCGCTAATCCGTCATTAAGTCTTAATTAATCCTTACAATCAGGGACGGGTCGTTACAGCAGGGGTACTTCAGCATGAAGCTATAAAGCTGGGCAGGTGGGATTTTGGTGTGGGATTGCTTATGCAGAGTGGGCTGGACAGCAAGCCGAGAAACGCGGGGGTATGAGCTGCTCGCAGGTTGTAGCGCGGGTCGAGGCGTGAGTCAGAACTGGCAACGGGTCACACGCGGGTGCTGGGCTTGACGTATGGGTCTTGATTACTTGGGCCTCACGCTGATCTAAGCTGGCCTTCATGCAGGGCTTCTGCAAGTCTTGGCTTCATGATTTGGTAGAGTCCTACCAAATTTCTTTACAAAATTTGGTGGCCTCTAATGTTTCAATCATAACTTCTTCAATAAAACTCTGATTGAGTTGATTTTTTCGAAAAAAATCCTTATAATTTCAAGATCTAAATAATTCTGCACATTTCTCACAGCATAAATTATTTTTTCCTATTGTTTGGTATTTTTACAATAAAAGATAAGCATAAAAAGTATAAAATGATATAAATTAATGTTCAAATAAAGGCTTATCAAATATCCCCACACTTAGACTTTGCTAGTCCCTAGCAAATACTAAAATTAAACTAAGAATTGATACTAAACCCTTAAACCATTTGTCTCAAGTTTCATTAATATAAATATAGCATTAAAGATTTACACTCAAAGGAATTTAAGCATATGGAATTCAACAGTTAATAAAACATGTCAAGTGTTTCAATAAGTAAGAAAATGAGTAAATAATAGTGTGTATGGATTTAGAATGTCTAAAACAAATATGAACCTACTCACAAGGATATACGCTCATCAATCTTTCACTCAATATCTTGGTTATACTCAAAATATATGTGAGAGATAAAGTAGTAAGGCACTCAGATAGCTCACATATTTGGAAATAAAGCACTTCATGAAATCTCAATATAAAGCCTTAAAGAAAATATCAAACATAGTTGCACAAATGAACCAAAACCATAAGCTTACTCAAGTGATTGACTCAACTAATCAAATTTTACACATATTAAGGATCATAGGGTCTTTATGATGGTTGTAATGGGGTTACGTTTAGAGGCATGGAATATATAGGATAAGTGATGCTCAAATTCATTCTAAGACTCAATAAAAGTTTCCCGAAAGGTAGCATCATGATGTTAATAATCCATCCCTTCAAACATAGGCCAAGTTTCATTATGTTGGGCATTCATTCTCATATCAGGTTTTCAAGTATAAGGGACTTAACTCAAACTTTTTCATGATAAAAAACATTGTGTTTTCATCATTTTTTAAAACTTTTCTCTCGTTTTTTTTTTCTCAAGGTAATAACATGTGTCAACATTACAACAAAGTTTGAACAAGTTAATCCATAATCTTCAATTTCTCTTCACACCATCTTTAGGTCTTCAACTGAATGTTTGGAACAAGGTAAAAAATCTCTATACTATGCTTAAGTGTTTAGATATTCATGGTGATAAAAGAAAGACTTAATGTGGGCTCAAAGGGGTTAAAACTAAGGGAGTCGCAACTTGCGTGCACAAATAGGGAACATGAATGTTTGAATTTGTGGTGTTAATCCTAATGCCTTAATCATTTCCAAAATCAGGAGAATTTGTCCAATTAAAAGCTTTGAAAACCACATAGAAGTAAGTTCTAGCACTCTATAGTTAAAAGTTATGGCAAGTAGTATTGAGGCATAGGAATATCAATTCAAACGAAAAACTTATGAATCACTCATCAAAGATGTATATAAAGTTCTAAGGATCACATAAGGTTCGAATGATTCAAATTTGTCTTAGCATGCTCATTTATGTACCAATTTAACATGCATCATCTACTACAAGTCATAAACACTCAAACAACTCTCATTAACAATTGAATTCAAGTTGTAGTGAACATCTTTATAGCCATATGGTATTCATTTTCTTTCATTGAAATCATTAACAGGTTAAAGAGCATCCTAAGACTCGTAAAAACACTAAGTTAAAATAAAAAGACTCAAAAACCCTTAAAAGCTCGAATTTTTAATTTTTTTTTTGTGATTGTTTCCGATTTTCTTAAAAATGTAAAACAAAGAAAGTGTAAAGCCTTCCCCCACACTTAAATTCTACATTGGCCTCAAAGTAAGCAAGTAGAAAGTAATCGAACAATAGAATCAAAGTAAGGAAGTGGATTTATGAAAATAAAGAAAGAAAAACATTAAATAAAGAAAGTAAAAGAGAGTGAAGTGACTCCTTCACAACTCGGGAACACATTGGGTTGCCTCCCAACAAGCGCTTAAAGTTTAACGTCCATCTAGCTTAGACCAAGTGCATGAATTTCTTTATCAAGCCTAACACATTCACCATAAGCACAAAGTTCAAGTCAATGGTGTTAAAGTTAGAACAATGTTATAATAACATCATCAAAGATGCAAGTGAGTTGGTCAGTGAGACACGTTTGTGAAGGATGAAGTTTTTGTTAAGGATGCAAGTTTTTATGTAGGTTTTGTTTGTGAAAGATGCAAGTTAAGTAAAAGATGCAAGCTGAGTTAAAGATGCAAGTTAAAGAATGTCTTTACAATAGTTAGAGTTAGTGTTTTGAAATGTACAAGTTAAGGAAATCATGACAAATAATGTAAGAGAAAGTATAAACAAATGTAGCCGATATATATATATAAGTAGGAAATAACATATATATAAGTAAGAAATAACCTAGTTTAAATAAGTGTAGAATACACAAAGTAGAGTCACGGCAATGACAAGAAAATGTACAAGTTCCAAGAGCGTCTAAACTAATGAAACACATAAGTATGTACATGAAAAATGGTGTGAATGCATAAGAGAGATTATTAGAACCTGCACAAGACATAAGAGTTATGTGACAATGCATGAAAGAATGACCTACACCTTCGATCTCACTTCCCTAGATTCACTTAGTCTAGGAGGCTAGTGATGAAATCCGAGCATCATGAAACTTTAGGGAGGCTATGCAATCTACAAATGCAATAGATAGAACATTAGAATTACAGTTTTGAATGCCAAGGATATATACGGTTCACATAGCTTCAAAGTTTAGATAGAGACTTCTACGTTCATGCAGACCAGGTAAATATCTTAGATTTCAAACCATTTTTCATCTATTTGGGAAAGTTCAAAAGTGACCAGGTTAGAAAGAATAAATATAAGAGGCAGGGCTAATTTCAAGACATCCCGAGGCTTAAACTCCATTGATGTCCTTTTCTTAGACCCAAAACCCATTACAAGTATCGTCTCTTGTTCTAGACATCACCCTCGAAAGTTTCTTATTCCAAATGAATGAGTGTTCGTTCAAAGATAACTCAAGTGTTAGTCACCATTGCCTTCAACCTCATGGCTTCTTAGGTCCATGAAGGGTTTAGGTGAGAGTTAACAAACGAGACTTCATCTATTCCATTAAAGATCAAAATCTAAACACCGAAACACAAGTGATCCACATATAACCAAGACTAATTCATGAATGCAAGATTTATTCACAAGTATGGTTTTATGCACAAGTAATGATATTCACAATTTATATTTACACTAGCATATAGCTAAGACTAGAAAAAATTGAATTTTTTTTTGTTCTTAATTTTATAATTAAAGTCATGAAAAAAGTTTTCTTTATTTTAAAACAATTTCTTTTATAAATTAAAAAAGTTATTTTACATAAACATAAAAAAATAAAAATTAAAGATAAAAATTATGAACAAGTATAATATGAACATTATAAACAAGTATAAAAAAGTGTGAACAAGTATAATATGAACAAGTATAAAAATAAAAATTAGGAACAAGTATAATATGAACATTTTATATACACTAATACATAAAAAATGATTTATAATTGCCCCGACAACGGGGCTAAAAGTACGCTTAAACTATGCACTTAAATAAACACATAGTTCGAGCATATGCTCAACTCAAAATTATTTTTTTGGGTAGAATGTAGTATTGGTAAATAGGGATGGTTCTGGACTTGGGAAATTAGGAACATTAAATAATGATTAGTGAAAAATAATAAAGAATAAAATGATAAAAGAATATAAGAATTAAAGAATTAAAAAAAATTAAAAATTAAAGATTAAAAGAATAAAGTGATTTTTTTTTTGGGTTGGGGGGGGGGGGGGGGGGTGTGTTTGGAAAGAGTTGTACATGAAACTACATTTAAAAAAAAAATTAAGAATTAAAATGTGAATGTGAATGCTAATTAGAACTTACAAACCATAGATTAGTTTCATTGACAAAACCGACACTTTTACATAAGTAAATCCGAACTATCAATCACATCATTTAAACTACTCCTACTTTAACCTTTGTACAATGGACTTTCTTCAAACACGTATCTTGCCTGCACTCTAGCATTTGCACATATTGAACCAATCGCGAAATCCTACCTTCATCATATAAATTACCTTCATACATTTTTAAATACTATAAATGCATCGAACAACTGATAAACACTTACAATATTATTCAACTTACAATTTTGATTGAATGCGTGTCAAACATTAAATCTCTTCAATCCTATTCTAAATTCATCAAATAGAGAATATAACTTTGCGTTGAATTGATGTTTAAGCACTAAAATGCATGAAGTAACTGAAATTCAGAAAGTAAAACACATGGAGATTTTATTAACATTTATAAATGCTAGAAAGAAAATATCAACACATATATTAAATTATAAGTAAAACCAATAACTATAACAAGAGTTTAAGTAGAGAGATCAAAGGTTATTCACAAGGATTACCGAACAGCGGCAGGAACCTTCTGAAGATGAAGAAAGAAACACGGGAATTTTGGACTTAAACTCTAAAATTGCCTCAGAAATACTCGGCCTAGGTTTTCCTTAAGGAAAGCTAAAAACTGTGTCTAAAAGAAGTCCCTAAAAAATTCTAATGGCTTCCCTATTTATTGTGAAAACACCATTAAAAAAAGCTAGAAAATATTCAAATTTAAATATTAAAAATAATGAGAGATTAATTAAAGGAATAATGGAATTTTGGCTGAAAATTCGGTGGTAATGGGTTCAAAAACGTGGGCAAAGCATGCTAGGAAGGTGGACTAGGTGGTTTGGTGCATTTCGACATGGGCTGGTAGAGTGGGGCAGGTGTACTTCGACAGGAAGCTGCAGAGCTGGGCAGGCGGGATTTCAGTGTGGGCTTGCTGACGCGAAGTGGGTTGGACAGTGGGCTGGGTGCTGCGGGGGTATGGACTGCACGCGGGTTGCAACGCGGGTCACGATGACAAGGGTCGAGGCGCCGGTCCTAGCTAGTGATGGGTCGCACGCGACTGCTGTGCTTGACGCATAGACCTGAATTACTTGGGCCTCGCATTGAGCAGGACTGACCTCTGCACAAGGCTTGTGCGAGTATGGGCTTCAGGATTCGGTGGAGTCCTACCAAATTTCTTTACAAATTTTGTTGGCCTTCAATGTTTCAATCATAAGTTCTTCAATAAAACTCTAATTGATTCGATTCTTTCCGAAAATCCTTATAAGTTTGAGATCTAATTAATTCTGCAAATTTCTTAAAAAAAAAAATTCTTATTTTTTGGTATTTTTACAATAAAACTTAAGCATTAAGGTTATAAAGTGATATAAAATAATGTTCAAATAAACGCTTATCAGCACTCGGTCTTATTCATGTCTGACAACGATCCTAAAATACCAAAACAACCCTTCTTTTGTTAGACAAAGGATACTCGTACTACCTTACTGCTCATACCTCTGCCTCTCGATTTGCCCCGATTTCCCATGCAGCACCTGTCCTCACAATTGAATTCCAAGTCATACTCTTTTTCGTAAGTTCCAAGAATTTTACCGCCTAAAAAAAGTCATCTGATGCTCCATACTTTTAGCCAAAGTTCAAGTTCCATGTTCCAAGCTTCGTACGTCCAAACCTCCACCCTTTCCCCCTTATAATGATCTTAGGAACTCAAACAATACACTAAAATCCTTATTTTCATGATGATAAGCTTCAAAATGTTTGTGGTTCATTTTGGATTTTTTTGGAATTTTTTGGGTTTTGGGTTTTGGGTTCGTTGTTACTCCTCCCTTCCTTCTTGGTTTTCCTCCCTCTCTTCTCTCTTTCCTTCTTTCTTTTTATTCTTCTTCTTCTTCTTCTTCTTCTTCTTCTCTTATTCCTTCCTTGGTTCTCTCTTCCTTCCCTCTCGATTTTTTCTCGTGGTTTTTGGTCTCCAAAACAAGCAAACACACATAAATACATACATATATATATATATATATACATATATATATATATATATATACATATATAGATATAAATATAGTGATTCTGTGGCAAGGAGATAAGGGAGGGAAAAGAGATAAATATGGACACACGTCACCATCACAAAATCTCCCTTGTAAAATTACTAAAACGTCCTTTATGCCAAAATTACCAAAATGCCCCTAATCAATTTTGACACATATCGAATTCATTCGATCTCCGATTCCGGCATACCACTTGTCTATGGATTCAGAATTTCGAGACTTACATAATGGTCCTCACGGAATGTTTGAAAAGTACCCGAAGCAAAAAATAAACCCTTGACCCCCAGGGGCAAATCATTAATCCCTTTCTTAAATTTCTGAAATTACCTTTTTTGAATTTTCAAGTCGTTACAAAATGGGACGAAAATAAGCCATAAAGGAAGGATTCTAAACTTTTGGCACCAAAGTAATAATTGTAGCGCTCAATTCCCGTAGAAAACCTCTTGATGAGAAATATTCCTTCACCAGCTTAATAACATGGGACCCCATCACCTGCCATGCCTTTTGGAAAAACAACTAACTGGTTTTATTAGGTCCAAGGGGCTTAGTAGGCTTAAGCTAGAAACACGCTTTAAGGATTTCCTCATCTAAAACCTCCCTGGTCATATTTAGTGCTACATTATCCTCAATTGGGACTTCAATTAGCCCACTAAGGCCACCCGCAATAGGAGGCCACATTTGTGGTTGTATTTGTCGGGGATGTAGCTCCAAATGTTCCCTCAAGAAGAATATTTTGGGCTAGATATCATATTGCTCACAATGGGACCTATATTTATTGGAGCTAAATATGGAGCTATGCTTTTATTTTACATGAAATCTTAAATATGTATTAAAATAATTTCGTTGTTTATAATTTTTAATTTAATGTTTGTTTATATAATCTTTATTTTTTTTTCAAACCATTTTAACTTAGAAAAACAATAAATTCTGAAAAGATAAGATTTTATCATATATACTATTAGATTAGATTTTCTTATTTAATTCTTATCCATTAGATCATATGAGTTTGACATAGAGCCATATCTTCTTCAACATTGAAATTCATTTATGGTGAGAATTTTTTGATAATTGGTGGAAGAAATGGGTAACTAAAAAAATTTACAAGCACAAGGTGTAACGACTCAGAAATTTGAAAAAGGTAATTTTGGGAATTGTAAAAGGGAATTGACAATTTCGCCTTAGGGGTCAAAGGTTGACTTTTTGCTCCAAGTACTTTTTAGACATTTTGTAAGGACCATTACGTAGGCCTCGAATTCCTGAATGCGTAGACAAGTAGTATCTCAAAATCGGAGATTGGATGAGTTTGTTACGTGTCTAAATTGACCAAGGGAAATTTGGTAATGTGGCAATATGGGCATTTCACAAGTGAAGATATTTTTGTTGATTTCATGTGATGGTGAAAACTGTCCTCCTTGTCTCCTCGTATGTGCTGATTGGCATGACAGTGTTTGGATGTTATTTACTTGTGTGTGTTGGTGTTGTGTGCGTGTGGGAAAACACGAGAGAAAAAAAATGGAGGGGAACTGACATGATCCGTCCTTAATTACTATGAACCACCAGAGGACTACTAGCACGTCTATTTTTTATTTTCCTGATCTGCAAATAAAGACCCGAAGGAATTACCCCACAGGTTCTTTCTTGGTTTCTCAGTTTCCTTCTATGTTTCCTCCTTCCTTTCCCCAACTATCTCTTCCTTTCATCTTCATTTTCATCTGTTTCTCTTCCTTCTATCTCCTCCCAAACTCTCTGCTCTACCTCTCCCTCACAATGGGTGTTCATGGCATTCGGCCAAAGCCCACCACACCACCATTTGCACACACACACACACACACACATCATTTATATAAACTTGTATGTCAATGGGAGAAATTATGGAGGGAAAATGAAGAAAACTATAGAAAGTTCTAGAACATCCTGGGTCTTTGTAGAAAGACCAAAATACCCTTCATGTATAATTACCAAAATGCCCTTGATGTAACGACCCGTCCCGGAAATTAAGGTTAAGACGTTAATTAGTAAAGGATTAGTGAGCTTAATCGGGGGTTAGTTGGTCCCGATAAGGTCGTTAGCCTAGAATGACGATTTTGCCCCCGATTTGGGCAAAAAGTTGACTTTTAGTTCGGGCGGTCAATTGGGTTTTGATCGATGACCAGGACATAGTTTAGGACGTCACGAATCGTTAGGCAGGTGGCACGCCCGATTCCGACATCCGAGAAGGAAGTTATGATGTTCGAAAGGTTGAGGGCATAACCGTAATTTGGGTAAAGTAGGGGAAAAAGTTGACTTTTCGTACGATCGGGTTTTGACTTGTTGACCTAGGATCGTTAGATAGATCTCGTCGTCCTGAGTTCGATGACAGGCGGCATGAATTTATCGGAGTTACGATGTGTGAGATACGGGTCTAAAACGGTAAGGGTAAAATCGTAATTTTGGTTTAAAAGGAAGGGCAGTTTGGTCTTTGTGCTCTGGGATTTGTGCAACAGAGAGGGACAAATGAAGGGCTGAGATTGAGATAGTTGTGAGAGAGAAGGGGAGGATTGTGACGCGTGGCAAGGGCCTAGTGGCTTCTAGGCGTGTGCACAGTCCAAATAATTGGTGGTGCCCGTGTGTTTGTGTTTGTTCTTCGACCCAGAGAGAAAACAGAGACTGGGAATTTGGGGAGGAATCGATCAAGCTTGGTGAGGGTGTGAGTTTGTGAGTGTGTGAGGAGTGACCAGAGACCAAGAAGGAGACAGAGATGAGGTTTGGAGGTGCGGTGGTTGTGTGTGGGTGAGAGGTGAGCCACGGGAAACCAGGGGGAACATAGAGAACAGAGAGGAGTTGTGAGTGGTGGTGCGGCCGTGTTCGATCAATCGAAGCTGGTGGAGGTGTCCAGAGGCTGGAGGGGGACTGGAGGAGTTGTGTTGCCATGGTGGAGCTCACGACGGCGACCGGAGGGCAGGTAATTTCTTGTTTCCCTTTCGATGCTCTGTTTTGCCGTCGATTTTCAAATCGAAAGTCGTGAAGTCTGGGGTTGAGTCGACGGTTCTGGTGAGTTGGGTGAGACTTAGTGAGGTCCTAGGATTGGTTTAATCTAGTTACCGTGACGGGGGAAGACCTGGGTGGCCGGGAAGGAAAACAGGGGACAGTTTGGGTTTCTGTTCGAGCTTGAGTCGACGAGTTGTAGCCTGAGTCGAGTTGTCTGAGTAAGGGGAAGGGATAGCTTAGGATGGGACAAAGCAGTTGGTGAAGAGAGGAGTAGTTTTGGTGCAGGCACGGCGAAGAACCGGTCTCGCCGGTTCGAGCTACAGTGACTGGTTTGAACCGGGTCGACTTGAGGTAGACGATGCACTGTAGCTGGCGCGTGAGGGCCACGCGCAGCCACTTTGGGCGGCGCGTGGAGGGGCGTGCGGTGGCGGTTGGGAAAATGGTCAACTTGGTTTTTGGTCTAGGTGTTGTGACGAGTCTAATGGAATTGGTTTCGGGTTGTTCGGACGTCGATTCGATGTAGTTCCGCGAGGGTGAAGGTTTAGGGTTTCGGTTCGTTACGATTAGGACCCGGGGATTTTTGGGGAAAATTAGGAGAGTCTTAGTAGACGTGTTAGTAACGTACTTTGGCGGTTGTTTACAGGATCGGGACTTCCCGAGGAAGCTGAGGAACGTACGGGCCGTTCGAGGCGCGATTGAGGGCTCGGTACTGTGAGTGGACCCCTTCTCTATAACTGAGCATGCATAACTGCTTTTAATTACTTGTTTTATGGTTTTATATGTGATTTCATTATCATTTGAATATGCTATAAATGTTTTACTTAATTGCACGTTTTTCGAGAAATAACGTATTTGGCACGTTTTACGAGAATAGCTTGATTTCTGATTATGATGCCATGGTTTTGGGATTTCAAACGATAAATGGTTTTCAATGATTATAAATGGATTTTGGAACATGATTTCGATGATCAAGGTTTTCGGTTTTAGAATCGGATTTCGGAAGCGGAATTTGGTTTTAAAGTTGGAAAAGTGGATTTCCGGATTTGGGTTCGGAATGACAGTTCTGGATGCCGGAAGGGCATCGGACCAGTGATTTCGGATTCGGGTTTGGACATGGATTTTAGAATTGGTTTTGGATTGGATTTGCTGGATCTGGATATTGGGTTTAAAGACCCGGATATTGGTTGACGGGGGACGGGCCCGGATTGGGTTTAAAGACCCGGATTGAGTTTAAAGACTCGGGGGTTTAAAGACTCGGATATATATTGATATTTTCCCCCGTAGGCCTGTTGAGTTTAAAGACTCGGGAGTTTAAAGACTCAGATATTAATGAGGCTTGGATTGAGTTTAAAGACTCGGAAGTTTAAAGACTCGGATAGCTCCAGCAAGTTTGATCGGAAAATGATGATTTGATATTCACAGTTTATGATACGGTTTTATGATGCTTATGCTATGATTTCTGTAACTCTGTTTTATAGTGTTTCTATTTTTATGATAAGGTTTATGTGAACTATAACTGTTTTAATAACTGGGTTATGCATGTGGTTTCAAAACGGAGGGCCAAACCCGGTTTTCTTATAAATGGTTTTGAAAACTTTTCTTTTATTCTGGTCCATTCACATTTTCTGTTTTAAATTGCCCTCCAGGTCGTGGAGCTAGAGCGGGGTTTCAGCGTCGAGACAGCGTCTGAGGCATAGAAGTCACGAGAGGGATCCCAGAGTGGTTTAAACTTTTCCGTAGTGCGTGTACTCTGTGTATCGGTTTTTCCTTCTTTTGTATGTAGAACGATGCTCTGTAAAACTTGCCTTCGGGATGTGTTGTAGTTTCTCCTGCGTCTGACTGTGTGTTTTAGTGCCTTTTCGTGCGTGAATTGTAGTTTTTGTGTCGGGGTGTCAGACGGGAGCAGGATTTACCTCGGTTTTCGGGGTAAAACCGGGGTGGATCTTGACACTTGACCTCTCTTGACTCATAACCGTCTCACCCGACTATTGATTTTAGTGTGCTACCTGTATATGGTTTCAGAAACTCAAGACCTTCCTAACAGTCCTCTCTGTATGTACACAAGGTCTCCCCAAGAAAAAAAAATCAACATTTGACTTTTTGGGTCAAAAGTAAACTCTTTGACTCTTTAGGGACAAAATGGTCATTTTTCAATTTCTTGAAGTTCTGGGGTGTTACAAGAACAACCAGAAAGCCAGGGAGAGGAGAAGGAAAATCAGGACAGAAAAAGAGAAGAAAGCCAAAGAAATAGTGAAAATAAGAGAAAAGAAAAGAGAAGTGGAGGAAGAGACCCCCGAAACCCAAAAACCAGAGAAACCCAAAAAATCAACCCGTGAACTCAATCCTTTACCTAGGCCTGGAACTTTGAAAATGAGCTTTGTAACATCTTTTGAGATTCGTACAACCCCAAGTACATGAGAATTGAGGGTTTTGGATGCTGGAAGTGCTGAAGATAATGATTTGAAAACTGGCCAAAACTCCCATTTTTGTGTCCCTGAATTCCAAATCTTTTTATTTGATTTTGAAATCATAGAATAGCTTCTAGGATCAAATAAAGTAGAATTGATGTATAAAGGATGAAAAATGGTGTGAATTTTGGATGGATTTAGGACCGGGTCAGGTTGCCGAGGGTCGGGTCCGAGTTGCAGATAGACGGGTTGACTCGGCTCAAGGTAGGGGATGACCTATACTGCAGGTGCCTGAGACCCACGTATAGAGGCCATGAGTGGTGTGTGGAGGCACGTGCCTCACCGCTTTTGTTTTCGATCAACATGATTTTTGTTGTGTTCGACGTTACAAACACATAGGTGTAGTTTTGGAGTCGATCAGACATCATCTCGGGGTAGTTTAGGGTGTCATAAGTGTTATATTTAGGTATTTAAATTCATATTTAATCTCGAAAATTAGGGAATTTAAATGTAAGATTATTTGGGATGTTAGCGACCCTTCATGGTGATTTATGAGAGTCGGTACAATTCCCCGAATTATAGAGGAACACTCAGCTCGGAGTTAAACTGCAAGGACGGTGTGTGAATGGACTTTGTTTTTATTAATTATTATGCATAGTTAAATATTTTAATTTCCTTATTGCATGATTTATGCTGCAATGGTTTGCATATAATTTTGTAATGATTATTTGATGATTTTCTAGATTTATTGACTGGTTATCCACACGTGTTTTACGGTACTTAGTGAAAATGGTATTTGGGTGCAAGCCCAGTTCGGAAGTAGTATTTTGACTTGGAATATGAGTTAATGATTGTGTTGGAAGTAAAGTGTGTGATTTAGTCCATGGATTATGTTCGTGTTGTTGTGACAAGTTTCCCAGAAGATCGAAGCGAGATGTGTTTTCCCAAACGATCGTAGCTCGGGGTGAATGTGTTGTGTTTGTTTCCCAAGTAGCCGAAGCTAGGGGTACTCCCAGATGGTTGATGCTTGGGGTTACTGTTTTTGTTTTGATTATTCCCAGGCAGTGGAAGCTAGGGGTGTTCGTAGACGGCTGATGCTCGGGGTGATAGCCTACGCAAAGTGATGTTGTTCATCGTGACTAGTACTTGAATTAATGATTGGCTGTATCTGGTTATGATGCTTGTGTCCATATGATTTTATATGATTTGATGAACATGAATTTTGGGAATTGTGGGCCACGAGTTTTTAATGCATTTTATGATTTATGAGTCCCACGATTGATATATATATATATATATATATATCTATTTTTGTTTGGAATCCGACTATTTTGTTTTATTCTATGCATGCATGGTTTTATAATGGAAGGTAAATGTTGTTTTTTCTCGAAAAATGTGTTTATAAATGTTTTCTTTTGTTCACTCACATTTTTTAATGGTTTTGATGACCCTATCGGTAGTTGCACAGAAATAAGAACTGATCGAGAGGTGGAGGCATGAATAGCAAGGAGTATAAGTATCCCTTGTTTGACAAGTGTTGAGGGTAGTTTAACAATTTCATATTGTTTGTTAAACGGGAGTGGGATCGAGCACGAATATCAAAGAGTTTTAGGAGCGCATCCTGTCACAAGGTTAGAGAGAAAATAAGAAAAATATTGAGAATATTGTTGGTTTTATGAAATTTAGAGTAAAAATTATGATATTTATAGAAAAAAATTAAATTTGATATATATATATATATATATGTATATAACCATTGGACATGCAACAGTAGGAAAAATATCAAAACCATCATCATCATTCAAGATGACAAGAGAATTTTTGTTACAAAAGAACTTTCAAAAACTCTATGAAAGTTAGAGTTATTCAATTCAAATTTTTTATCGAGTTTCAAAAAGTTTATAAAAGTTTAGAGATATTCAATCATAATTTTTCCAGGGTCAACAGAAGTTGAGTGGTATTCAAAATTGGATTGAAATTATTGAATTCATTAAATGGTCAAGTTTTGTAGATTTGGAGGTGTAAGATATATATACTAATGTCAATTCACTTTCTTACCTCTACTCCAAATACTTTTATAGACATTTTTCACATGATTTTTTTTTTTTTTGCATGGAGACGTATTTGTGCTTGCTTGTTGAACTGATCAATCTGTATAATTTTTTTTTCCTCTTGATATGATCAATTTTTTCAGGGTGTTTGTTTTCAATATTAGAATTTCAACTAATTAGAATATTCTCCATGGAAGAATTGATTTTTTTTTCTACTGTAAAACCCTAATCATATGTAGGAAAAAAATCCAGATTGTAACACCCTAATTACCAGTATTGGACCTTATTGCTATGTGTATTCTTATTCTCATCTTGTAAGAAGAATTTTTTATATTATATATTCATTTTTTATATGCGGAAGTGAGAGAAAGATTTTAGATGAGAAAAAAGCTTGAGATGGCAAAGGAGAAAAGAAATCAAAGAAAAACTAAAGGACATGAGAAATGAAGGAAAATAAAGGCTCTTAAAAGAATAGGCAAAAAAAGAAACAACAACAAAAAATTTACCAGACGCTGGGAGTGATGATCACTGCTAAAATGGCTACAAGGATGGAAGCTTTATTGTGGTGTCTAAGAAGAATGAGGAGGAAATGACGGTGAGATGGTGAAGAAAACCCTATAAGAAGAAGAAATCTGCGATGAGGTGGTGAATAGGTCGTTTTGGAAGAAGCAAGGAGGACAGCTATCCAATAAATGACATAAGAGTGAAAGAAATAATTCCCAAGTTAGCTTTGACACAAAGACTAGTTTTTCAATTTGTGTGATGTCGTGGTAATGTTGAACTGATTATAAACATGAAATAATATGTGTATAAAAATTATGCTAAACCTTGTTTAGCTCCTTATGTTACATTTGAAAATAAACAATTCAAAATGGAAACTTTACATTATAAAAATTTCTTAAACATTATCTATGATGTCACGAACCTAAGGTACCTAAGGAAGATATGTAACGACCCGGATATTCGAAAATATGACAAGTAACCATTTTGCCCTCGAAAGTGAAAAAGTTGACTTTTACCTCAAAAATGTTGACTTTTTTATCCGAACTTCTTCTAGATAATCCGAGAAGACCGTTACAAAGTTCTCAACCCCCTGAATACATAGACATGAGGCACGCTTAAATCGGAGTTTGGGTAAGAAAGTTATGGATCTAGAAAGTTCAAGGGTATAATGGTAATTTTGGACAAAAAAAGAAATTTGGTTATTTTACCAAATTAAACATGTGATTCATGTGTATTTTCTGGAAAATTCTCAAATGTTCCTCCTCATGTTCATCCACCGCCATACACAATTATGTATGTGTGGGTGAGTGTGTGAAAGGTAGAGTTCGGCGGGTCAAAGCCGAAAATGGAAAAAATTACAGATCAAAGCTTGAAATGATCATGGAAGGGAGACAGAGGAAACATAAAAATGAGAGAAGATACAAAGAAGAAGATGACCCATTTAAGGAGGAAATAAAGCTCTCTAGACGTAGCCAGAACCAAACCCGTGAAGGGTTAAATATGGCCCAAGGGTTTGAGGCCATCTCGAGGGGTTTGAGCATGAACTAAGGGCGGGAAGAAGTCGTGGAACACTCCCGGGATCATCCCCAACTAAGAAACAATGAGGCAAGATGTAGAATGCTGCTGGGCAACCTGGGATGCCATGGCTGAGCATGTGAAACCATTGGACATGGCTCGAGAGGTACGTTTCCCTCGTATTAAACTCATAGGTCATCCTAGGGAGTTCCTTACATGAATCTAGACGTTTAAAACATAAAACAAAATGAAGAAATGAGGGTGTTCGTGTCGGCTCGAAGTCGCTAGTTGTGGAGACCCGGTTGTAGGAAACCGGGTCTGAGACCCAAGGATGAAGACAATGAACAGGGCGCGTGGCCACGGCCACCAAAAAAGGACGCGTGCCACATTTTCTGGGGAGACAACCAACACGAAAGTTGTACTTTGAATTTCCTGAGTTCAATGGTTTAAGTTTGGGGTTAATTGGATCTCGTATGAGAAAGTTATGCTAGTTCAAAATGGTTATGTTTTCTTAAATATATATTCTTAAATATGGGATGAATCAAGGGTTTGGCTATCAACCTATCTTGGTTATATTTAAGATGACTAATTGAAACTATATTAAGTTGAATACGTATAAGTATGTTACACTTAATTTGTATATTAAGGATTTACATATAAATGTTGTGAGGATTGTGATAATTGTGTTATACTTAATATATTTACATATATTAAGGAATATACATATATATATATATATATATATATTATGAGTTATGATAGTTATAAGTTGTTTAAGCTTGGGACAAGGAATTTTGTCAATTATGTTGTGAGGTTGTTGGTACGTTAACTTTTATTTGAGTAATTGTGTTGATAGGTTGTCTTGATTAAAAAAAGTAAGGAAGTTTATCTGTCAATATATGATTGAGATTCCAAAATGAGTAAAGAAAGATTACTAATAACAGATACGAACAAAAGATAAGTTTCACCACCCGACGGGGTCAGTGGGTAGGAAGTGGGCAGTAATCCCGAGGGGGTGAATTTATTTTGGTTAAATTATTAAGTTTGAACTTGATTTAATTCGGTGAGATCCCTTGTCTGACAATAATTATCGGATGGGAGCAGGACCGATCCGATTTTTCTTGGAATTAGGGATGGGTCCTGTCAATTTGGTATCAGAGCATATGTAATATTTTGACTTTAAAAATGTGCTTTGTGAATACTACGCTTAAATTTTTACATAATATTTGTTCAATTGTGAATTTACACTTATGTTGCTACTTTTATGGAATTAAATGAAGTACATTTTTCACGAAAATATTCATGGATGTTCCAAGTTAAAATTGGTATTTGTGTTGAACGATGTTATGTTGTTATTGTGAACTTGTATATATTTTTCGATATGGTATTTTTGTGTTGTGAATGATACGTTGCATTACTCGGTCATATGAAGTTTTGGAAATCAGTGAATTTCACAATGATTCTTTGTGCTATGAATGTGTGACAAGATGATTTAAATATGAATAGAGAAGTAAGAATAAGGTATGGGTTGTGTGAGACTAACTTGAAATAACTTGAAATTGATGGTAAATGTTGATGATTTTAGAAGATTGGAATGTTTCTAAGATGAATTATGACGTATGATATACAAAATTTTGATTGGTAAATTGAGTTTAGATAATTTTGAGAAATTGTTTGTCACATGGAATTACGAGGTTGATTGTTGGAACTTGAGCTAAAGTTTGAAGTTTGGAAGTATGGACATGATTTAGGAAATGTAATGTATATATTTGGTAAAATAAGAATGTTACGAAAAATTTGTTACGAATAAAACTCCAATTTCGGATTAAACGTTAAGTTCTATGGGACGAGTAAACAGGAGGATGAGTTTTTCTCATGACATAAAACTATAAAGCATATGATTAGGCAAGAATGGTTTTAGTATACTACTTACCAAATTGAGTATACAAAACAAACACATGGTGAATTCATACAAGTGTGATAGTCAAAAGATCGTTATATGTGACGATTTCGTGATACCAGGATGTTATGATGAGATTGTGACTGACGGAGGTTGTGCATGTTTTGCCGTTAGTAAATGTTTCATCAAATGAATAAAATGATGATCTTGTTATGATGGCATATATGGAGGATATCACATGAATGATAATGAGAAAATAATAAATTTTATCGATAGAGGTTCTCGATTTGTGTACTTGGCTAAATTTTCGACAGGTCTTCTAATTAACGTTCAGATATTGTGTGCCTAAGCGTGTCTTGGACAGTCTTAGACATCGAGCTAGGATCTAGATCCAGAGACTAGTATGGCGAGGTTACGACTCAGACGTCAAGGTAAAATCTCATTTTCCTGAGTTGGTATTGATGGGTAATCTCGGACGTCGAGGTAAAGCTCATTTTTCAGACAGTTATTGTGATGAGTAGTCTCAGACGTCGAGGTATGGCTCATTTTCTTGAGACTAGGGACGACTTGCAGACGTCGAGGTAAAGCTCCTTTTTCCCGAGTGCTCAGTCTACCAATAGAACAAATACCCTCGGGGAAATGTTATTTGTTGATTTGATTTGGTACTGCTCTTAAATTGGACATAGTAGGTGGTTGTGGTGATGGCCTACGCATAGTGACCTTGTGTGAGATGGTGGACACATGAAATAAAATTAGTTAAGTTGATAAGAATTGGTTGATCCACATGCCTTTGGAAATAAATCGAATAATACAAGGGAAAGATAAGAGATATGAAGTAGCCAGAACTATACAGGATCCCGGAGTTATTTGTGTTTGCAAAAGTTGGGAGGCAATGAGTGAATTCTTTCTCCCTTAAACTTATATGCATGCATATTTAGTGGTGTTAAAATGGTTTTCTGTATATGATGGCGATGTTTTTTGATGGGTTCAAACCTTATGACATATGCTATATGACTGTGATTGAGTTATAGACTTAGGTCCAGAGTTATGAATTGTGACTTGATTGAAATTGTCTTATGTGTAATCATATCATTTGAATGATACAATTCCATGATATTACATGGTGTGATGATATGCAGATGTGTCATTATGATATGTATGATTGAGAGGCATAGAAATGATATGAAGAGACATTAAGAGTCTGGTAGCTATTATCGATGAGAATTGACTAAGTCTGTCTAAGGGGCTTGTGTGCACTGGTAAAGTCCCGGATGAAGCTTCGTATAATTCCCGAGGTCAGCTTGATCATAAAGTGTAAACTTGAATATCGTTTGATTTATAAACAGTTGCGTAAAACAGTGGTGTAAATTTGTTTTTGTTTTATGGTAGTATCGTGGTACAAGTGGTTACTACAGATTGCATAAGCTCATGCTAGGGTATTAATTTGATGTCCCCTTATATTGATTGAATACAATCATTACTTGGATCTTTGGAGTAAGTGGTATTCTAAAATCATGGCTTAATTTAGAAATTTTGCATGATTGTAACTAGTAGGAGCTGGTGAACTTGTGAAAAGGGTATTTGAGTATGTTTCTAGTTATGAGTCGAGATTCCCTCATTTTGATGTGATTCCTCCTACTGTTTAAATGTACTTGTTGAGATTTATAATTTATATGATATATGATATTTTAAAGATGTATGCGTATAATTACTTGTTAGGAATTTTGAGGACGAAATTCTTAAACTTTTAACTATGACGATGTGATATTCATGTGATAATGGTCTATGGTGATTCATGATACCGATCATGATAAGGATATTCTTTGAGAATGTCGACGTTATTAATATTACTAATAGTCACGATGAATCATGATGAGGTTAATAACAATATAGATGATGATATGTTAATACCAAGTTTTGGGAGGAAATTGGGTTTATGGTACTTTGGATCATTACTGAGTTTTGGGAAATAGTTTGATACTCGTTGTGTCATGCTTATATGATTTGGGTAATGATTTGATGGAATTGGAATTTTAGTATGAGTCCTGGATGGTCTTCGAGTATATTTCAATTATATGTTTTATAGAGTTGTGATTTCGTTGTGTTTGGCCTTAGGCCCGGGGTTTTGATTATGATTCTGAGTTGTGAGTATGTGACGTATAATTGTGAGTATGTGACGTATCAAAGATGAGTCGGTGTTGCTCAGGACACATGGTATGTGACGTAAGTATGTAATTTAAGGTATGTGATTGTAATGTGAATTGTGTTGAGTACCGAGGTTAATTTTGGGCTCAATTTTAAAATTTCGAGGACGAAATTAATAAAGGGAGGGAGATTGTAACAACTAAGGCATTCGAAAATATGACAAATAACCATTTTGTCCCTGAATGTTAAAGAGCTGACTTTTACCTCAAAAATGTTGACTTTTTTATCCGTACATCTTATAGATAATCCGAGAAGACCGTGACAAAGCTCTTAACCTCCTAAATACATAAACATGAGGCGCGCTTAAATTAGAGTTTGGGTAAGAAAGTTATGGATCTAGAAAGTTCAAGGGTATAATGGTAATTTTGGACAAAATGGGTAATTAGGTAATTTTACCAAATTAAACATGTGATTCATGTGTATTTTGTGGAAAATTCTCAAATGTTGCTCGTCATGTTCATCCACCGACATACATATATATATATATATATATATATATATATATATATGTGTGTGTGTGGGTGTGTGGGTGAGTGTTTGAAGGGTAGAGTTCGGCGGGTCAAGGCCGAAAATGGAAGAAAATGGAAAGCATTAAAGATCAAAGCTTGAAATGATCATGGAAGAGAGAAAGAGGAAACAGAAAAACGAGAGAAGATAGAGAGAAGAAGATGATCGATTTAAGGAAGGAAATAAAGCTCTCTGGGCGTAGCCAGAACCAAACCCGTGAAGGGTTAAATATAGCCGCAAGGGTTTGAGGCTATCTCAAGGGGTTTGAGCATGAACTAAGGGCGTGAAGAAGTCGTGGAACACTCCCGGGATCATCCCCAGCTAAGAAACAACGAGGCAAGATACGGAACGTTGCTGGGCAACCTGGGAAGCCATGGTCGAGCATGTGAAACCATTGGACACTGCTCGAGAGGTTTGTTTCCCTTGTTTTGAACTCATAGATCATCCTAGGGAGTTCCTTACATGAATCTGGACATTTAAAACATAAAAAATAATGAAGAAATGAGGGAGTTTGTGTCGGGTCAAGTAGCGGGTCGCGGCGACTCAGTTGTAGGAAACTGGATCTGAGACCCCACGATGAAGACGATGAACAGTAGCGCATAGGCACCAAATGCAATGCCTTTGGGCAATGCGTGAGGGTAAGTGCCACATTTTCTGAGGGGACAACCAACACAAAAGTTTCTCCTCTGAATTTCCCGAGTTCAATGGTTTAAGTTTGAGGTTAATTGGAGAAAGTTATGCTAGTTCAAAGTTGTTATGTTTTCAATATATATTCTTAAATTTGGGATGAATCAAGGGCTTAGCTATCAACCTATCTTGGTTATATTTAAGATGAATAATTGAAATTATATTAAGTTGAATACATATAAGTATGTTACGCTTAATTTGTATATTAAGGATTTACATATTAAGGTTGTGAGGACTATGATAATTGTATTATGTCAGGACCCGACCCTCCTCAGTCAGGACCCGACTCATCTAGCACTATATTGTCCGCTTTGGGCCTCGCCCTCACCGTTTTGTTTTCGGGAGCTCATGGTGCTATTCAATGGTTTAAGTTTGAGATTAATTGGAGAAAGTTATGCTAGTTCAAAGTTGTTATGTTTTCTTAAATATATATTCTTAAATTTGGGATGAATCAAAGGCTTAGCTATCAACCTATCTTGGTTATATTTAAGATGACTAATTGAAATTATATTAAGTTGATGTTACGCTTAATTTGTATATTAAGGATTTACATATTAAGGTTGTGAGGACTATGATAATTGTATTATGTCAGGACCCGACCCTCCTCGGTCAGGATCCGACTCATCTAGCACCATATTGTTCGCTTTGGGCCTCGCCCTTACGATTTTGTTTTAGGGAGCTCATGGTGCAACTTCCCAGGGGGTCACCCATCATGGAATTGCACCAGCCTCAACTCGCTTAACTTTGGGGTTCCAATCCCCCCCTAAAGCCACTTGAGGTCCCAAAAGGCCTAGTGCTAGATAGGTGTGTGCTTACACCTTTAAGGCACACCACTATCCTCTCCCAGACCATTCCCCCTCGCAGAGATGTGGGATTGTTTACCGTTCCCTCTAGGACACGGGTCTTACAATCCACCCCCCTTAGGGCCCATCATCCTCGCTGGCACACTTTCCAATTGGGGTCTGGCTCTGATATCAAATTAAATTGTCAGGACCCGACCCTCCTCGATCAGGACCCGACTCATCTAGCACCATATTGTCCGCTTTGGGCCTCACCCTCACGGTTTTGTTTTCGGGAGCTCATGGTGCAACTTCCCAAGGGGTCACCCATCATGGAATTGCACCAGCCTCAACTCGCTTAACTTTGGGGTTCCAATCCCCCCCCCCCCCCCCCCAAGCCACTTAAGCTCCCAAAACGCCTAGTGCTAGATAGGTGTGTGCTTACACCTTTAAGGCACACCACCATCCTCTCCCAGACCATTCCCCCTCGCAGGGATGTGGGATTGTTCACTGTTCCCTCCAGGACACGAGTCTTACATATTATACATAATATATTTATATATATATATTATGTGTTATGATAGTTATAAGTTGTTTAAGCTTGAGATAAGGAATTTTGTCAATTATGTTGTGAGGTTGTTGGTACGTCAACTTTTATTTGAGTAATTGTGTTGATAGGTTGTCTTGTTTTGAAAGTAAAGAAGTTTATCTATCAATATATGATTGAGATTTCAAAATGAGTAAAGAAAGATTACTATTAGCAGTTTATGAACAAAAGATAAGTTTCACCACCCGACGGGGTAAGTGAGTAGGAAGTGGGCAGTAATCCCAAGGGGGTGATTTTATTTTGGTTAAATTATTAAGTTTGAACTTGATTTAATTCGGTGAGATCCTTTTTCTAACAACAATTGTCGGACGGGAGTAGGACCAGTCAGATTTTCCTTGGAATTAGGGATGGGTCCTGTCAAGATATGATTCATTTTAAGTAGGGAAAATATGTATGTTCGTACCTAATCTGATTAGAATGAACTAAGATCATGCAGTCCCATCTTCGAAGTACCCAAGCCCTCAAACTTGGCAGATCGTACAAGACCAAGCATTCACGGTAACTTCACTGGCCTAGGAGATCATCTTGTCCAACATCTTACTCAGCAAAATAATATCCTTGGTCAACTGCATCACCCAGTGCCAGGGTCAAAGTAGTACAGGATGGCCACATTTGGTCGACTTGCGTAACTGTTTGGCCGGTCATGTTAGAAATACTCCTCGAGACCACATGAGGACACGTGTCAGCTCCCGTGATAACGACATTAATCCCACATCGAACTATCCTTGGCACTGTCTATGGGAATTCTGAAACAACACCTTACACTCTCACTCACCATCTCAACCGTCCCAACTGCCCCCAACACCATGTTGGACAAACAAAACGAAGGTGAGCTCACTCATAACCAATTATCACAAAGGAACACGAGGGACAACATCCCCGATGTCTCCAGGCAGACACTAGAAGACCTCCTACATGAGGTGGCTAAGCTCTCAAGGCTCATAGTGTCAAGATTGATGCCAAGAACCAGGTTCTGGCAGAATAGTACGTGAGCACCCTCGTCATTGCGAAGATGTCTCAACGCGAGTATCATCGAGATAAAGGATTGGCTGACCAAACTTTGGCCGACCAGAATGTGACCGACCAAGCTCAAACCTTGGAGCCTATCATTGAGCGAGTGTCGTCCAACATACCAAGGAGGCAACAACCCAAGACTAACCCTACATCTTCTGGACGACTCGTCACCCAACCTTCCAACAATGTTGGTCCTTCCGAAACAAAGATCTACTGGGATGCCCACCAGCTATTGATAGAATGCCAGATGGAGGTGACACCCGTACAACTAACATATGAAATATCTTACCACATGGTCATGGGGCAACGTCATCCTTCCAACTCATAGAGCCGATAGGCCGCTACATGCACCTCTGGCCGAGCAAACATCAAAGGCCAATATGGGACCCAATGACCTGAAACCCATCATCATGAGGAATACCGTGAGGTGCTAGATGAGACATACTTAATTGCAGAAAGCTACTCCCACGAACGGAGAAATAGAAGAGTCCGCTAGGATATAAGCACTGGCGGAGCAGAACAACAGTATGATCCGCCAACTCCCTAAGAAGATAGCGTCATGGAGAGTCTCCTAAGAAGGATACGCATCCTTGAGTCCAGGGAGGACAAGGACAAGGCGCCAGCCTTGAGGAAGACCACCATAGGTCGTTTCACCAACAAAATCCTCTAATCTCGACATAAGTCAAAGGTAAAGCCACTCAAGATCACTTTGTACACATGAAGAGGAAACTCTGTCAGCCACCTAAACAACTATGTCTCTGCCCTAGCATATAAGAATGTGATAGACGAGGTCCATTTACTCATCTTTGGCTTAACCCTTACTAACACAGTCCTCAACTAGTTTTATTCTCTGGCTCCCAACACCTTCAACTCTTTCGATGAGTTGTAGACAACTTTCCTCAACTAATTCATAATCCAGACGTACGTACTTGTCTCCACGAAAGACCTTTTCTCCATCAGACGGGGAGATGAAGAATTTCTTTAAAAATATTCAGCAAAGTTAAGCCTTGAGAACTCTCACTGTTGAGACATAGACAACAAGGATGCGTTCAATGCCATCAAAAGCTGCCTCAAGGTGTCGCCCTTCAAGTATGCAGCCCATATTGAAGATTGGGTGAGCTACATTGAGATCATGAAAAGGGCAGCCATCCATGCCAAGGCAGAATTCTTCCATAATCCCATGAAGGAGACCAAGCCCACCTTATACTGCACCCTCCCTCATCCCCACCTCCCCCCTCTCCCCACAACAACAAAAATCAGGGTAAAAGCATGCATGCCACTAGAAACTACAATCAGGGTAGTAACCAATCGCACTAGGGGAAGAGGAAACTCAACTTTGATGGGCAACACCATGATAAGAACGGTCGATCAGGCATGAGGATCGAGGATTCAGACGAGGTGGTAACAACAGCCATGGAAGATGAGGATTGGTAGGAAGATAACTCCAGACCCAAACATCACCATCCTAAAAAATTCTCTGGACAATGTCTTGTTGAATGTAGAGGACATGATTCCTAAGCCCAACCTAAGGAATCCCCATTGCCGCCTCATTGTCAACAATGAAGCTTTCTTCTAATATCACAAATATAATGGCTACACCATTGAGGAATGCATCGCATTCAAATACATCTTCAATTCACTCATCATTGAAAGAGACTCGACCAATTCTTACTGTGTGTGCAAGCAGCTGCTACACACCAACAGATCAACACCATCAGTGGAGGACCAACTCTATCCTCCTTCATCACCTTAAAAAAAGTGAAGAAGAACTTCTTTCGAGCTAGATAACCCAATCGCCTAGTACTCAGCATTGATGCAATCCAAGTAAGTAAGATAGCCACTCTATGATGGGAACCAATCACCTTCTCGGAGGAGGAATAGAAGGGCATCGTCTTCCCATATGACGACCATCTCATCATCAGAGCTAACATCACCAATTATGACATAGGTAGGATACTCGTTGACATAGGAAGCTCAGTCAATGTCCTCTCCTGGGAGGCCTTCAGGAAGATGGGCATACACAAAAAAAGAACTTGATTGTAAGTAACGTCACACCACTTTTGGGTATCTCTGGAGACTCTGTCTTATCCAAAGGCATCATTTCTCTTGTTATCTCCATGGGTACTACCCCTAAGACCACAACAACCATCATGACATTCCTCGTGGTCAATTGCCCAACAACCTAAAATTCCATAATTGGAAGAGGACTGCTAAACCAGATGCGAGCCATCATATCCACCCACAAACTAATGATTAATCAGACTAAGACCAGTAGATATTAGTGAGGCTGATTCTAGTCGAGTTATAAATCCTTGCAAGTGTACAATGTGGTAGGAATTGTATAGTAGCAGGCAAGGGTCGATCCTCAAGGAGTCGAACAACAAATGCACATAAGATTTTGACTCTTGACTCAATGAAAGTAAACACATGAAATGGGGGTTGATGCTTGGGTTGACGTAATTAAAGACAGAAACTAAAAGAGCATATAATTCAAAACAACAAAGAAAAACGGTGATTGATTAATTGATGGAAAAGAACCAGGGCTAACTATGCACCCTAACCTTTTTGAATCTATCATGTGATACTTGGGTTAAATTACTATGAACACCCTACACATTTATTTCTCCAATCACAGGAACTCCGCCTCCATAGAATCCCGATAAGATTGGGGGTAAAAGTGATGCAAGAGATGTTCCCTGAATGTCGCCCAAGTCTCGGTAGTCTCATCTAACTCGCAATTTTTGCCACCAAACTTGTAAAGACCCATAAAAAACGATGTTATCTGAACCATATGCTCATGAGGACATCCCATTACCGAAAGACTCGCTCGAAGCGTGAAATCCCCTGATCGGCCCCCCCGAGATACAATCCACCAGTAAACTCAATGGCTCCAAGCGCCTAGGCCCTCCCAATAACCAGCCCTTCCTAGGGTCCAACCCCACTGAAACACAACATCTAATGCCTAACATAACCAATCCAAGGTCCTTCACATTTAATTTTCGTATCCTTATCTTCACTACCAGGATGATGATGGGCTATCTTCATGGAGGCATCACGTCCGAAACAATACTATCATGCACACCTAGTGTGCAACCGCACGGAAAGAAAACTGGTGTTTTGATACCAAATTGACAAGACCCTCCTTGTAATCCCTCTCGATTAACATGAGAGGACATGTTCTTGTATGACACAACACCATAAAATTACCAAAAGTACCCTCGAATAATTAGATAAACATACTTACCCTGTGTCGAACAAGGGATACTACCACATCCTACTAAGGCTAACTAGAGTGCAACGACCTATGTGATTCCTCAGCCTCCATATAGCTCGCATCCGCAATCAACCTAGAGGGTACTAAAAACCAATTGAAAGTGTGAGTGGACAAAAATAAAGCTTTGGAATACCATTTTTCAAAATAAACCTTTAAACCCTCCATTTTATAAATCAGGCATGCATAAACATAGGAAAGTACGTAAATGATTTCAGGTAAATACATAATATATAAAAATCCTGGGTCCAATCCAAAACATTTAAAAGCCACCTAGGCCACTCTTCCCTGAAATCACCGACTCTCAGCCATTTTAAAAACTTTTGGGCACATCATAAGTAATAAAAGCCAAACCTAATTCTGCTGGTCCCACGAACCTGCTGGTACAATCGACCATAAGTTAGGCCTCGTCTTCCTGGTCCAACCAGCCTGCTAGTCCAACTAGTATCCCATATATACTACCGGTAGACAACTACGGATCTACGAAGTATAACTTTATCGGCACGTGTCGAGTCCAACTCAAACCACATCCGAGTGTGTCCTTGGGAATCCTAAGAGTCTAACTATGGAATAGCGATCTAATCGCCCAAGGTTGACCACACCAGAAAACAGTATCCATACCCAAAATACATTTTAACCTAGGCACCAGTCCAAAACCCAATTTTCCAAAACCCACTATAAACCTAGAAATCACAACCATAAATACATTTAAAATCATCAATTTATCCAGCAATCATAACCACATCCATCATTATGTCAAACCATATCATAAAACTAGTAAAAACATATAGGTATGCATGCATCAAAGTTATGAAAGAAACTGTCCACTCACAGTACCGCCACTCATTCAAAACCCGAGTCGTAATCCAATTCAAAGCCTTTGGGCCGTCCTAGCTTGCTAAGGTCACACCTGGGGGTCAATAACAATTCATATAAGTTCATGCATAAAACCCCCCAAAACCCTGAAACTAATCTTAAACATGTTTCCTGAGGAGAAAACCCTCCAAAACACCAACCAAATGACCTCTGATCGACCTGAAACCAACACCATTGGATTTAAGACGTCGAATCCTTTCGAACAAGACAGGTTTCACCTTGAAATTCTAGCCCACGTGACAGTCAAACTGTCCACGTTCCTGGTCAACACTGATGACATCAACTTCCAACGCAACCTGTTGACGTGTCACCTAACACAATCTGGCAGTACCTGCTACATGGCATCCATTAACACATGCCACGTGGCACCACTTAACACTTGCCACTTGTAACCTGCTGAAGTCATCATGACATCACCCTACCACATGGGCCTCTGACAGCCTCTAACACATCTCCACGTGGCACCAACTAGCCACGCCCATGTGGCCTGACATAATGACGTGGGCTACCACGTTATCATCATCATAACCTTTTCGTTGGTTAATTCATGAAACTGTAATTGAGTCACTTGACCCGGATCGTGACCTGACTCATTCTAAGCTATTCTACGTCCATTCATCACCTTGTTTCCACCATTCGACTCCATTCAAACTCAGAAATTGACCCATGACATCAAAACTGTAAAAACTTACCTCAAATCTCCTAGTTCGGCTCGACTCCTCATGGCCAACATTCGAGCTCCCACCTGAGCTCCTCTCTATGTCTATTTCGTCCCATTTTGTCCATGTTCACTCCTACAAACTCATAAAACATGATAACAGCCTCAGACTAGAGTTCCAAACGTCCAAAATTGAAAACCAAATTTCAACCTTACGGGTTCATAGGTTTACCCAGGTTCCAGTAAGCCTTCATGGCTCCACGTTCGTCCTCTGTCTCTCTCAGCCTCTCAACCTCACTCTCTCCCTTACAACCTGATCAAATGGATGAGAAGGTGAGTGAAATGGTATGGGGGTAGGGTGGTTTCGAGTATGTGTGTTTGAATCCAAAGAGAGAGATGTGAAATAGTGTAGGAATATGGGCCAAAGGGTGGGTGACACTTGTCACTCTTCCTATGGTCCCAAACTAGATATTTAGGCACCGAGTGCAAACAAATTCCAACTGCCTCGAAATATGTGTAATTGTAAAATCGTTACTAACTGTTCCTGAACTGTAAACTAGCTATATGATGTCCAAAATTCTACATGTCGCCTGTCTACGTAATCACAATCCTGTTATCTAAGCAACAGGTGACAGGACCTGTCTCGAAAGGATTTTGGTAAATGTGTCTGGTTCTGCTCCCATCTGATAAGTCAACTGAAGTTCCAAAAATACCCTCAGCATTTACCAAACAAAGGATAACCGCACTAATTCCCCCTCATACCTCCTCCTCTCCTCGTTAATTTCTCGATAATCTCGTAATTATGGGCCGGGTCATTTACAAGTTGCTCATCCGAAAAGGTCTCCACCAAGGGAAGTTGATCCTCGTCGTGCACTATACGGCTTATCCTTGATCTCCACATCGAATCCCTAGAGTAGAAGAATCTAACAAATTAGTCTCAGCTTAGCCTCATTCTTGGAAAGCAAGTACATAAGAGCTGCATGGTCAGTATACATGATTACTTTAGTACCAACAAGTATGATCTAAGCTTTTCTAAAGCAAATACAACAGTAAGAAGTTATTTTTCAGTAGCAGAATAGTAGAGTTGTGCATCATTTAGGGTTCAAGAGGCATAGTAGATTGCATGGGGAATCTTATCCGTGTGCTAGCCAAGCACAACACCAATGGTATAGTATGAAGTATCACACATCAACTCAAAGGGTGAAGGCCAATTTGGGGGCTACATGATGGGTGTCGTGGTCAACAAGGTTTTGAGTTGAGCAAAAGCGACCTTGCACTCCTCATTAAAATCAAAAGGGAATGTCCTTTTAGCAGCATAGTAAGGGGCCTTGTTGTCTTTGTGAAGTCCTGAATGAATCCTCTATAGAAACCTGCATGACCTAGAAAAGATCGAACTTCCCTAATAGATGTGGGGTATGGTAAGTAGCGTATAAAATCAATTTTAGCCTTATCCACTTCAATGCCCCTAGAGGGCACAATATGGCCTAACACAATATCTTGATTCACCATGAAGTAACATTTTTCCCCATTTGCACAAGGTTAGTCTTTGCACATCTCTTAAGTATTAAGGCTAGATTATCTTATGAACACAAGTCATAGTACTTATACCTTTGATGTCCTCTAATGTCCAGCCTAAGGCAGTTTTGTGTTCCCTTAAAACACTGGTCAATTGATGTTCCTGTGCCTCAGATAATGAGGAGGAGATGATAGCATGCAAGGTCTCATGCTCGCCTAAGAACACGTATTTTTTGGGCTCGGGTAAGGATTAAGTTCAAGTGTAGGTGCCTTGACAACAGAAGGTAAAGGAATATCAGTAGATAAAGGAACTTGAAAAGAAGTGAACTTACCTTTGAATTCATTCAAGGACCCAAGTGTTGTGACCGTTTCACATATGACGTCTTCTTTGGCTTCCTCAAGGTCTTGTAAAGGAATCAGAGCTCATCGGCTGGAACTTTCGAGCCCATGGGAGATATTGGTGTTTAGAGTACCCTCATTCATGGCTTTGAAGACTTTATGTGCATGTGAGTCAAGTATAACAATAGAAAAACATGAATGGTTCTCTAGAAGGTACCTTAGAGTCTCAAATATGATGAAGCCAATGACCTCTTCTTCGCACTCCATGGTGGGAGCTTCCAAGTACATGTCTATCTTTGTTCTTGCTGTACTCATGAAAGGCCTTTCAAGAAAAAGTGGGGTCGAGTTCAAGTTTTTGTCTTCCAACTCAAGTACATAGAAGTCCGTAGGAAATATGAGATTATTGGCCTGTACAAGGACATCTTCCAACAATCCTTTAGGATAGGCATTAGAACGATCATTAACTTGTATAAGTACATTATCCATTTTTAACTGGCCTACACTTAGGGATTCATACATAGAATATGGAATAACATTTATAGAAGTACCTAGGTCTAGCTTGGCACTCTCAACCTTGTTTTTCCCGATGATACAAGGGATTGTGAAACTTTCGGTGTCCTTGCATTTAGGTGGGATCTTGCATTGAAGAACAGCGGACACGCTCTCACTGACCTTTACTACGTCCTTCTCACAGTTCTACCTCCTAGTCGTGCATATTTCCTTCAAAAACTTAGCATACATAGGGATTTTCTTGATAGCATCCAAAAGAGGTAAGTTGACTTGTACCTTTTTGAACGTCCCAAGAATGGTCTTCTTATTTTCCTCCTTTTTGGTTTGAGTAAACTTGCTCGGGAAAGGCACACATGGAATAGGGTTAGTAGTAATTGAACTTGAGTGTTAGGAAGGGTACCTTTTGGTGCTGGTTGTGCTAGAACCTAGATAGCAAGTTCCTTAGTGGCGAGGTCCTGCTCCTCGAGGGCACATGAGGTGGCCTTGGTGGCCATCAGGGCCTTGATGGGAGGCTCGCTTAGCACAGCTCTACTCAGTGTGGTTACTACCTTTGCATTCTCAAAACAATGATTTGGAATGGTTCTTCTAGGAAGTTTTCCTTGCACACAGATGTGGTTCAAGGTACTCACCATGTTTCCCATTTTCTTTTTGAGGTCTTGAATGTCAAGGCCCTGCGTGTGCTGAGTCTGCACTAGAGATTTAGTGAATGATGTGATAGCCTCAAACATCTTATCATAGTTAGCATTGTTATTTGAGCTAGATGCAATATTAGGGAGGTTCGAGTTTAGAGGAACCTTGCGAACCTGAGGTCTCGGGTAGAACCCCGGCTGAGCCCAGACATAGGAGAAGTTGTCTAGGGGCATAGTAGGGGCATTCTCATTATCTCTCCAACGAAAATTAGGATAGTTCCTCCTGTAACAACCCGTCCCGCGAGCCGTGATTAGTGGAGTGATTAAGTTGGGATTTAGCGATCTTCATCGGTGGTTAGGTGGACCTGATAAGTCTGTAAGCCTAAATGACGATTTTACCCCTAGTTCGGGCAAAAAGTTGACTTTTCGTCCAGATAGTCAATTGGGTATTGACCGATGACCAGGACGTAGTTTAGGACGTCACGAATCCATAGGCAGGTGGCATACCCGATTCCGACATCCGAGGAGGAAGTTGTGATGTTTGGAAGGTGAAGGGTATTATCGTAATTTTGGTAGAATAGGGGGAGAAGTTAACTTTTCTTACGAACGGGTTTTGGTATGTTGACCGAGGATAGCTAGGTAGATCTCGTCGTCCTGAGTTCAATGACAGGCGGCACGTATTCATCGGACTTACGGTGTGCAAGATTCGGGTCTAGAACGGTAGTGGCAAAATCGTAAAATTTGGATAAAATGAGGGGCAGTTTGGTCTTTTTGCACATTGGGATTTGTGCAACAGAGAAGGAAAATGAAGGGCTGAGATTGGGCCATGTGGGAGTGCATGGATTGGATGGTGACACGTGTTGAGGGACTAGAGGGTTCTGGTTGAATCCTGTACATACACGGCCCAAATAATTGGGGTGCAACCGTGCCCGTGTTCTTGTTTGTGGGCAGAGGGAAACAGAAACAGAGGGAGATTGTGGGAGGAAATTGAGAGAATTGAAAGGTTAATCGAGGGTGCTGATGAGTTGTGAGTGTGTGTGGGTGTCCAGAGAGTGAAAGGAAGACGGTAAGAAGTTTGGGGAGGTGAGGAAGTCGTGTGGTTGTGCGGTTGGGAGCCACGGGAAATTCAGAGGAAACAGGGAGGAGGCGTGAGCTTATGGTGGCGCGGTAGCCATGTACGGTGCAGGGGAACTCGAGAGGAGGCTGAGGCGGCTCTGTGGACTCCAGGGAACGTGGCGGCGAGCACGGCGGTGGACGATTTCAGGTAATCCCTCAGCTCTGCGTCTATGCTCTGTTTTCCCGTTGATGTTCAAATCGGAAATCGAGATGGCTGAGGTTGAGTCGAGAGTGTTGGGGACTTGGGTTGAGCTTAGAAACATCTCAGGAACCGTCTATGGTGGTTGCGGTGACGGGGGAGTGCACGGTGGAGGCGAGACGACGGAGGTGTTCTGTGTACTTTGTTTGGCCGTGAGTTTCAAACGGCGAGTCGTAAAGTTTGGGCGAGAGTCGACGGTTCTGGTTAGCTGGGTTAGGCTTAGAGAGGTCCAGGGAAGAGTTTGGTGTAACCACCGTGGCCGGGAAGGAAAATAGGGGCTATTGGGCCGTCTGGTTTCGAGTTCAGTCGACGGTGTAGAGGCCGTGTCGAGGTGAACGGAGTACGGGAATAGGTAGGGCAGGTCTGGACGATGAGACTGGTGAAGGAAGGGAGGAGAATGGTGGCCGGATGGCAGAGAATGCTTCTCGCCGGTTCAGTTCACGGCGGCTGGTTCAGAACAGTCATCTCGAGGTTGGGGATGCACTGTAGCTGGCGCGTGAGGACCACGCGCAGCCACTTTGGGCGGCGCGTGGGGGCGCGTGCGGCGGTTCTGGGAGAAGTGGCCAACATGGTTTTTGGTCTAGGAGTGGTGTTGAGTCCATTGGAAATGGTTTCGGGTTGTGCGGACGTCGTTTGAGTTTAGTTACGCGAGGGTGAAGGTTTAGGGTCCCGGGTTATTACGCTTTCGATTCGGGAGTTTTGAGGGAATTTAGGTGAACTTTCGTGGACGTGTTAGTGACGTAATTTGGTGGTTGTTAACAGGATCGGGACTTCCCGAGGAAGCTGAGGAACGTGCTGGACGTTCGGGACGCGATTGAGGGCTCGGTACTGTGAGTGGACCCCTTCTCTAAACTCGAGCATGCATAACTGTTTTCTATACTTATTTTATGGTTTTACTCATCATTCTATGTTTATCAAATATGTTTTGGTTGGTTTTACATTATTACACGTTTTTCGAGGAAGTTCGGTTTTTGGTTTCTGAATATTGATGCTAAGGTTTTGGGATTTTAAATGATAAAGGGATTTCAAATGATTATAAAGGGATTTTGGAACGTGATTTCGATGATCAAGGTTTTCGGTTCTAGAAACGAGATTTGGTTTTCAAGTTGAAAAGTGGATTCCGGATTTGGGTTCGGAATGACGGTTCTGGACGCCAGAAGGGCTTCGGACCAGTGATTTCGGATTCAGGTTTGGATATGGAAATGGAAAATGGTTTTCAAATGGTTTGGATTGGATTTGCAGGATCTGGTTATTGGGTTTAAAGACCCGGATATTGATTTGACGGGGGACGGGCCCGGATTGGGTTTAAAGACCCGAATGGAGTTTAAAGACTCGGGAGTTTAAAGACTCGGATATATTGATATTTCCCCCGTAGGCATGTTGAGTTTAAAGACTCGGGTGTTTAAAGACTCGGATATTATTGAGGCCTGGATTGAGTTTAAAGACTCGGGAGTTTAAAGACTCAGATAGGTCCAGCAGGTTTGATCGGAAAATGAGATTTTGATGATCATAGTTATGACATGGTTTTATGATTCCTATGTTGTGGTTGTGGTTTTTCTAACTGTTTTATAATGTTTCTGTTTCTTATGATGTTTTCTGAATATTGAATCCTAACTGTTTTGATAATTGGGTTATGCATGTGGTTTCAAAACGGAGGGTTAAACTCGGTTTTCTGATAAATGTTTTTAGAACTTTCTTTTATTATGGTCCACTCACACCTTCTGTTTTTACTGCCCTCCAGGTTGTGGAGTTAGCGCGGGGCCTTGACGTCGAGGCAGTGTCCGAGGCATAGAAGTCACGGAGTGGTTTAAAGTCTTTCCGCGTGCGTGTAATTATTATCGGTTTTTATTTCTTTGTAATTCGTACTAGGCTCTGTAAAACTTTAACTTCGGGATTTATTGAGTGTATTCTCCTGCGTCTGACTACATTTAGTGTCGGGGTGTCAGACGGGAGCAGGATTTACCTCGGGTTTCGGGGTGAAACCGGGGTGGGTCCTGACATCCTCCAACCTTCATTTATGTGGATGAGAAAGGGTTATTCCTTGGTTGATTAGGCCCACCTTGGTAGTCTTGGCCTCCAGGAAACCTACGGCATTGGCAATCGCTCAATTCTGAGTCTCGGCCACTTGAGGACATTAATCTGTTGGATGCCCTTGCATGGCATACACGCTATATGCTTGTGCCATTCCAGACTCTTTGGGTGCTAGTACCTGTCATAAGGCAGAAGTATGTTTGGAAATCTATTCTTTTAACTCAGTATTAGAACTTACCTCGTGTACTTTTCGGACGTTGGACTTCATGTCCTCGTGTTGCTAGGAATTACTGGCACGGTTAGCAATCAGGGCCATGCCAACTGTGGGTGTCTTTTCCACACAAAAAAAAAAAGCCTCTACTTGCAATGCCGAGCATTTGTCTTTCTAAGGGAAATAGGCCTTCTTAGAAGAATTGAAGAAGCTCTCATCCTTGAACTAATATTGAGGACATTGTGCAAGGAGAGTTTGGAACCTCTGATGGTATTGCACATAGCACTCATCCAACGCTTGCGTGATCCCTGTGATTTGCTTCCTCAATGTGATAACACGAAGAGTGGGAAGTACTTCTCCAAGAATGCCTTCATCATGCCATTCCAAGTAGTGATATGGTTATTAGGGAGTTTGTAGAGCCAATCCTTGGCTTAGTTCGCAAGTGAGAAAGAGAAGGCTTTGAGTGTCAAGATGTCTTCATCCACTCCCGTAGGGACCATGCTTGTGCATAGTAATTGGAATTCCATCAAGTGCATACTGGGTCCACATTTAAGAACCTATGAAAGATTGGAATCCTATGTAACAAACTTGACTTGAGTTCCAAGTCTACAGACTTACCTACGGCAAGAGTAGGATACTAAATGAAAGAAGGAACACCACTAGCAACAACTGAAGAGGACAAGTCTCGAATGAAATGGATGTCAGCCATAACTTCGAATGGTGATGGTGGTTCAAAACTAGGGCTAGAGCTAGAACCATTCTCATGATGTAGTTCTCGATCAAGGTGCACAATAGGGCTTGAAACCCATCTTTCCTTCTCAAAGTTCGGAACTGTCTTTCAATCTCAAAGTTGAAGGGTGTTGGTTCACCTTGAGGGTTTCAACGAGTGTGCATGCACCTATATACACACAAAGAAAAACGGCGAGTGACTCAAACATAAATAGAAAAACAAAAAGCAGAAAAAAAAACAAAAAGGATAAAAATAGTGATTTTTCAATCCCCGGCGACATGGAGCTAAAAATTAAGAGGCCCAAAACGAACCTACAATTTAAACCTTGCACAATGTAGTTGTAGTATATGAAAGCAGGGTTTCGTTCAAATGCCAAGGATTGAGGGTACGCTATATAACAAAACTAATTAAACACACGAAACTTAAGTAAATAAAAAATAAGGGTTGGTTCTTTGTTTGAGTTGTTTATTGCAAAAAAGTAAAAGAACGAAGTTGGAAGTATGAGAGGGAACTAGTTATGGGCCCGTTTATTCACCACTAGGTACATGTTAATTCCAATTATTTAACCTTATTTCCTTTACTATGTCGTGAAGACTTCAACCAAGAATAGACCTTGATCAGCACCTTTTCTATTCTTAACACCTTACTATCCTACTTTAACCCAAGAGTGCACTAAGGTTAAAGAATTCTTTAAGCATGTTGACAGGTCCCGTCCCAAAATTTACGTAAGTGGGACTAGACCTACTCCCGTCTGAAAATTCGTGTCAGACAATGGATCTTACAATTTCTATGTCAATTACTCGTAATTTAAATAATCCAACATAATTCCACCTTGCGCGGGTTACTCTCTATATCTGACCCACTTCCCCGAGCAGGTGGTAGAATTACTATTCTAACCTTACTTTATATGATAAAATGTATAAATAACGAATAATTAGTATGTTTCCTTATAATTATTATATAACCATAATCATGCCAATTTCACTCCACACTTTATTCTTCAATTTGAGTGAAGTCTCATACAAATTAGTAACATAAAAAACTATTATACTAGCATTTATCATAATTAGGGGATTTATAAGGAATATTTTAATTATAAGAAAATATAGTAAATATTCATAATTATGGCCAATAAATGTCCAATTATTTCAGAAATTATATCATAAAACTCAGAAAAATAAACTAAAAATATTGTGTGTTGATCGGGCCACCCATAATGGTCGTACGCGCCCACACACAACATAGCGGCTCTCTGTGCGTGGCCCTAATGTTCGTATCGAGCGCAGTCGTGCTGGTACTCGTCGTCTACCTCGAGTCGGGCCTGCAACTCGAGTCGCCCGACTCGGCGACTTGACCCGACAATCTCAACTAATAGTTTAATCTCAACTATACAATCCCAGTGATCGATCTATGGACTCAAAAACAAAATTTCTTATCATGATCTTCCCTTCCAAGATTTGACCTTCGTAGCTATGGCGGTTAGAGCTTTGTCACCGTCTCACCTTCACGATTTTTACTTCTTCAGGGTCATACGAGCTCTAGGAAGTCACTAGAGCCATCAATTCCTGGTTTCGAGCCTTGGAAAGAGGTACCCGACAAGGTCCCTCTCGGATCCAAAATTCCTTTCACCATTCATTCCTTTTTCTCACTGTTCCCTCCCTGTTTTAAAGCCCAAATCCTTCCTCTATCCTCTGATGCACTCAGTTCTTTCCATTTTCAGTATTGGGGGTGTTGGCCAATTTCGGTCTATCTCCCCCGAATTCTATTTAATCACACACAATATACACATATATATAAAGCACTATGTTAGTGGTAATAGGAAGGGAAAGAGAGTCCAGAATTTTCTAGATTTCCTCCATATTTTTTACATGCCCATTAGCCAAATTACCAATTTACCCTTTTGACCAATTTACCAAAATGCCCTTAAAATTTTTAACCTATCACTATCACTCTCGACTTCTGATTTTAATCTACTACCTATCTACCGTCTCAGAAGCTCAAGTCCTTTCCATCGGTATTCTTGTTATGTCCACACGATATTCTGATTAAAAAGTCAACATTTTGACTTAAGGGGTAAAATTGTCATTTCAACTCTACTCAAAGTTCCGGGGCGTTACAACCTACCCCCTTAAAAAAATTTGTCCTTAAAATTTCAATACAAAATCAATCTTACTGATATCATATTTTAACCAAACCGAATTCACAATCAAAACCGTGGGCCAAAGCTCAAAACACGGCTCGATCACAAACACCGTAAAATGTACCATCGAATACCTCCAACCAACATTACTCGATTTCACATAATCTCATGCCACAAACCATGATTCAACAAACGCCAAAAGTCACGACAACCGACACAAAAATTACCACCATAATTAACTCAAAATCCATACAGAAATCACCATGATAGTCAATACGAACCCATCTCAATAGTGCCACAAATATCAGAATTATCAATCCTTGATGCATAATAACAACCAACAGTCCACTGTCCTACATGCAAGCACACCACAGACGCACATACAACTAACTCATCACCAATACGCAAGCACCAAATTAATCATCACATCTGATGCACTACTGGTAGGTACGCCACTTAGGAAAGGAGTCCAGCTCGACGTCCGAGTGGGGACCCGACTCAGGAAATGAGCCGAGCTCGACGTCCAAGTTGTGTTAGTGTTAGGAATTGAGCCCTGCTCGACGTCCGAGACTAACCACCAATAGGCATTACTAAAACATAGATCACATGCAAATCATCACATCAATCGCACACAATCATTCATAACCAATGCACTATTGGTTGGTGCACCACTCAGAAAAAGAGCCCCGCTCGACGTCCATGTAAGGACCCGACTTAAGAAAGGAGCCCTACTCGATGTTCGAGTCGTGTTAGTCTCAGGAAACGAGCCCAGCTCGACGTCTAAGACTCACCCACCAATATGCATGACCACAACACATATCATACACACGATTCGTCACATACCATCACAAGTCACATCACCAATACCGAAAAACCACATATTCATAGCACATCTCAATACCACAAGTCAAGACCGCCAAAAATCCAACATTTAAAAATTTCATGTCACAAATCACATCCCATTCGAAACTACAATCAAAACGGTATTCAAAAGATAGTTTACGAAAATCTCGAAGATCGTGCATCAAAATATTAATAAAACATTCATAAATCACCAAAAATCATATAAAAATTCCATTCGCCCAAATATCATCCAAAACACATAAAGCATATTTAAAACTTTAAATATGCATGCAAAATATTTTTAGAAAAAAATGTCCACTCACATTTGCAATATCGCACATCAAATCCCCAATCAGATTTTATATCCTAGTAATTCACTTAAAAAGCTCAAAACAAACTAATGACTATTCAAAAATCAAGTTACGTTGCACGTAAAACATTTTAAAATTCCAAACGAATCAACATATTTCAGAAAGCACATAATCAATAACCTTGCTCTGATACTAAGTTGACAGGACTCATCCCAAAATTTACGTAAGTGGGACCGGACGTGCTCCCGTCTGACAATTCGTGTCAGACAAGGGATCTTACAATTTCTATGTCAATTACTCGTAATTTAAAAAAATCCAACATAATTCCACCATGCAAGGGTTATCGCCCACATCCGACCCACTTCCCCGAGCAAATGGTAGAATTACTATTCTAACTTTACATTATATGATAACATGTATAAATAACGAATAATTAGTATGTTTCCTTAAAAATTATTATATAACCATAATCATGCTAATTTCACTCCACACTTTATTCTTCAATTTGAGTGAAGTGCCATACAAATTAGTAACATAGCAAACTATTATACTAGCATTTATCATAATTAGGGGATTTATAAGGAATATTTTACTTATAAGAGAATATAGTAAATATTCGGAATAATGGCCAATCAATGTCCAATTATTTCAAAAATTATATCATAAAACTCATAAAATTAAACTTAAAATATTTTGTGCTGATCGGACCACCCATAATAGTCGCATGCGCCCACATGGGTCGTCGTGGCTCTCTGCGCTTGGCCCTGACGTGCGTATCAAGCGCAGTCACGCTGGTACTCGTCGTCTACCTCGAGTCGGGCCTGACCCGACTCTAAAAACTGTATTTCACGTTCAATTTCCACATCCTAACAGTCTAATCACAACTACACAATCCAGTGATCGATCTATGGACTCAAAAACAAAATTTCCTACCTCGATCTTCCCTTCCAAGATTTAACCTTCACAGCTATGGCGGCCAGAGCTTTGTCACCATCTTTCCTGCTTCTCTCCTACATGATTTCTACTTCTTCAGGGTCGTCGAGCTCCAGGAAGTTACCAGAGCCATCAATTCATGGTTTCAAGCCTTGGAAAAAGGTACTCGACAAGGTCCCTCTCCGGTCCAAAATTGTTTTCCCCTAATCATTCCCTTTTTTCATTGTTCCCTCCCAATTTCGGAGCCCAAATTCTTCCCTCATTCTTCCTCTATCTCTGATGCACTAAGTTATTTCCATTTTGAGTATTGGGGGCGTTGGCCAATTTCGGTCTATCTCCCCTGAATTCTATTAAATTACACACAATATATATATAAAGCACTATGTTAGTGGTAATTGGGAGGGAAAGAAAGTCCAGAATTTTCTGGATTTCCTCCATATTTTTCACATGCCCATTAGCCAAATTACCAATTTACCAAAATGCCCTTCAAATTTTTTACCTATAATTGTCACTCTCGACTTCCGATTTTAATCTGCTACTTGTCTACGGTCTCAGGAGCTCAAGTCATTTCCATTGGTATTTTTGTTATGTTCACACGATATTCTAATTGAAAAGTCAACATTTTGACTTAAGGGGTAAAATCATCATTTTAACTCTCCTTAAAGTTCTGGGGCATTACACCTGCCATCTCAAGGCACGTGAAAACACATGAATTCTTGATCATGCGAAAAAATCATTAAGTTTTTTAAGGTTGATTGAAGATTGAGTTAGTCAAAGTATGGAAGCCATCTTCTTCTTAACTCAAATTGAAGTGATTAGAATCCTGTAAAATCTTTGGTACTAGGGGAAATAAGAACAAGCATATACCATATGCATTAGTCCCTACATGTGAGGCCTCACAAAAACCACGTATTTCCTCAAGTGGCCGAAGTCTTCTCCCATACTATTTATCACTAACCTCAACTTCATTAAAGCGCCCCCCACCCCACCCCCAATCCATGGTTGATTCTGACCAGAACCCAAACGCCCAGAAGATCCCATGAAAAATGGTGTTGGTATGTTTCAGGGTTACCATAGAAACTAGTGAAATTGAGTGAATGCTCTCTTAAATCTGTAATAGAGGCATCAATATGTCCACTTGAGTCAGAATGAATAATCACATCAATCCTATGAGGCCAAAGTAATGCAAGCCCGCCACTTAGCCTTTCCCGGCTAACACAAAAACCTATAGCAACCCTTAATCGTTGCTTCACAAAATCCATCTCACGAATAGTCTTTTTAGTTTCCACAAAAAAACATAATAACAAGTTGTTTTGTCTTGAAAAAATATTTCAAATCATGTTGAACACGTGGGTATCCCAGCCCATGTACATTCCAACTGGGGGTACTTATTCCTCGTGATGGGTTACTAATTTGGACCTTGTGACGTAACCCATTAAGTTGTTGCCAATTGACACACATGAGGCAGAAGTATAGTATTTGGATTTCAAATATGACTATTTCTTCTTTTTGGGGCTGAGTTTCAATTGAGAACTCCTCAAAGCAATCCCATGGTGATGGCCGTTTCCCTACCTCGACCTCAGAGAAGCCAATACGCCTACATTATGTTTCGAATCTTCCTCAAATAGCCCTTGGTCCCCTTGTATTGAAATATCTTGACCAACCCTTAAAACATGTTCTATCGTGAAGCTCTAGGTACTAGGTGCATGATCATGCAGCCCACCGGTGAACACCAGTGTAAGACCCGTGTCCTGGAAGGAACAGTGAACGATCCCACATTCTTGCGAGGGGAATGATGGTGTGCCTTCGATGTGTAGATGCACACCTATCTAGCACGAGGCCTCCCTTGGCCGCGTTGGTTGAGAGCGTTAACTCCCAGAGTGAGGTCTTGGGGTCAAAACCCTGTGGGTGCAGCTGTGTACGTCCCAGAGGGGACAATATCATGTTAGATAGAGTGAGCCGTTGTACAACTCTGATCTATACAAGGCCTTTTGGGAGCTCAGTGGCTTTGGGTTCGGTTGGAACTCCAAAGTTAAGCGAGTTGAGGTTGGTGCAATTCCACGATGGGTGACCCCCTAGAATGTTTCACCGTGAGCTCCAGAAAACAAAACCGTGAGAGTGAGGAGGCCTGAAGTGGACCATATCGTGCTAGAGTTAGGTCCTAACCGAGGAGGGTCGGGTCCTGACAGAATGGTATCAGAGCCGACCCCGATCGGGAAGTGTACCAGCGAGGACGCTGGGCCCAAAGGGAGGTGGATTGTAAGACCCGTGTACTAGAGGGAACGGTGAACGATCTCACATACCTGCGAGGGGAATGGTGGTGTGCCTTAAATGTTTAGGTGCACACCTATCTAGCACGAGGCCTCCCTTGGCTGCGTTGGTTGAGAGTGTTAACTCCCAGCGTGAGGTCTTGGGGTCAAAACCCTACAAGTGCAGCTGTGTGAGGCCCAGTGGGGACAATATCGTGTTAGATAGAGTGGGCCGTTGTGGAACTCTAATCTATACGAGGCCTTTTGGGAGCTCAGTGGCTTTGGGTTCAGTTGGAACTCAAAAGTTAAGTGAGTTGACGTTGGTGCAATTCCACGATGGGTGACCCCCTGGGAAGTTGCACTGTGAGCTCCCAAAAATAAAATCGTGAGGGCGAGGAGGCCCAAAGCGAATAATATCGTGCTAGAGTCGGGTCCTGGCCGAGGAGGGTTGGGTCCTAACAACCACCCCCCTATTCAGATTCTTAGAAGTCTTCGCCACTATACCCAGCCTCTAAATATTACTCTCTTCCCCCCCCCCCCCCCCCCACCCCAACCACTCCTTAAGCAAGAACAACCTGATGCTCTCTCTATTCCACTATTATACTACTCAACCTAGGTGTAACGACCCAAAAATTTGAAAAACAAATTGGGAAATTCAAAGGATACGATGGTTTTGTCCTTATAAGGTCAAATGTTGACATTTTAAATCTGAACACTTTTTGGATGATTCGCGAGTACCATTGTGTAGGTCTCGGAATTCTGAGTCCGTAAATAGGTGGTATGCTGAAATCGGAGGTCAAATATGTTTGATATGAGTAAAAGCGACTAAGGACATTATGGTAACTGTAGTATGAAGGGTATTTTGGTAATTTAACCAATAAGATAAGTTTGATGGTGACACTTGTCAAGAAAATTCTAGTTCTTTCCCCCTATTATCTCCTCCACCGACCTACCCCAAAATATATATGTATGTGTGTTTGGCTTTGGATGTTTTGGGGGAGTATGGCCGAAAGCCATGAAGGTAGGTGACCTAAGAGAGTGAACTCACAGAGATGAGGGAGAGAGTCAGGGAAAAAGAAAAAAAAAAGGAATGGTGAAGTAAGGAAACAGCAGTGGAAAGAAGGAAATGAGAAGTGCTCAGCCCTGAAACCCGAAACCAACATTCTTAGGTTCTTATTTTTGGGTTTTCGTTTGAGGCCTAGAAACTTGGTAAAAGGTTTCCTATTACCTAAACTTGGTAAAAGGTTTCCTATTACCTTTCTAGAGGCCCTGCGATTAGTTTAAGCCTAAAAACAAGAAAGTTGGATGAGGGAAACAGTCCAAGACAAAGGCTGAGTTTTGGTCGAAATAAGAAGGTATGGGTTCTCGTCTTTTAGTTATATTTACCTAGTTCTAAGATCATAGATCCACCCTTGAAGTAGATTAGAAGGGAATGGTCGAAAAAGAAAAGGAACAGAGTGAAAGATGAGCATTTTTTAACCAGGTCAAAGTCGCGGGTCAGGCAACCTAGAAACCAACACATGACGAAAGCATATGGATGAATAGTGCCCTACGTGTGAGGCCCACATGCAAGGACTTTGGATGGCGCGTATGGGCACGTGGATTGGAGTTTGGGAATCCAGCCAACATGAAAGTTCATGTTCTCGACGATTCGAGTCCAACGGTACAGTTTTCTAGATAATTGGAAATCGTCTCGAGGCTGTTTTGGTTGTCCGAAGGTTTATGTTTTATTTTAAATCAGTTTAAAATCCTAAAAAACTTAAGGGATTAAAATATGAATTATTTGGGATGACTAGTGACCTTTAAAGTGAATGATGTTAGGTAGGAAATGTTTCAAAAATTACAGAAAGGCGTGCAATTGATGTTGGACTGCTTGGACCATATGAGTGGACTTTTATTTTCTTTAAATTATTATGCATGTATATTCAACTATTTTAAATGCTTTTCTATGAGATTTTGGTGATGTTTGATTGACTATGATCTTTATGTGATTTTTGGTGATATTACAGAAATTATTGAAAATGCACGTTTTCCGAGGTTTGCACGTTTTACAAGATTTTGTTCAAATTGTGTTTTGGGCTTATGCTAGATTTTGAGACATGGATTAAGTTTTAGAGATTGATATGAGTTCTAAATATATGTTTTCTCGATATCTGTGGTGTGAACTATATGTGTGTTTGTGGACAACCCTCTTCGAGATGCTAGTTGGTTTGCTAGTCACAGACGACAAGGTAAAACTCATTTTCATGAGACTGGTATTGTGATGAGTAGTCTCAGACGTCAAGGTAAAGATCATTTTCCTAAGACTATTGTTGTGACGACTCAGGTGTCAAGGTAAATTTCATTTTCCCAAGTGATTGGCCTACTAGTAGTGCTGATATGACATGATGATTTGCATTAAAGCATCGTGGATGGGTTGATTACGTGTGACTATGGTTATGGAATTATGGTATGGTTTTATGTTGACTTGCTTTTTGATATTGGTGGATTCTCTAATAGTATTCTCGTGACTTCGAGATTTCTTATTTATTACTTGTTTTATCGAGATATGACGATTTTACATATGTATGCATTGTTTTACAAACGAAGGGTAAATGCTGTATGTTTTCAAACAGTGTTTTAAAATATTTATTTTCTTTCACTCACACATTTTTGGGATTTTGATAACCCTCCAAGGCCGTTACACAAAATTCGAGGCTAAGCGAGAGGTGGAGGCATGAAATGGAAAGAGTACACAAATCCTTTATTTGACAAGGTTCGAGGGTAAAGTTGGAATTTTAGGCTACTTGTCAAATGGGAGCAGAACTTGGCATGAATTTCAAGGCATAGTGGGGACGAGTCTTGTCAACTTGGTATCAGAGCTAAAGTTTGAGTTGTGCTTGCCGATTTCATGCCTCCGAGATGAGAGCCTCATGCACGGCCTTGTATTGAGACGAGTATAGGAGCCCAGGATAGTTATATGGCCGGAAGTGGATTTGAATTATCAGCTGAATAGTAAATGTAACGTATTGATAAGGGAGAAAGTTATGTGGGTCTGGATAGTAACTGAGCTCAGAAGTGGAAGTAATAGTATTTGTCGTCATGGTGGACCCAAATGTGATAAATGAATAAGTATTTTTTTTGTTAGAGCAAGTGTCTAAGTGTTAAGGTAATGAAAGGCCTTCTGTCGGATCTGACGTGTGTAATGATGTTTTGATTGACGATTAAGCATATCAGTAATGGCCTGACTTACGAATATCGAATTAGGATTCCAATTGAAGCCAGGTTATCTAAGCATGATGGGATACTAGCATAGAGCTGGGAAAAGAGTTAGAGGTGGGAAGTTAGGACTCGAGAAGAGCCGGAAGATGGAAATGTTGTTACAGTTTGAATACTGGAAATGGGTTTGGAGTGGAACCTGAGGTGCTGTTATGGACCCGGTAATTCTAGTTGCTGAGCAAATAAGTGAGATTGTGTATTAATTCCAAACAGTTTGAAAAGGGTGATAAGTATGAGATAAATACCCTCCCGCCTTGGGTAAATGATTTTTTTGAACAACTAAGAGAGGCTAGAGACTTTTTGGAAATTGAACTATGATCTAGATATCATAAGTTGAGTAAGGAAATGATCCTTCGATTGAGATAAGGTCATTTTGAATTCTTAGTGATATTATTTAGATTAAATAATACCCTAGCGATGTTTATGGATTTAATAAGGGTATTTTGACCATTCTTGAATTGTTCGTGATAAGGATCATTACAATACTGGGGGGATCCATTGTGTGCACATTCAATACATGTTAGTTTTGACTGATGAATGTAATTCTTTAGGATAGGTAATACCAGTTAACGAAATTAGTATGGATCCCCAACAAAATTGAGGTAAGGAGATGGTAATGAAAGTTAAAAAGTTTTGGGATTAGTAGAATAATACAAAAAGGTTATGTATGAATACATATTTGTTGTTTTGCTGATGAGGAAGTTGAAAATGGGAGTGAAGGAAAAATTTCTGGACATGGGGGAAATTCGAAGGAAATGAAACCCCGGAAATAAGGTGGTTCATAAATCGGATAATGGGCCACAAGATAGATTGCATTGTGCTTTAAGGCTCAAGTATGAAATGCCACTTAGATTCCCTGGTGTTAAAGGGCCATGGATTGCTTAAGAGTGTGTTATGATTGTTGTGGTTTCTTGGTCAATGCTTTGTGTGATTTGAAACTTGATTGCTTGTTATGTATATATACAACTATTGAGTTCTTGATATGTAAAGGTTATTACCTATGTGTTTAGACAATTCAAACCTTATGGATTATATCACTCCGCACATGACTTGGACTTGGAGCTGGCAGCATAAGTCTTTTAAAATGGCATTACATTCTAGCATTTCTATTAGATGAATGATTAGTTTGAGAAAACCATCCAGATCTTGGAAAATGTGATGAGAGTATTATGCAGTTTTGTAGATATGGAAAATTGAGCCCTCATTATACTGAACCATACTAGATTATTGAAAAGATAGGTTTATTGGTTACAGTTTGGTATTACTCCAAGAACTATTTCGAAGTCATGTTGTGTTTGTAGTACTCACATGATGAATCACATGTCGTGAAACATCAACTCATTGAATATCAAAGGAGCTAGAGATTTGAGAAACAACCTGTGTTGATTTTAGACCAGTAAGATAAGGTGTGGATGATGACATTTTTATTCAATGACTTGACATATTGGTAGTGGTATGAATACTAGTTTGAGACTCGAATATAAGTTAGGATAGTAGAATGAGTAAAGGAAATTATGAGAAGGGAAAGGATAAGCAGCGAAGGGAAATCAAAGAAGCTGTATGTCCTTACTTCAGAAGGTGTTGGTTATGAACTTAGAATTGAGGAAACAAGTGTTCTAGTATCTTTCAGGAGACCCTGTATTTAACTAAAGGGTGAATGATGACAATAAGCCTTATGTTTAAGAAGGCGAGTAGGGCCAGGGATTTGGAGATTAATTTAGGACCCGAACGTGAGTCAAAATATTGAGTTAAGAGATAAAAAAAAATCAGAATTGAGAATTATAGTTCGGAAGGAAGTTAGAAAATGAAATTCTTAAGTACAATTCTAAGTAATAGGAGTGCAGAAGGAACTCAAGTGATGCTTTCATGTGCATGTTTTTGTTATGTTTAGTTAAGTTTTACGTAAATCGGATACTAACACTTCATGTACTTTGTGATTACGGTATTTAAGTTTAATCCTAGTTTAGTAATCTCTTACTTGGAATGTGAGTGTTGTGTTCGATTATGAGGTTTGTGTGATTTAGACCATAAATTTTGTTCATTGTTAAGAACATATGTTTGCACAAGCAATCAAAGTTAAAGATGTTCCTAGACATATGATGCTCGGGATACTAGTCTATACGTAGTGCTAATATGCAGTATGATTGGTACTTGGATTGAGACTTAGTTTTATCTTGGGTATATGTCTAGTGTGATTTAACTTCTAAGATATGTTATTCCTATTATTATAAGTGTTTGTATGAGACTTGGACAGTATTCAATACAGTTTCCGAGGTGGCTTATGGAGATTGGTTAGTAAGATGAGTATATGGGTATTAAAAGTTGGTTAGGTGAATTGTTGCTTTGATTTTGGCATTTCTAATATTTGTATCTAAGTAATTTGTGTTAATTTGATGTATATGGATTTGGAAATGTGGGGCCCAATTTAGTTGAGAAATTTTTATGATTGACATGTTTATGTGATCTGAAATGCGATTGTTGTCGTTTGCATTTCATCCTAGGAGATGTCTAAATTATTCGAATATAAGTTCGTGTATAGGATTGTTCTTTGTCGCAACTCATGCTTGATTTGATGATTAGTTACCTGACAAAGGCTAAATCCTGAAAGTTGTGATGAGACTTTAGACATATCCAGGTGTAAGTGAGTGCAGATCTTAGACATAGCTCGGGCGATACCAAGTTTGGTTTTGACGATATTCATGTGATGTAGTTAGATCACACGTAATTCCAAAATTACTTATGTTCAAGTGAAGTTGCATTTTAGAAATTCTTTTAGAAAAGAAATCGATGAGTCAAATAACATTGAAGCATATCAGTTGTCCAAATTGAGAATGGAGATAAGACTGAAATTGTTCCCTATGACTTATTTCTCTGCCAAGGAACCTGTTGGTGTGTTAGGTGCAACTGCAAGAAAACCTCACTCACTAAAGATTTGAGGACAAAATTTTTTTTATAAGGAGGGTAGGTTGTAATGACCCAAAAAATTTGAGAAATTTTTTTTTTGAGAAATTAAAAGGATATGCACGGTTTTGCCTTTATAAGGTCAAATGTTGACCTTTGACCTGGACACTTTTTGGACGAGTCGCGAGTACCGTTGCATAGGTCTCGGAGTTTAGAGTCTGTAGATGGGTGGTATACTAAAATCGGAGGTCGAATACATTCGATATGAGTAAAAAACAACTAAGGGCATTATGGTAATTTTAGTATGAAGGGTATTTTGGTAATTTGATCTATGAGCTAAGGTTGATGGTGACACTTTTCTAGAAAATTATTGACACACACCCCAACCCGGAAGTCCATTTATGGCACACAAGTCGAGGTATGCTGGCTGACATTTGAACGATGATGTCCAAGATGACGAAGCCATTTAGGTTAAAACGACAACGTTCTAGAGTGTCGAGTGAAACCTACCTAGTAAAAACCGAGTACCTTCCACCCAATAGCGGAAGCTTAGAGTATGGACAAAAATAGTTGATGATCATACCAAACCTTTCTACCTATTAATACCCGATTGTACTGTCAGCTTCATTCTGCGCCCGGGAGTGAGTGTCAAAGCAATGTTCAAAACCCCTCGAAGTACTTGTATGCCACCGAAACCTAAGAGGTTTAAAATACAAGGGTGAGTGGACCCAGTTACTATTTCAATGTAAAAGCAGTTTCAATAAACAACATTTAACCCTTCATTTTAGTTTCAAACCCAAAAACATTTACAACATACTTGCACGTAATACGAGAAACATAATATCAATCATAACATCATAGTTTAACCAATATGCACAAATGAGCCATGCAGAAACCATAAATGTGTCAATTATCAAGTCACAACAAATTTCTTATGAGTCGCATCGAGTCTCATAGTCGTAACACAACTAGGTATCTTGCTCGTGTACCTTGACAACGTGAAGGACTGGGTGCTAAGCACCGTCACCTTGAGTCCCCTAGAGCTTGGGGACAAGACTGGCGTTTTTTAACTAGTATAGCGAGCAATGCGGGTGAACGTCACCTTGAGTCCCCTAAATGGTGGTACACTATCTCAATCTGATCAATGCCCCGGGGACTCATATGCAATGCAATGTGTGACTCAATACATACAACCATGCATACTCACCAAATCAAATTACTGTATATCAGCATCATTGGATAAGCTTAGAAAACCTTTCATTATAATCATATATCATAACTATCACATAGTAAATTATGCATGCTCAATAGTTATAAAATGTGCAAACATCATAAAACGTGCAAGTAATAAATAATATAAAACTAGTTTTAGGGAAGGGTGTCAGGACCCAACCCTCCTCGGTTAGGACCTAACTCATCTAGCACGATCTTGTCCGCTTTGGGCCTCCTTGCCCTTGCCCTCACGGTTTTGTTTTCAGGAGCTCACGGTGTAACTTTCCAGAGGGTCACCCATCATGGAATTGCACCAGCCTCAACTCGCTTAACTTTGGAGTTCCAATCCCCCCCCAAAGCCACTTGAGCTCCCAAAAGGCCTCGTGCTAGATAGGTGTGTGCCTACACTTTTAAGGCACACCACTATTCCCCTCCCAGACCATTCCCCCTCGCAAGAATGTGGGATCGTTCACCGTTCCCTACAGGAGACGAGTCTTACAATCCACCCCCCTTCCTCGCTGAGCACACTTTCCGGTCGGGATCTGGCTCTGATACCATCTGTTAGGGACCCAACCCTCCTTGGTCAGGACGTGACTCATCTAGCAGGATATTTTCCGCTTTGGGCCTCCTTGCCCTTTGCCCTATACGGCTTTGTTTTCGAGAGCTCACGGTGCAACTTCCCAGGGGGTCACCCATCATGGAATTGCACCAGCCTCAACTCGCTTAACTTTGGGGTTCCAATCCCCCCCCCCCCCCCCCCCCCCCCCCCCCCCCGCGTCCAAAGCCACTTGAGCTCCCAAAAGGCCTCGTGCTAGATAGGTGTGTTCCTACACCTTTAAGGCACACCACTATTCCCCTCACAGACCATTCCCTCCAGGACACGGGTCTTACAAAGGGGGTCCCTCACACTAGTCGGGGAGTCAGGTCACCCGAAAAATCCAACGACTCACAAGCTCCAAAATCGGTCTATCCCAAAGGAGACCATTCACACGAGTTAAAATCACCTTAAAAACATTTTATACGTTAAATTCCTTAAGGGTAATTTAATATGGTCCTTAGAAATACCTCACAAAGACCCATACATGTTTAAGAATGCCCAGGACCCCTAGAAAATAGCGACCATACTCTACTGGGGTTTCGAAAACAACTCGACGTACCTTTTTAGGGTTGGAACACCATCTAAAAACGACCTAAAACAGTTTGAAACAGTGCCCACGTACTACCGTGGACTAAAAAATTGCCCCATGCACCGATTCTGGGCTCAGGAAGGTGGCCCATGCGTCGCCACGTGCCAGTAGGAGCCCACAAGCACCATCCACGTGAAGCCATACACCCACACACATGTATCCCACAAGCTGCATGTGCGCGATACAATGTTACACTTGGAGGAATATTCACTGAATATTCAAAGGAATATTCCATTAACGGCCGTTAGTTTGACCATTAGTCTTGACGGTGATTTCAACCCAAAATTCAACATATTTGACATACAATCAACTATGCAGGTCCTATTTCTCACCAGGAATCCAACTACCTAGGTTTGAGGTTCAGTAACTACTTGTTTTGGTCTTGAGAATGCCGGGATGACGACGGCCCTACTCCCACCAATGAAACTCTAATAAGGCTCCAACTATGCTCAAAATAACATACGAGCACAAGTGAGCTTCGTGGTGGTGAGAGGAGTTCATTAAGAACAAGTATAGATGAGGATTCTACCTGCCAAGACTTGGAGGTTGTCGGAAGGTTACGGTGTCACTGCCAGTTCACCCCAAAATTCAACGAGCTCAGTTTTCAGTTTGATCGTTAGTCTTGGCATTGATTTCAACCCAAAATTCAACATATTTGACATGCAATCAACCAGACAGGTTCTATTTCTCACCAGGAATCCAACTACCTAGGTCTGAGGTTCAGTAACTACTTGTTTCGGTCTTGAGAATGCCAGGATGACAACGGTCCTACTCCCACCAATGAAACTCCGATAGGGCTCCAACTAAGCTCAAAATCACATGCGAGCACAAGTGAGCTTCGTGGTGGTGAGAGGAGTTCACTAAGAAAAAGTATAGATGAGGATTCTACCTGTCAAGACTTGGAGGTGGTCAGAAGGTTTCAGTGTCACTGCCAATTCACCCCAGAATTCAACGAGCTCAGTTTTCATTGTCAGCCGTGGTAGAAAGACACATGCAATAGGGGAATCGAGATTATTATGAACAGAGGAACTTGTTAAGCTAACCCCTAGGTATAACGTATACCTAAGACACCGTGGAACACAATTTCTGCCGACCATCCGTCGTCATCGCCGCCACACCATCAGCCGAAAAAATGCATGCAACCAATCCATTAGAAACCTCTCATCACAATGATTACAATGGTATAATCAGATAGGTACGAAATTACCTGGAGGAGATTCAAACTCGGTCGGGTTAGACGTGGGTTGTAGTTGGGTTGAATCTCCCGAACAGGGTCTCAGTGCTCCTCGACCGACCATGAGAAGTTCATTAGTCCTAGACCACTGTAGCGAGGTCATTGGTGAGTCTGGGATCGCGATTCGCGTTTCTTGGTTTGGTGGTCACTGTCGCCTTCGCGATTGTGGCACAAATCGTAGTGAGGGACATGATAATCCGTTTGACTAACGAAGGAGAGAAAATAGTGATAGCACTCGCTTGAGCTGTAAAGACTAGGGGACGGTGCTAGGATGTTTCGAAGAGGGTGCTGAATCCAGGTCTCACGATGGTTTCTCTCTACGTGTGAATGAAATATTGGTACACAGGTCAGTGCATGTGAAGGTTGGAGAAGGAGCTAGTGTATGCATGTGGGGTGAGTGTGTGTGTGTGGGAAACACATGTGAAAAGTCCAATAGCCACTAGAAGTATCCTAAGAGAGTTATGGGTTTTGTGCTAATGGGCCAGTTGGATTACAACCTAGTGGGCTCCTATTTAGTTCAAAACCTATTTTGGGCTCAGAGAAAAATTTGGCCTTGTTTTAGTTTATTTGTTGTTAGCAAATTCATTCCCAACTTCACACACACACCATAGCCCACAAGTACCAAAATTACGGCCCAATGGGTACCCGTGAGGGTAAAATAGTAATTGCATATTTTTGGTTCCTAAATTCTAGTACGGGGTGTATCAGTCTACCCCCTTAAGGAAAATTTTGTCCCCGAAATTTGGTCAAGGTCAGCTAGAGATACACTTCCCAATGGGCACTCAAAAGTAGTCCATCACCATCACGGTTAAGCCTTGACTTCTTCGCGGGGTCCGTTAAAATAATACTCCGCCAAGGGTCACGTTATTTTCTAACCATCAAGCTTTCAGGGTATCAGCTCGTTTACCATAAGTAATCCAAAAGATCTCCTTTAAATGATACAAGAAATTAGCTGCTTCCTGAATAGTTTGTTGAATGTCCAGTAAGGATTTCTCAGTCAACGATTAGTCTCGGCTCGGAGAGATACCATCTACGCCCAAATAGGTCGATTTTTCCCCTTCACTAATAAATCGAGTAGGTCATGTACAAAAAAAATTCCAATGCTCCAACTGTCCACAATGTAATTGGTTTTGATTTAGTCCGTTTAACGGCCTTGACAATCCATCTAACAAGAGGTCAGTTATTCCTCCCAAAACTCGTTATGGCAAGGGTGATTCTCGACGCTAAGGGCCCAAAAGGGGTCCAACAAACCCACCAACTAACATGATCTTCGTAACAGTTCTCCCAAATTATGGGTTAAGAAATTCATCAAGTATTAGGATAGCTTATCTTGAACGGCCTCAAGGTTCAAAAGAAATTCAGTACAATCCTTTGACAAAACATCGATCTAAGTTAGGGGTAGGAGTAAGTAAACTCAATCAATCTCCAACAACAAAGGTAGTGGGAACTCAGCCCATGCATGTCCAGGGTAATTCAGATAGTTAACATGGTTGAACGATTTCTTTAATCTAATGGTCCATCACAAGGACACGGAAGACGCCAAGTACACGACTGATTCGATTTTATCTTTGGAAGAAGAAGGGAGCATTCTTCAGGCCGAGAATTCTTAACTAACGGTCCCTCTAGTTTCTCTCATAACCCATGTGTTCCAATTGATGTAGAGTTATAAATCCCATACTATCCGACACATAGTAACCTCTTGATAAGGATTGAGTGGAGCAATGATGCCAAAGAAAAACCCTTACCTTACTCCGAAATATGTGAAGGCTTCCATCACGGAAGTATCTGAATTCTCGTTCAACACGTTTCACGAGCATCCAAAATTCGACTTCTACCAAGTCCGAACAAGAGGGAAAAAATACTCCAAGGGATAGATAAGTCACTCAACAACTCGAGTGACGTTCGGCAAATGGACTACAAGGACGATGTAGTCTAAGAGAGAGCTTATGCAATTACTGAAAAGAAAATAGCGTGATGGAAGTATACCATACGACTCAGGGTCAAAGTGTGGTTAAACGTCTCCGAGTATAACTTAGTAGCTTAAATAGGGAACAAAATTTCTCTTCTAAAGAATCGTTAACGATGCACTTGTAATAGGTTCAAGCGACATGCACAAGCAGTGACAAGAATTCTCCATGCTAGAGTCTAGTTTCGTTGGGGTATGAGTTCCGGTTGGTTAGTCCAACTTCTAGACAGAGTTTTGATACCATGACCATGGATTAGATTAACGTTTAGTTGTAAGTCTGTGGCTGAGTATGCACCAGTCCTCGATGCGAGCTCACCATAGTAGTAGGTCCACCAAAACTGCTCGTTGATCATATCCTTACAAAATTTTCCGAAACGTGGTCAACAAAACTTCTCGTGTCCAAGACTAGTGCGACCAGTCCTAAAGTAAACTTCGACGACACCAATTCCAGTCCAAAGTCATCTCCAACAAAAAGGGTACGAGTCAGGCTAGTTATTACACCATAAGGAAAAGGTCGTCGTTCAATCCTCGGTTCAAGACCGTCCTAACACTGGATGTCGGAACCCGTCCCAATCCCCCTGGGATTAATGAGAGGCGCTCTTAATCCCGTCTGACACGGAGTGTCAGACCAGAAAAAATTAAAACCGTTAGCCCGACCAGCTTCCAGAGTACGCCAGGATCCGGTGGAGGAGTGTGATGTCTCGATCTCTACTACAGTCCGCACCAGTAATCAACCTGAAGGGCAGTGAAAACAGAAAAGACTGTGAGTGGACGAAAAGTAATAGTTTGATAAAATACATTTCATAAAAGACCTTTATGCCCTTCACTAAAAAGCATGCATGCATAGTAAAACCATTTATCAAACCACATATGTTTAAACAACCATATTTAGGGTTTCAGCCCCAAGTTCCGTAAATTCAAGTCACACGGGCCCTTGCCCAAAACCATTTACAGAAATCCATAACATAGTAAACATATGTGGGAACTCAACCCAAATCCATTTATTATGCATAAAACACAATTTCGCAAAACGAGGAAATCATGTTTATCATAAATATATCATATAACCAATCATGTCACGGTATCTAGTGCTACGCGCGTGCTACTCAGGGTGGCAAATCCGAAGTGTCCCTAAGGTCCACCCAGGTCAATATCCATAGATCAATGACCCTCCCTGCGGGTTATAATCCATAGCCTTCTTGAGAGTAAGGAACCCAACGAGGGCGACTCCACTCAGTCAGTGCTTCATGACTACTCTGGGGTCCACCCAGGCCAACGACCCTCCTCGGATGAGACAGTCCATAAAATAAAGGATGGTATACGAAAAACCATTTAAAATCATTCTCAAAACCTTTCAGATTGTCATGCCCGGTCCCCATAAACCGTCATGAACCAGAAATCCATTTATGGGTCCCCGACCCAAAATCACCATAGTAAACCATAACTGGGCCCTAGGCTCGAATTCATAAACCAACTGGTCCTCGTGCCCGATTTCGTAAACTAAATGGGCCTCGTGCCCAATTTCGAAAACCAAATGGGCCTCGTGCCGGATACGTAGGTCAACTGGGCCTCGAGCCCGATACGTAAGTCAACTGGGCCTCGAGCTCGATGCGCAAACCAATTGGGCCTCGAGCCTGGTACGTAAACCAACTAAGCCTCCGGCCCAATGCCTTATTAAAAAAAATGGTCTTTAGGTCCGAGAGTTCGTAAATCAAAAAGGTCTCGTGCCCGATTCCATATTTCCAAATCCAAAATCAATTTAAGAACCAATTGGGCCTCTAGCCCGAAAACGTAACTAAAAGGGCTTTGAGTGTAATGACCCATCCCAGAAACTAGGATTAGATTAGTGGTTAATGACGGATTAGTGAAGATAATCGGTGATTAGTTGGATACTTTCTGACAGACGATGTGAAATGACGATTTTGCCCCTAGAATGGGAAAAACTGTTGACTTTTAGTTCGAACGGTCAAATAGACTTTGAACGATGACCGTGACGTAGTTCGGGACGTCACGAGTTCATAGACAAGTGGCACGTCCGATTCCAACATTCGAGGACGAAGTTATGATGTTCGGAAGATTGAGGGTAGTTTGGTAATTTGGTAAAAATGGGGCAATTCGTTGACTTTTCACATGACATGGAATTATCACGTATTCCGAGGACCGTTAGGTAGGTCTCGATGCCCTGAGTACAATAACAGGCGGCACGTTGTCATTGGAGTTCGGACGACATAGTTAATGGTGTGAACGTGCAAGGGGTATTTTGGTAATTTTGCCTCAAGGGCATTTTGGTCTTTTCCTGTGCATGGGGATTTGTGCCAGTGGAATTGTGACATGTGGCTGCCTAGGGATGCTGACCCACCAGATTTGGGACACTTGTCCCTTGTTGAAAGGTCGTAGAACCCTCATCCATCGTCTCCATTAAGGTTTAAAAGGTCGTGTGGAAGAACAGAAAACATAGACTCAAAGTGTGTGAGAATTCAAACCCCCCTCAGCTAACCTCAATTGGCTTTGCCGTGTGAACAAAAATGAAGGGATAAACAACGTGGAAGGTGATGGTGATGCTGTGGATGGCCGTCGTGCACGGTGGCGGTTGGATGAGGGCCAAACTCGTGAACTCCCCTGTTGAGGTTCAAATGACACGTGGTGATTTCTTGGTTATTGATCGATTGTATTGGATGAGAGAGGTTACTGGAGGTCTGGGGAATAGAATAAGCTCGTTTTTTAGGTCAGGGATGGACGGTAAGTGAACCTTCCATAAACCTTGTTTTTAAAATTCGAACATGGCAACCTTGGTTATGATGGCTGATAAGTGAAATGGTTATTTGGTTGAGGTCTTGGACATCACAAGGAAGCTTGTGGATGAGGAATTAATGACAGAGATGGCCTAGAACATGGAAACAGAGAAGGGACAAATTGAAGGAATGTTGATCGATCGAGAAGGTACTTCCATATCGGGGTTTTCATGTTTTTATTAGCTAGAACAATTGGTCAGGATAGGACGACACTAATGGGATTAAAACGAGTGAAAAAAGATAAAAAAAATGGTGGAAAATCGCCTGCGTCTGTTCGGTCGAACAGGTCTGAACCGGGTCGGCGAGAGGAAGAAGCCAATGAACAGTAAGGAGCGTGGCTCCCATGCGCAGCCCCTTTGGGCGGCGCGTAAGGGCGTTTGGGATATATTGTGGGGGAAGTTGTCAACACAACTTTTAAAGTATTCAATGTAACGAACATTTTGGGATTTGTTTCGAGTCGATCAAACATCGTCTCGATATGTTTCGGGATGTCCGAAGGTTTTAGCACTCGTTTAAAAATAGTTAAAAATTCAGGAAAATTACGGGGCTTTAGTAGAAGCATTGTGAAGTAGTTAGTGACCTTGTTATGGGACCATCATCCCGGACATGGAAAGGTTTTATGGAATGAGTTTATACTAACTACTTCACAATGCTTCTACTAAAGCCCTGTAACCATCAATAATGGTTTTCTTATCTCGGACATGGAAAGGTTTTATGGAATGAGTTTATATGCATGCATTGATTTTTAAATGGAGGGTATAAATGTCTTTCTGATAACTATTTTTGAACTTGCTATTTATTTTGTCCACTCACAGTCTTTTTATGTTTTTGATACCCTCCAGGTTGTCGCGGTGCAGGCTGTTGGTCGAGAGAGACGGAGACATCACACACGCGATCCACAGTAGATTATGCGAGCTTTGGGAAGTCTGGAAGTTTTAAACGGTTCGTTTGGGAATCCCTTGTCCGAATTACGTGTCACACGGAGGTTGGACGTCGGTTTAGCCTTCGTGTCACGCGTAAGTTAGACGGGAGCATGACTTAGCCCTTATTCCCGGGGGATTGAGGGTGGGTCATGTCAAATTGGTATCAGAGCATGATTTGTGTGTTCTGCACAAGGTTTGGCTCCTAGAGTCGTTGGTTCGTCGACTTGGGTGTTGTGATGCTACTGTGAATTGTGATGTCTCGACGCGGAACAGCCTGTCATCAACCTGGATACGTGAGTGAGAGTGTGTAATCGTACTCTAGATAGTGGCGAAAGTACGAGCGACTGGGTGATGCGTTGCTCGATACTCGACTGGGTGTGGTACTTGCTAGTCTTGGGTCGAAAAGGATAGCGTGTTCGACGCTGGATATGTTCGATAGTCGGTTGACCTTTAGGGTCTGATGAAATGCGCCGATAGATGGTCGGTTGTGTGCTAGGGTGCTTCACCCGGATGGTGAGATACGATTGATGGTCGACTGGTCAACATGTGGAGCCTGATGACAGCTTGTTGCGCTGGTGGTACGCATGGGCTGAGGAGGCCGGTTGACGGTGGCTTGTCAGGCTAGATGACCCTTTGGTGACCTTTTGGTCAGTTTGGTTGAGATTGGCTTTGTGTGGCTATGGGTAGCCGGATGCCTCGAGTGACGGGGTATAGGAAACTACGTTGTGGATTTGAGGGATTCCCTCATAGTATTTGTTACTAGTTGACGTTCTTAGCCGGGTGTAACAACCCGAGTGGTGGTCTAGCGGATGTCGTGGGTTTTGATAACCCACAATCGGGGAACCCTGTTGTGAGGGCTGGCTTAGCCTTGTGAGTACCGTAGTAAGAAACCCCAGAATAAGTGCTTAGGCTGGAAACCGTGAGTTGGGGTTGTGGCTAGATCGTTGTTGTGGTTGGGCCGATTTAGGGCCAGATTGGAAATGGTGATGCGACATGCAGCCGAGGCAGTGGATGGTTGGAGGACGACTCTGGACGAGTCCAGTGAGATTGCAGCGCTGGTTGAGCATTGAGTTGGTCAGAGTTGTGGATTACGAGGGATGTCAGTTTCCCTGACCCGAGCATAGATTGAGGATTCGGCTCGGTAAGAGCGGAGGTTCGGGACTGGTGTGCTGTGAGCACGAAATAGGGGATGATGTGCCATGAGTTGGGATGCTTGGTTGGATGGGTACATTGAGTCGAGGTTATGGCCAGTTGTGAGGTTCCGGTGTCTGGTAGGAACCATTAACCGAGCAGGGATATATGATGACCATTGGAAGGTCATGTTTCGGTACGAAAGGTCAAGATACCATTAGTTTGATCCGAGTAGCGCAGCGGAAGCGCGGTGGACCTATGCTTTCTGTTGGATCGGGCTAGGTTTGTATGATCGGGTTTGATCATTCGTGAGGTTGGTTTTAGTGGATTTCCCCTGATGTGTTGGTATATGTCAGCATATGCCGAGTTTGGCACTTGGTGATCAATGACTTCGAGGGTCGTAACTGGGGAGTCCGAGGTCAGTCATTGAGGATTGAGGATTCCGAGCGTTGGTGACTCATATTTTAGTAGGTGCTAGGAGTTGAACCTCCGGAAGCTTGCGATGCGATCATCAGAAGGAGTGATGATTGAAATCCTTTTGGGATAAGCATAAAAGGTGATAACCGACTGGTGAGTGGTCGGTGAGTTGATTTGGCTACGGACACGTGGTTGTGATCCGTAGGAGTTGTGGACTTTTTCAGTGTAGTAGAGAAGATGACGTTTTGACAATTAGTCCAGAGATGGTATACTTGAGGATGAAGTATCGTGATTGGAATCTCAGAATCAAGAGATGTTGTGGTTTAGACGTTGAGCTGATGTGTTGATTCCGAGTTGGTGTTTATGTTGTGTGGTGGATACTCTAGCGTCGATTTGGGAGACTCATTGATGGGACGTCAGGAGTTGTGACCCCCCCCCCCCTGAATCATGGACACTGGTGGATGTGTTCAGGAATAGAAGAATGACGATTTTGCCCTTGGAAAAGTCAAAATGTTGATTTTTGTATACCGGAGCCTCGTTTTGGTGATCAGAGAGGACCGTTATGAAGGTATCGGAAAATTTGGATGAAATGGACCATTTAACCCCTAAAGGTCAAAAGTTGACTTTTGATCAAAGTCAAAGGGTTGACTTTAACTTCCCAAGGTCAAATATTGACTTTTTGACCAGGACGGTTTTTGCTGATTCCGAAAATGACGTTAAGAAGGTCTTAGTCTCCTGAGTTCATAGACAGACCGCACGCCAAAATCGAAGCTCGGACGAATTGGTTATGGGTCTAAAATCATCATGGGCATTTTGGTAATTATTAAGTTAAGGTATTTTGGTCTTTTCTTATGAGATTTCTTTTCTGGTGGGGAATATTCCCACATGCTCCGTTCGCGCATGGCCACGCACCCACACACACGCATCACACGTGCAACGCGAACACAATTACAATGTTACACGCGTGGGAATATTCCCTGGAATATTCCATTAACGGTCGTTAGTTTGACCGTTAGTCTTGACGTTGACTAACAACTGACTGACGGCGTTGACCGGTGGTCGCCGTAGCTCCGTCGAAAGCGGCTGTCAGACCATTGCCAACGCCGCCATCCACAGTGGCCAGAATCTGGGATTTTCGCTGGAAAATTCCCAAATTCCGACGATGTCCTATTCCTTTGATTTCAACCCAAAATTCAACATTTTTAACATGCAATCAACCAAGCAGGTCTTATTTCTCACCAGGAATCCAACTACCTAGGTTTAAGGGTTAGTAACTACCTGTTTAGAGTGTGAGAGCATCAGGAAGCTGATGGCCCTACTCCCACCATTGAAACTTCGATAATGCTCCAGCTAAGCTCAGAAATCACATGTGAGCACAAGTTAGCTTCGTGATGGTGAGAGGAGTTCACTAAGCACGAGTATAGATGGGGATTCTACTTGTCGAGATTTGGAGGTGGTAGAAAGGTTGCAGTGTCGCTGCCAGTTCTCCCTAGAGTTCGACGAGCTCAGTTTCCACCCTTCAGTCGTGGTCGAAAGACACATGCAACAAGGGAATTAAGATTATTATGAAAAGTGGAACTCGTTAAGCTAACCCTGGGTATAGAGTATACCTGAGACACCGTGGAACCTAGTTTTCGGCGACCCTCCGCCGTCATCACCGCTACACCTTCAGCTAGAAAAAGACATGCAATCAATCCATTAGAAACCTCTCATTGCAAGGATTACAATGGTATAATTAGAGAGGTTCGAAGTTACCTGAAAAACACATGCAACCAATCCATTAAACAATTCTTAGGTTCTTATTTTCGGGTATTCGTTTGAGGGCTGGAAACTTGGTAACATGTTTCCTATTACCTTTATGAGGGCACTGCGATCAGTTTAAGCTTTGAAAATAGGAATCTTGGAAGAGAGAAACAATCCAGGATGAAGGCTGAGTTTTGGCCGAAATAAGAAGGTATGGTGTCTCTTCTTTCATTTCTATTTACCAAGTTCTAAGATCATAGATTCACCCTGGAAGTATATTAGAAGGGAATGGTCAAAAAAGAAAAGGAAAATAGTGAAAGATGAGAGTTTTTGAACCAGGTCGAAGTTGTGGGTCAAGCGATTCGAAAACAAGGGCACGACGAGAGGACCGAGGTGAATAGTGCCCCGCGCATGAGGCCCATGCAATTTTAGAAGGTGCATGTGGGTGCATGGGGTTAGAATTTGGGAATCTGGCCAATATGAAAGTTCATGTTCTCGATAATATGAGTCCAAGGGTACAGTTTCGAGACAATTAGACATCGTCTCGGAGTAGTTTTGACTATCTGAAGGTTTAAGTTTTATTTTAAATACATTTAAAATCCTGCAAAAAATTGAGGGATTAAAATATGAGTTATTTGGGATGATTCGTGACCCTAAAAGTGAATGATGACATGCGGGAAAAGTTTCAAAAATTAAAAAATGGCCTGCAATCTGGTGTTGGACTGCATGGACCCTATGTGAGTGGCTTTTAATTTTCTTTAAATTATTATGCATGGATATTCAACTATTGTAAATGACTTTCTATGAGATTTTGGTGATGTTTGATTGACTATGATTTTTATGTGATTTTATGGAAATTATTGAAAATGCACGTTTTATGAGGTTTGCACCTTTTACAAGATTTTTCTCAAATTGTGTTTTGGGCTTATGCCGAATTTTGAGACATGGATTTGGTTTTAGAGATTGATATGAGTTATAAATATATGTTTTCTCAATATTTATGATGTGAACTATATGTGTGTTTATGGGCAATCCTCCTCGAGATACTGGTTTGTTCGTCAGTCTCAAACGTCAAGGTAAAACTCATTTTCCTAAGACTGGTATTGTGATAAGTAGTCTCAGACGTTGAGGTAAAACTCCCTTTCTTGAGACTAGTGTTGTGACGACTCAGACGTCGAGATAAAACTCATTTTCTTGAATCGGTTCTCAGTCGGACGTCGCAGTAAAACTCCATTTCTCGAGTGGCCTATCGATAGTGCAGATATGACTTGATGACTTGCATTCTGATATTGAAGGATAACTGGCCTATCGAGGATGAGTTGATTATGTGTGACTAAGGTTATAGTATTTTGGTATGGTTTTATGTTGACGTGTATTCTGATATTGGTGGATTCTCTAATATTTGCACGTACTTCGATATTTCTTTTTTATTATCTATTTTATTGATATATGATGATTTTACATATGCATGCATTGTTTTACAAATGGAAGGTAAATACTGTATGTTTTCAAATTGTGTTTTAAAATGTTTATTTTCATCCATTCACACATTTTTATGATTTTAATAACCCTCCAAGGCCGTTGCACAAAATTCGAGGCTGAGGGAGAGGCAAAGGTATGAATTGGAAATAGTACACAAATCCCTTGTCTGACAAGGTTTGAGGATAAAGTTGGAATTTTAGGCTACTTGTCAGACAGAAGCAGGACATGGCGTGAATTTCAAGGCGCAATAGGGACGAATCATATCACCAAGGCTATCCATCATGCGTTTTATTTATTCTCCTTCCCACATCCACATTAGCACCAACCTTATGTACCCTAGAATCTGCTATTCCACCATACTAAAAGGCCTCTTCAAAGTTTCGAACCCTCTTTCCCCCCGATACTACTGAAAAAATCATCCAGATCAGCCTTCTCAACATGGAGCCCTTTAGCACGACGACTCAGTCCAAAAGCACAACCCCAAAAATTGTTTGTCAAAGAGATGTTGTGAACCTCCTTATCAATGGTATTCCATTGTCCAAAAATTTGCCTATCAACTGTACATGTGCTACAATATTGATCCAAATGCCCACACCTAAGGCAAAAGGAAGGTAACCTTTCATACTCTTGTTTATACCTTTTTGCAAGCTCCATTGCCAAAAAGGTTAGTGTCACAATCCTCTTCAATGGATCCTTGATAGTCAAAGACATCGTAATTTTGAGAAAACTCCCTAAACAATCTCCATTCAAACTTTATCAACTGCTACATATTTACAAATGTGGTTGCACACTCTCAAAGCCAGGGTCAGAGTTAGGAAAATATGTGGGACTTTCATAACCCTAATCCAAAAGTTTTTATTCTCAAAACCTACCTCCCTTGGATCAGAAAACCTATTAGCGACAACAAGTGGGACTTTCAGTCATATGACGAGGGCGCCCCTTAATCATCGCATAAGACGAGTTCCTCGTTCTCAACCTCTGAGATACCAAACGAGCAATAAAATACCCTATAATTATGTCAATAAGCGTTGCCCACGACTCAAACCACCCAAGAAGAAGTCTGCAATAGGCTAACATAGCACCGACCTTGTGACGTGGACTACTACTACTCATACGCTGCACCATAGAGACACCATCGATGGCAAAACCCTAAACCTTTACCAAGACTATCAGAAGGAAACTTTTTAATGATAAAGATTTCATCCATACTCAATATTTTAAGCTTCAAATATCGTGGGTTATTATTTAAGTTAAAAAATAATATAAAATGGATAAGGATTAAATGAGATAATATATGTGATGAATACTTACATTAGCGTATTATAGGGTGAAAAATATTAACTAATGAATATTGTAAATAAATAGGAAAGGTATGTTGGATTTTTAAATCATTTGATCTTTTTTGAGTCAAATCCAACCTGGAATGACAATGGTTTGAATCAAACAAGTATTGTTTTTAACATTTATGCCCACACTAGGCACGATACATCCCATACCAAATTAGCCCTCACCATTTAGCCCTGAAACCCATGGGCTCATGGGGGACCGCTTAGCATGGTGGATAAAAGTTCGACTTGACTTTCTTGGGCCATGCATAGGCCCAGCTCAAAATTTAGTTGGCCGAGTTTGGGTTTAGGTGTTTGAATTCGATATACCCAATATGTCCGATCTAGTAAAGTCCAACTCAATTCGTCCATATAAGCACAATCCATAAGCCTGACCAAATTAAACAAGTTTGGACTTCAGACTTGAGAGTGAAAGTGAAACAATTTGACTTGAAAGTGAAATTCAGCGTGAAAGTGAGGTAATTTGAGGATAAAGTAGTAATATATATTTTTAACCAATAAATTTGTAATATGATCATTAAACTAATAGATAGTATAATCTCGAGTATTTTTTTTTTCAATATTTTTTTCATATTTATCTTTTTATTTTTTCAAGTAACTTAAAAAATCCAAATAAGTCTAATTTGAGATGGCTTATTTGGCCCGATTCAAGAAGCCCGATAAAAGTCCGACTTAGCAAAGTTTTTGAGTTTTTATATAAATGACTACGTCCGTCCAATCTGGCTTGGTACTTTTCAAAATTAAACACAAATTCAATCCAACCCGACTCAACTCGACTTGGTCCAATGATCAGGCCTATACCAAACCCTACAGTGTCTGTTATCGATACTTCATCCAGCCACCCCACTTTTTCCTTTTCCCCTGTCTCGCTCTCGCTACGGTCTATCATTCTGTATCTCCCTCGAGCCCAGTCTTCTCTCCAGTCTCTGTCTCTCTTCTCTCTTCTCTTCTCTTCTCCATCTGCTTCATCTTCGACTTCAAGATCCCCGCTTTACTCACAAACCCGACCCATATCTGAAACTCTGATTTCAAACTCCTCGTCTTCTCATAGGAAGACAAGGGAAGGCCAAAATTGCGAGCCGCAAACGCTTCCTACCAGATTCAATTTGGTAAGAGATTCAACATTCCCAGGTTGTTTTGGGTTCAATCTCTCTCGTTTCCTTCTACTATATTCGACCTCGAGTTATTCGAATACTAGTCTGGGTTTGCTTTATGGATTTTGTTTCTAGGTTTACTTTAACTGTTAGATTTTGTAGTTTTATTTAGCTTAAAGAAATGACTGAGCCTAACTGTCCTATATTGATGTATAAAATCGTCAATGTAGATTTAAGTTTTTTACGCTTCGCATTGTTTTATAATCTTGTATGTGGTGTATCTGGTTTAGTATAGGTGAGAAACATCCAACCATGGCCGATGTTGGTGCTAAGAAGGTTAAGCCCATTGCCAAGAGTGGTGAGTTGCGCTCTTCTGTTTCTCAATTTTCTGAGTTTAGTTTGATTCTCTTGTTGCTGTTAGCTTACATTTGGATTTCCTATTTGTAGGACAGAAAAAGAAGGAGGTCAAGAAAGAAACTGGGCTAGGACTTTCCAAAAAGAAGGATGAAAATTTCGGAGAGTGGTATTCGGAGGTATCTGTCTATCTTTTCTGGTTTACGTTCTGAAATTTCATTCAAGTATAAGTATTATATTGGCTCTTGTTCTATTCCATGTAGGTTGTTGTTCACAGTGAGATGATCGAATACTATGATATCTCTGGTTGTTATATTCTAAGGCCATGGACCATGTCAATATGGGAGAAGATGCAAGTAAGCATGCCTTTTCTTATTTAGTTGTGCAATTTCAATTTGTCTATGTGGACTAAGCAAACATCTTGTTCAGCGTCTTGGATTCTTGATAACACGATCCCTGATTCGTTTCTAAGGCCTCAATTTAAATTCTTCATTTTAGCATTAATTCTTCTTAGGATCTTAAGCTGGTAGGTACTTTTTCATTTTCCCCTCTCTTTGCCAACCTTGTGATGCATTTATTCTCAATATCAATTCTATGAACCCTACCTTCCATTGTTTAATATACTAGTTTAATAGGTTATATTTAAGTATAGGCTATTGCACTATTTGTCACTTCCAATGCTGTTATTTTGTAGGATTTCTTTGATGCAGAAATAAAAAGAATGAAGGTGAAAAATACGTATTTCCCTTTGTTTGTCTCCTCTGGTGTTCTGGAACGGGAGAAGGATCATATAGAGGGTTTTGCTCCAGAGGTGAGGAATTACACTATGGATTTATTGATCTAATGGTTTAAGTGACCTTACTTACTGTGTTACACATGTACAAAGGAATATACCCACGCTAATGAACACATGCTTAGGTGGTTGTTGATTTTCTTTGCTATTTTAATTTTTACTCCCTTTTTTTCTCCTCTGCATGCCTTCTGTTTAGCATCTAGCATGCGAATATAGACTTCTTTTCTATGGTGTTTTTAACGAGTTTTTTTATTTTTTATTTTTTTTAAATGTGGAGTTTGTCTTTTACTTATCATTTTGTGGCAATTTGAGCCAGATCTAATACTCAACAGTTACCACTTGTTACCATGTGTGAATGCTATTTGTTTTGTACGTTTTTTTTTTTTCATGCTTTTATTTTTTATAAGTAGGTTGCTTGGGTTACCAAGTCTGGAAAATCTGACTTGGAAGTGCCAATTGCGATACGTCCAACAAGTGAGACTGTTATGTATCCTTATTTCTCTAAGTGGATCAGAGGACATCGCGACTTACCATTGAGGTTAAATCAGTGGTGCAATGTTGTTCGATGGGAGTTCAGCAATCCTACTCCATTTATCAGGTAGTTTCATTGCTTTCATTTGTTTGGTTTGTATATAGTCTTCCTGTACATGTTAGTTTTAGTAGCATTGACAAGATGAGTAAAACCCTCTGTTCCTTCTGACATATTTCACCTAGATTTCAAGTTCTACAGTGCTTACTTAGTGTTTGGTTGCATCTTTATTCAGGGTTGCTAATTTCTCGATGTCACAGAAGTTTCTTGAACTTTCGCTTTGACAAGTATGTGAAAGTTTAGTTTGCCTCTAATTTATTTTTCTTTGTATGATTTTAGGAGTCGGGAGTTTCTTTGGCAAGAAGGCCATACAGCTTTTGCAACAAAGGAAGAGGCAGATCAAGAGGTAAAGAGACGCTGAAGTTTTTTCTTTCTTCATCCAGTGCCCTATTTGGTGGAGTTGATTATTCATCCTGATTGCAGGTGCTTGAGATACTGGAATTATACAGAAGGGTCTATGAGGAATATTTGGCAGTTCCAGTTGTGAAGGGAAAAAAGAGCGAGCTTGAGAAATTTGCTGGTGGCCTTTACACTACCAGTGTGGAGGTACTTGGAATCCTTTTTTTTTTTAGTACAACTGGTTGACCATATTTTTCATTTCTATGATGAACAGTGAACTTGAGTAAATTAATTCATACGTGCAGGCTTTCATTCCAAATACTGGTCGTGGTGTACAAGGCGCCACCTCACATTGTTTGGGTCAAAATTTTGCCAAAATGTTCGAGATAAATTTTGAAAATGAAAAGGGAGAAAGGGCCATGGTTTGGCAAAACTCTTGGGCATATAGCACTAGAACGGTAATTTTATTTTCTCTTTTCTGGGTTAAAGTTTGATTGAAATAACGATATGAAATAACAATTTTGTTGTGTGTGGGCATTAATCATGCATGGTAACTTTTCTTTTGGTTCACATGTGACAACACATCAATATATAGATATATATTTTATTTGATCTGCTTTGACATTGGTGTGACACGGAAACTATGAAGCATCCTACATAGGTAGGTATGTTGTTCTTGTTAATCTGCTAAGAACCTCAGGGCTCTCATCTATGTTCTTTTTCCTTTAATTTGTTTTGCTGTTTTTTAAAATTTCCTTTTCATATGATTGAATGTTTTGCTGATGTATAAAATTTAACTTAGCATGGTATAATTGCCTTCCTTGAAGTTTCGTAGCATAATGGAGTAGTTTCAAAATTTCTTTAGTTTTGATGATGTAATGTGAAATCAGCCTACTAAAAAATTTTATCATCTATTGAGGAATAAAGGGAACAAACATACTTGATTTTAATGAACTATGGTCTACTTTGATGGAGGTCCATCAAGTATAGACTAATCTACCTAGTATAGCATGGAGTTTAGATACTCTAATTTGGGTTGTTATGTGTAATATCTTGTTTGTTGCAATTGCAATACTTCCTAAAACAGCGCAAAGACGGGTGATGGGTTGTAATTGTATAGAAGTATCTGAAAACACCTCTATATCGATGATCATAGAAATTAATATGAAAATGAATTTATATTCTAATACTTGCCAACTTGATCTTGTTGGCCGCGGAAACGAACATATTTTTACTTTATAGCTTTATATTTTATTTTACTATTTTCTTTTAAAAATTCCATATTATTAATATGTTATATTGTATTTAATTAGTATCTAGATAATAGGAGACTCCAAATGAAATTGTCATATCATCTTTCTTATGTTGAAGCACCTAGAGATAGTATATTCCCGCCACCAACCTGCAATTCTCAATTTCACATGTTACAACATTATTACTTTTCAGCCATTCATAATGTTCTGTTTTTCACTAGTTTTATTGTTAATATGCTTATTATTGATGTTATTATTATCATGTTCAGATTGGAGTGATGGTGATGGTTCATGGAGATGACAAAGGCTTGGTATTACCACCTAAAGTGGCAGCTACCCAGGCTATTGTGATTCCAGTGCCTTACAAGGATACTGATACAGAAAAAATGCTTAAAGCCTGCTCAGATACTGTGAATACCTTGACCGAAGCAGGGTTTCGTGTTGAGGCAGATTTAAGAGACAACTATGGTCCGGGTTGGAAGTACTCTAACTGGGAAATGAAGGGTGTGCCTCTAAGGATTGAAATTGGACCAAGGGATTTGGAAAGAAAACAAGTAAGGTTAAATTTTATTTGTGATTTCACATGTAGTAGCTTTTGAGTAAGCCTGTCATTTGTACTTTTCTATTTTAATTTTTCTAGTGGCCTCTTATTTATATTCCTGTGTAAAAGTTGTGGTTTCTAACCTTGCTTTTTAATTACCATCATTGTTGACTGGCTGAAAGGATTAGATGTTTGATCATTTGGGTTTTAGGTACGCTTTGCCCGCCGTGACAATTCAGAAAAAGTGGACATTCCTTTGGAAAATTTGGTTCAACAAGTAAAAGAGACCTTGGATAAAATTCAGGAAAATCTATTTTTAGTTGCAAAGCAAAAACGAGATGCATCAATCAAGGTTGCAAAAACATGGGATGAGTTTATGGAAGCTCTAAACCAAAAGAAAATGATCTTGGCTCCTTGGTGTGATGAAATGGTATGTTTTTTTTTTTCATCTTGATTATGTTCTAGCATTTGGCTTGTTATGCAGCTTTACTTACCTAGTAACTTTTTTATCTCTATATTCTGTTTTTTATAATTACAGTTTTGTGCCTTTATCACAGTATCTATGCCAATTTTTATTCAAAATTTTCACTAGCGGATGCTCTTTATAGCTTATCCTTGTGACCAAAATATAAAAACCTCGACCTAATACTAGAACCTTATAATTTTTTACGAAGTTCTGGAAGGACCCATTGAAAACTAATTCAAGAACCTTGACCGGTTTAGTTTTTCTTTCTGTGTTGAGCTTGATGAATTGGAGAATATCCACTCAATTTGTTGTTTGTACTCATAATTATTTTGTAATTTTACCTGTTTTCTCATTAGTGATACAAGTTCTCTTTGATTCTACAAACCTTTTAATTCTGCTGTTGTCATCTTCATTTCCTTTTCTTCCTTTCATATATTTCAGGAAGTAGAAGAGGATGTTAAAAAACGAACAAAGGGTGAAATAGGGGCAGCAAAGTCACTTTGCACCCCATTTGAGCAGCCCGAACTTCCTGAAGGTACGTCTTTAGTTTCATGCATGATCTTCCGTAACTTGGATCTCATCATGCCAAGTGTATCCTTGAGAAGCAGTACCGTACTGTTTGGAAACTAATAATGTAACCTCTCTGCAGGGACACTTTGCTTTGCCTCGGGCAAGCCAGCAAAGAAGTGGACCTACTGGGGCAGGAGTTACTAGACGAACTTCTCCAATTCATGTAGTTTATTACACTTCCATTGATCCGCTGATCTTTTTACGTCTCTAAATTGTATGCAGTTTATGACCCCCATTGTTCAACTGATTATTTTGCATTTACTTTTGGCTTTAGAGATGAATTTTGAGCACTAAAGAATGTTCGCCAGGGCATGACTTAATATTGAAATGTATTAGTAAATGATGTCTTATCTTGCAAATGATGAGTGATTCCAAGTTACTTCTCAAATTTACATGTGGCCGACAAATCATTTCTCGTTGAGAGCTGCTTTTTTTTTCTTTCTTTCTGATGTGGAAAGATGTCCAAAATTCAAACCATTCCCAAATTTGAACTCATCTCTCACATTCCTTACGTTTACTTGACTATACAATCTAATAAATTAACTAAATGAAGGTAAAAAGTAGAAAGCAGCGAGGACTGATATTCCATGGTACATAAATATAGCGCGCACGGATAAAGTGACCATAGGAGGATTGTAATCGTAGGAAACTCCTTTGCTTGCTCTACATATGTTTTCAGCTGGTCCTCAAAATCAATGGTCAATTCTCTCTTTAATTCTAATACTTCAAACCAGCAGCTCCTCTTCCTCATCGCACTTTACAAAGATGAGTAGAGTCAGAGAACAAACCTCTGGTCGATAAGGTCAACAGTCAGAGAATAAACCTCGGTCGATAAGGTCAACATTAAGCATAGGAATAACTGTCTTTAGCTTCAGTCACATGCCATAATGTTGTGGCCTTCATTCAGTGCCTCGGGTTTTTAAACTTGGGCTTATTTTCAGACTCCCTGGCTGCCAGAACGCTTCACGTAAGAGTTGAGTGTTTTCTGCTTTGTAGGGCTGCTCCGTGGCTGGCTGGCTGAAACTTCCAATGTATTCTCATGGCCATCGAGCATCTGTTTGTCCAAAACCCAAGTTCAGGAGGAATTCATCAAACCAATGATACAGCAGAGGAATCAGAGCACGGTAAGGAGGTCAGGTGTAACGTGTGTGTGCATTACGCAGTGCTTTGTCCCAACTTAAGACGCTTCCCAGGAAGGGATAGAAATAAAAATACCTGCCCCAGATTATCCAACTTGCTCTGGACAACATCCCTGAAGAGATAGAGAGAGAGAGAGCAAGGGTTAGGAGTTGCAAAAACCATCAAACCAAATGGAAACCAGACAATTGCGAAAAAGTGTACCATATGATGTCATCAACTGTGTCATTTGCTAGAAGATAATATATGTTGACCGCTGACACCTAAAAACATGAACTACACATATCAAGAAAATGCTAAAGTGCATGAATATTTCTGTGTATAAATATAAAATAACTAATAACTAAGGGCAAAGGCTATGTGGTTGCCAATGTCCCTGAAATTAACCATAATTTTACCATGGTCCCTAAGAGCCTAACATCCTCGAACTTTACCCAAATGTGCATTGTTGGTCCTTCTGCCTATTTTCCAAATTTTTTCTATTAAAAATGTGAAGGTACATGTCATTTTATGTGTGTTTGTTAAAATTTCTTCATTAGATGGTAGCTAACATCCTTTAACTTTACTCAAAATTTACTACCGCTCCTATCCTTCAATATTAGAGTCTCTGTTCCCTTCTAGTATTTTTTTTTTTTATACAACGATAATAGAGAATAGAAAAAATAGATCGGGTAGGTGTTTTACTAACCATCACTACCCTTACTTATAAATGTTTGGTAATATGTGTTTTTGATTTAATGTTTATTTTTGTTTTTATACTTTCTTACGTTAATATTTGCTCATTATGTAAAAGGACATATATTTTCTTAAAGACTACTATATAGCCTAAAAAATAGTTTATAACATGCATGATACACCAAAAATAAATTGCCCCACATCTATAAATATTCATGACCCTCCCCTTCAAAACATGTAATGAGCTTCTCACATTAAGATTTTTTTTAACATCGTTACTTAGTGTATGTAATTTTAAGCAAATTCATTGTTTACAACTTTAAAGAATCATCTAAAAAACGAAAAAATAAATAAAAATAATAGAAAGGGTGACAAGACATGAAATGACATCTCTACCCTTGCTTTTACAAAAAACGTTAGAAAAATAGACAAGGTCCAACAATGCACATTTGGGTAATTTTCGGGAATGGCAAACTCTAATATTGAAGTTTAGGGACGACCGGTAACATTATGGTTAATTTCAGGGACGTTGGCAACCATTTAGCCTAACACTAAAAATAGTAGTAATGATAATCATCATCTTAACCAGTTAGGTATTTCCTAATTTCCTAATTCAGATATGCAATAACATCAAGTAGACATGGAAAATCACATAACAGATCTTCCAAGTTATTGCTAGCATGATATTGATAATACTACTACGAAGCTGAAATTATCAATGGGAATATTAGATGTACTACGTGATACTTTCTTCAAAGAACATTGTCATTCTTTTTTTTATGCAAGGCATCATGTAAATGTGAGAACATATGCACATTCTCTTCCACAGCCATCGAAATTTGTTGGCATAATAGTTCCCGTCAACATGGCCATACACTAGTTCATAGTTCGAACAGAACTGATCTATCAATTAAGAGCTGCTACGATCCCAATCCCTCATTTCATTCTTCCTGGCTATAGCAGTTTTTCGAAAGGAGCAACTGCCCCAATTTGATTCATAAATCAAGAGCTACTTTTTAATTATAATTCCTATCATTCACAAAATCCTATGCCGCACAGAAAGAGAAAGGGATCTATCAATATCATCATCCCAACCATTCATGCTAAAAATTATTATGAGCGCAGAAAACCAAGCTGAGCAATGACAGCCCCACAGAACATAAAGTTCGCATCGTGGTATGAACCTTGATAATAAATACATCATGATTCCAGGCTTAGAGCGAATAGAAAAATGGAAGTACACACCATCCAACTTTGGAATCGTAAATTTCGAAGAAATGAATATTTGAACTTATGCAGAGAAATCTTCAGAATTAAGAACTTTACCTGGCCAATTCTATGAACACGATCTTCAGCTTGAATTAGGTCACCAGGAGTCCATGACAATTCTGCAAAAATAACAGTGCTTGCAGCTGTCAAAGTTAATCCAACACCTCCAGCTTTGATAGATAGCTGCATGACATTGAAAGGATTGTTATCTGAGATGTAGTATTCCAAAATTTTGAGTAGATTTTTAATTTTAATTTTACAATTCCAACTTATAACAAAATTCAACTAGATTACACAGAAATAATTTGTTGAAATGAAACAAACTGCTATACCACTGCTGCCTTGACAGAATCTTTTTCTTGAAATTCTGTAACATAAGCTTGCCTTGATGCTGTAGGAATACTTCCATCAATTCGAATGCAACCCACTTTCTTCTTCTGGAAATTTCCCAGTCATGTTTTTCTTTTGGCTGGACAGTTCTTATGAGAATTGATTAAACTTAAAGTAAATTATGAGTTCATGTGGACTAGAAGAAACTGATATATCGAATCAATCATGGACTGATGGTGTGCAAATACCAGGAACTTACAGCGCGCCTACAAGAACCATCATATAAAGTTCACAAAATCTAATAAGGATAATATGTACAAGAAACGAGAGAACTTTAAAAAAACATAGCGAAGGTGAGATATCAACAAGTGGTGAAGTACCTCAATGACAGTTCCCAGGTAATCCAGAACCGCTGGGATCTTGGCCTCAGCAGAATCAGTATATATCTGAAGCACAGTATGAGGTTGTTTAAGGGTTCAAAGTTAGCTATCTGATTATTTAACAAAGTTTACAGTAAGAAATTTTGCCATCCCCATGTCCATATTCTATGAGCACATCTTGCATGGGTACCTTATTAATAAGATGCTTCTCAGTAAATTTCAGTGAATCAGCTTCTTCTTTTGTTTGGCAGCCCTTAATTTTTCGTTTTACCACCTCCAACTACAAAAAGAGATGATAAATATCAGATATGCCCTATTATAATTTTCCATAAATTTGAGAAACAAACTAGATACCAAGTAAATTTAATGGAACATAAATGATGTGAATGAACAGAGTGCTAGAGCGAAGAATTCATAAAACTGACAAAAGATGGAGAAAAAAGATGGTTTTGGAAATTATTAGTTCTGTTACGGGGATTTAATTGCAACATAGTGTGGAATCCAGGGTTATGCAGGTTTTCAGGTCTATCGAAAATAGTGTGGAATCCAGGGTTATGCAGGTTTTCAGGTCTATCGAAAATAGTGTGGAATCCAGGGTTATGCAGGTTTTCAGGTCTATCAAAAGTAGACGGGCTTAGAAGATACAAGATTAATTTGTAATAGACGCCGGTGAAATCAACTGCTATTGCTAGACCAGTGTAAAAATGTATTTCAAAATTACTTAGTGGGCATATCCATCATCACGAATGATGATGGGTTTAGGGTGCACTCCAATAGTTCATCAGAGTACAATAGTATTTTCTTGGCTTCCTGCCAATCTGTTAATTGCTCAGTTACTTAATTGGTCTCCAAAATCCCACATATGGTCTTCAGAAACATTCACAGGTGGAAAGGACAAATGAGTGAAAAAGAGTATCTAAGAGCTATTTTTCCTTGTTAAGTATTGGTCTCTTTTCATCTTTTTACTTTTATTTCTGTTCAACTCCTCATCGCTTTCCACTTTAATCCAAACTTGCAAATTGTTGAATCCGGGTATGTTGAAACCTATTCCATCAGATTCCAGATCAAGGCCTCATATAAAATAACTGCATAACAGACCATATGAATCAAGAAAGCACACAAATATAGTTCAACCTAATTAGAACTCCAAGAAGCAAATAGCTAGCTATTCTTTTCTTAACATGCCAACTTGACTTCCGAGTTTTACATATAAACATGGTACCATTAACTTACATTACCTCACAAAATAAAGAATTAATTTGTCTCATGTCCTTTTCAGCCAAATCTAAGAAGACCTGAGATCAGAAAGGGGAAAAAGAAAATAATAAAGATCACCAACTGTAACAGGAGTACCAAGGCCATCACACGGGTCAAAAAGCCGTTTTGAAAAAGAACAGAGGTACTGACCTGTTGCCTACGCTTCACAGGAAGCTCAGAGAGAACATCATTTTTAAGTCTGCGAATCATCACTGTTGCCTTCATCAAATTATGCAATTCTTCATGATTACTAGCACCTTGATACAGTCCAAATATTCCCTGAAATTTCAAAGAGTATGCAACATAATCCTTTATGACCTGATAGAACATCCACAAGGTAAACAAATATTAACTTACACCCTTGCAATATCGAGCACCATATTCGTGAACACTTTTGTATACATCAGGATACAAAGCTTCCAGCTGTTATGTTGACAGAAATTTATAAACGAATGATTAAATGAAGATACAGATACCTATATAGTTTCAGCTTCTAAACTAAGATTTACATACCTGCTTAAATAGTTCAATTGGTCGGGACAAGGCAGGAGTTCCACTTAACAATATTGCATACTGAGCCTTCTGAAGTTGTTAACAGAGTTAGAGAGAGAGAGAGAGAGAGATTACGTGGTTAACTGAAACCTATTATGATCATTCAAAGGGAAAAAATCCCAGAAGCAATTATCAAGAATAAACTATGACGATCTTTCTTCATAAAACTCACTCAGAAAGATGGATGCTTCTCCCCTAGATTATTGAGAGACACCGTGGGAGAAGTATACCTCAAATACATTTCTACACAATCAAGCTAAGGTTCCAGAAGTATAGAAAGAGAAAAATTTATCAGTTGCAAGCTAGCCATCAGTCAACAGAGTGAGACCTTTATGACAGGAAGGGAGGCAGTTGTCCTCTTTGCCTGAGCATTTTTCAGAAAGTGTGACTCATCTGCAATCACAACCTGAACCAAATAATATCACAGAAAATCATATGAAGTAGTGTAAAAAGAAGGGGAAAAGACCAACAGGTTTCCCATTGAACATGTGCTTCCGACATCTTCATTGTTAACTTAATGACTATGTCCACGTGTGTGGCCACTCATCTATCGCAAAAACCTCATATCCAGCTCATTCAGTATTTTTTACATGTTCTACAACACCTAGAATATTTCACTCCAAATCATATTTGGACAAATAGCCATCATTCTAATAGTTAGGTACTGCAAATCATAAAAGGAAAGGAAAAAGAAGAGTGGGGGGGGGGGGGGGGGGGGGGGTGTTTCTTGGGGGTACTCTCTTCTGAAACAAAGGATGATCCAAGATAATAGGACTGTTATGCAAATAAAAGAAAGAATAAAGAAATTTTTGTTAATTGTTTTAACTCTCACCTTAAACTCTGATGCCATTAGTAAATTCTGTAATTTAGGGACTACATCATAGGAAATGATGTTAAATAGGCCATCAAGATGGATGGTCCCTTTGGTATTTGAGGATACTATTGTAAATCCACTTCTGTTTGACCCGCCGCATTGAGACAATACAACCTAGTGACAGTGAAATTCAAATAAAGTTTATAAAAAAGCATCAGATCAACGAGAATGTAAACAATATTCAAGCTATATAAACAAGATAGTACTTAGAGAAGGATAGTGGATGGCATACAAGTATATCTGATGAAGGAATGCTAGTCCATTGTTGAATCATCTGCAAGGAAACAGAAGCGCATCATTTTGGGCAAGATTAACCTTTTTAATAACAGAAGACACCAAAGAACTTACAGAGGCCCATTGTAAACGCAAGGAAGATGGTGTGAGAATAAGGACAGGCCAAGAGTCACGAACACAAGATGCAACAGCAATAGCCTGAGAAAACAAAAGGTGTAAGGTTTCAATCTAACACACAGTTTTTGAATCGTTTCTGATGTAAATTTTGATCTTGTGGAGGCTTCTAAAATATCTTCACAAAATGGCTAAGCTAGAGGGAATTCCAATATGTTGGCAACACATAAACCCACTGTTCCCTATCTTTAGAGCCTACTAGAATGGTTCTGGAATAGGATTTAAAGTATCACCTCTTCTAGTTACAAAAAATTTCTGACATCGGCAACCCACCAAAATCATAAGCGGCACCTAATTGACATTGTCCATTCTAGATGTCATTTAAGAATTAGTCAAAAATTGAACCCAAGAGATAAAAGAGTTACTTACATATTGTCGAAAAATTTGAGTCCAAGAAAGAGCTAAAACTCGTACTTGCTATAAGAATCTCCGATGATTGAACTAGTCTTTTAATATTTCTTAAAGTAGTTGGTGGTTCTATTGAAGCCTAGAAATAAGGCTTGTAATGCAAATCAAATATTTTAAGAGTTAAAATTGAGTGTTGTTCAAAACCTCGGTGAAATAATATTTCTATCTATACTTTCTCCCCTATCTTCTGCTACCATTTTATCTTCTCTATCTCTCTAGTTTCCTTGCAATTATAGTAACCCTATACATTCTTCATTTTTCCTTTAAATCTCTTCTTATCTACCTAAGTTTCTGATATTTACAGGCTAACCTTAAGAAAGTACTCCCTTATGTTGCTCGTCCCATCACTGCTCTAAGTTGACCATAGTACATAAAGTAATAGAGAGTCGAAAGTACTTGAGCCTAGAAGCTGCTTGTAAAAGGAGCAGGACTGGAAGATTTATTGAAAGCAATTTCAAATGCAAGATTGATTTTAAGTTACTGTTTAAATCAATGAAGGTAAAGAGTTCAAATGAACAGAAGCTTGCCTGTCAACTCTTCCCAAATCCCATTTCATCAGCAAGGAGAGCACGTCCTCCATGCTGCAAGATAAACCTGAAAAAAAAAATTACCACAAAGTTACAAATGAATAATTACATTTGATTGGAACAAATAAAAATAAATATAAATCTTCTACATTATCAAAACCATATCTATACGAAGTAGCATACAACAGTCATCAAATAGGGAGCAATCTCTAGATTAACAATATACCTAACACCATCTCGCTGAAATGGCAACAGCTTTGATTCGATGGAACTAGGTATCCTGTCATATTGGTCTGTTCAGTGAAGACACCAAAAAAGATAATAATAAAAAATAGCTTCAGAAATAACATACAAAACTTAAAAAAAATAAAAGAATAGATGTATGGAACCGAGTAAAGATATAGGGTACCACAATTCAAACCAAAGTTTTACTCTTTCACGATCTTCCCCTCTAATATCAAGACTCAAAGACATGCGTTTTGACTATAGTTCTTTTTTCTAACTTACATGCTCCAGATTTTTTTTTTTAACTAAATTATGCATTCTGCCAGAGAATTTAGTAAAACTGAAATCTTTGTTTTGAAAAAAGAAATAACAGTCCTTACAAGCATATCCATTATGCATGCACTGAGCTGAAATTTTACTAGAATAATAACCATTTACCTCGAATATCTGGAACAACAGAAGCAGCAGCAATAGCACGATGAACCAAGGGATCTAAGTTCTCTACCTGTACAAATTTAAAAAAAATATCAAATATGATGAAACTGAAGTTAGGAAAACCAATTTTTGGCAGCTTCAAACATAAAGGTGACAGTGTATACAAGGAAACTCTGTTTATATTGACTTGAAACTCAACCATCATGTAAAGCCTGAAAAAAAAAACGGAAAAAGGGTAAAAGTTATCACCTCAGCATTAACGCCAGATGTTTCATGAAGAACATTTTCTGCTGATGGCAAACAAGATATAGGGAACATCCATAACCTGCATTTTCATCACTATTACATCAGGATGGGACATATCACAACATGTCCAGCATTTGTAAATTGACAACCAATGAAGAAAAAGTCCAAAAAAGATATGAGGATGAAGCGCACTGCATTTCAAAGCAACTTTGGGTAGGAAAGGGTGTTGAGGAGGGATACCTTTCTTTTGCATTCCATGTGGCTTTGGGGATCTTGCGGACAGCAGCTACTAGCACCTGGTGCAAGATAGATCATAAGTGCCAAGAAAATGAAATGTTTGTCAAGTTCTGTAATGAACACTGTTTACGCAAATAGAAGGAATACCTGGTCGTAGGGAAATTTTGCGGCAATGTTTCCACTAGCATGAAGAATTAATTTGACAGAGAGCTTAGGTAGCTCCTCATCTTCTTGGAAAAAGACAACAAGATGGAGATAAGTGCGAGTCAGCCAGAACATACTTAAGATCAGCATTCAGAGCAAAGAAACCGGCCAGTAATATAATCAGTTGAATGCAAAAATTTCAGCTGATATAAAATTGGGAAATACATTGGTCATTGTCAAGGCGGGACTTTGTTTCTTATTCATTGTGAACATTTAAAGTGGAAAAATCATAAATATCAAAGAAAATATACAAGAACTACACATGATGAAGCAGTAGAACTGTCGAAGTAGGTATGAAACACATGTTTTCTTTGAAAGATTTTATCTTTTACAATATACTAACAGAGAATAGTTCACAGTAATAAAAATGGGAAATGAGGTAACCAACCAAGGATTACTTTGCAGGGGACTAAAGGAGGTAATACTCTGGTCCCAGGAGATAAAGGTGCTACCTGCATTGTTGACAAATAAAGAAGTAAAATTAGAACACACTCTACAAAAACAATGACAACGGCACAACAATGCTTCAATATTTGCCTGCGAGTGTGCATAACTAGATAAAGGTTCTAAATTTTCTTTTAAAAGAGTCTTTGAAAAACATGCTACTATTTCAAAACTCAAAAATGGAGAAAGAACAAAATGAAAAGGACATAACACCGTTAATCAATTAGGCATTCCAAAACCCTAAAGAAGGAGACAGAAAAAGGAAATCGACCTTGTTAGGAAGAGAATCGGAAATGGGTTTTGCAGGAGAGCTTTGGAAGCTATTCGATTTACTGTTATAACTAGTGGTAGGTATAGATTGATGCAGCTGGTGATGATCATATGAAGAGCAAGAAGATGCGGAAGCAGAATTGATGCGTTGTTGAGCGAGTTTCTGGAAAGCGTATTTTTCAAGAGAATCGAGTTCCTCGGCGCTGAAATCCCACTCGCCGTCCTCCAGCGCCATGGTTCTTGAACAGAGTCGGTGCAGTGACTCCAGTCAGAGAGACATATGAGTGAGACCCACGTTTATTGGGGTGTATTCAATTTGGGGTTTTAAATGATTTGAGAGTTTTCAAATTCAGACTTATTCGATTAGGATTTTAATGGGTTTTATATAGATCATGATCTATTCAATTTATTTTTTAATAGATTATTTTAAAACTCTTTAAAATTTAGGTATATTTAATTAATATTATAAAATACAATTTATAAATATAGGTGTATTCAAAAGTTAGATAATTTCTTATGATTTTTTAAATTGGTGGATTTTGATGGATTTGCTAAGAACCCCCCATCAAAATCATCACACCTCACTTAATATTTTACCAGATCTTCAGGATCGAGGATGGGCGAGCAAAGAAAACCAGTAGGCTTGGATGGGCACCCATCACTTTCTCAGGGGAGGAGGAGCGAGGAATCGTCTATCCCCACGACGACTCAATCGTCATCATGGCGGAGATATCCAACTTCAACGTCCAACGTGTCATGGTCGACACTGGCAGCTTTGTTAATGTCCTCTTCATATGGGCATTCAAACAACTTGGCATACTAGAATCCAGTTTGGACCGTTCTCCCACACCACTTTTTGGCTTTACCGGGGACTCCATAATTCCACATGGCACTGTCACTCTTTCGTTCTCCCTCGGTTCACATCCATAGAGAGCGACGGTACTCGCACCTTTTCTAGTAGTGGATTGTCCTACGATTTACAATGTCATCCTAGGGAAGGGGATAATCAACCAGCTCAAGGCAGTGGTATCCATGCACCTGCTCTTAGTTAAGTTCCCTACCCCCATGAGTGTTAGCTAAGTTCGCAAGGATCAGATGGCAGCGAGGACGTGCAGCTCAGTGTCACAAATCCAACCATCCAAGGAAACAATGGCAATGACAGATGCAACCTTCGAGGCCGACCCTATCGACCCTCAAGAGGCACAACACATCCAGGATGGGTCGATTGAAGATCCTAGGGATCATTCGACAACACCATATCTATAGCCGATTGAGGAGGTCGACACTCCCACAACTTTACAAACCAAAAGGTAAAGATCAAAACCACTCTTTCCCCTGATATGCAATCACAACAAATCAAATTCTTGCAAGACAACTCTGAGGTCTTTACGTGGTCATATGCCGACATGCTTGGCATTTCTACTGATGTCATCTGCCATCGACTGAGCATTGGCCCTTCTTACAAACCAGTCGAGCAATAGGGTCGCCTCTACGATGCAGAAAGAATAAAGGCTATGAAGGTCGAGATCATCAAGCTCAGCACTATCCATTTGGTCCGGAAGGTAGTCTACGCTGCATGGGTGGCAAATAACCTCATGGTCAAGAAGTCATTCAAAACATGGCGAATGTACATTGACTTCACCGACTTGAACAAGGCATGCCCTAAAGACAGCTTCCCCTTTCCCAAGATAGATCAACTGGTCGACACAACGGTCGGGCATGAGCTCTTAAGTTTCATGAATGCCTACTCGGGCTACAATCAAATCTTCATGCACCTGGCGGAACAAATCCACACAACGATCCGAATAGACCAAGGACTCTACTGCTACAACGTCATGTCATTCAGACTCAAGAATGCAGGAGTCACCTATCAACGCCTCATAAACTTCATGTTTGCAGACCAGATAGGTAAGACGATGGAGAAAGTCGGCCGACCAACACATCCCTAACCTTTCACGGATGTTCAATGTGCTCAAGAAATACAGAATGAGGCTGAACCCGGCCAAATGTGTCTTTGGAGGTGGTTCTGGAAAGTTTCTAGGCTTCATGATAAGTTAGTGGGGAATCAAGGCCAACTTAGAGAATATCAAGGCCCTCATCGACATGGAATCCCTGCGAACTCAGAAAGCCATGTAGAGCCTAAATAGCCGAGTAGAAGCTCTTACTCGATTCATCTCCAAAGCTACCGACAGAAGCGTTCCATTTTTCAAAGCCGTCAAAAGCAAGTCCAAATACATAACCTGGAACAAAGAATGCACCAAAGCCTCAATAAGCTAAAGGAATACATTGGTAGAGCACCACTGCTAGAAAGATCCGAGACAGGAGAACCTCTATTCATCTACCTCTTTGTCTCCACATCCGCAACTAGCTCGATACTTGTCAAATGGAAGGACGAAGCAGAGCACTTGGTGTACTACATCAGCAAGGCACTCTAGGACGCGGAGACAAGGTATACCGACCTTGGAAAACTTGCTTTCGCTATAATCATGTCTTCTCGAATGATAGGGCCCAATCCAAAAAACATGTCAAACCAAACTTTCTTATCCTCTGAAGGTCCGGGTCATTACATCGAAAGCTTCGACCCTACTTTCAGGCCCATTCAATCATTGTGATGACTGACAAGCCACTGCTACAAGTGCTCTAGAAGCTAGAGACGTCGGGAAGACTACTCAAGTGGGCGATCAAATTGAGTGAGTTTGATATCACTTTCACTCCCTACACTATTGAGAAGGGCCAGGCAATCACAGACTTTATTTTAGAATTCTCATATGTTCCAGCTGAACCCACGATGGAGACCACTGCTCCTACTCTTCCATCATCCACAACACGTACCTTGGATGACAGAAGCCTGCAACTGGACTCAACTAAGCCTACTTGGCTCCTCTACGTCGATGGTTCAGCATGCCACATCGGCTCAGATGCGTGACTCGTCCTCACCATCCAAGATAAGGTAAAGATGGAATATGCTCTTTGCTACATATTCAAAGTCTCCAATAATGTTTCCGAGTACGAAGCTTTACTCATCGGGCTTCACCTAGCCAAAACCATGAAGGCCAAACATATTCGGATCTATAGCGACTCGCAACTCATTGTTAGCTAGATCAACGACGAATTCGAAGCAAGAGACTCTTCCATGGTGTTGTACTGGACGTTGGTGATGTAACGACCCGTCCCGAATTCCAGGATTAGATTAGTGACTAATCACGATTAGTGAGGCTAATCGTGATTAGTTAGGCGAAATCGGACGAACGATGCAAAATGAACGTTTTGTCCCTAATCGTGGTAAAACGTTGACTTTTCATTCTGGCGATCAAATGGACTTTGACCGATGACCGTGACGTAGTTTAGGACGTCACGAGTTCATAGACAGGTGGCACGTTCAATTCCGACATTCGAGGAAGAAGTTATAACGTTCGGAAGTTTAAGGGCATTTTGGTAATTTTGGTTAAAAATGGGCAAATATTGACTTTTTGACCGGGAGGTCCGATGGCCGAGGGCCGAGGACTGTTACGTAGATCGGGACGATACGAATCCATAGGCAGGAGGCATCCTGAAATCGGACTTCGAACGGGAGAGTTATAGGTCACGAAAATTCGATTTCACTATGCACGTACTTTGAGACGGTGATGATTTGGCAAATTCTGATTGGCCAGATATTTTGAGTGGGTCCTATAGATGAGTGACAAGTGTCACTCATCCTATTGGTCCAAACCCCTAAAATGTGGATCTAGTTTAATTAAATATTATTATATCTATTATTATATAATTAATCTTTTCTTCATTAAATCCTATCCATCCATTTCAATTAAACACTCAATCCTCACCACTCATTTCAATTAATCCTCTCTCATCTCATCAGATCAAACAACATCATCTTCATTCTTCTTCATCCTAAAACCCGAACCCCATAACCCATATTTTCTTCATTTTCTCTCTAACACACAAACACTGCCCAACACTCATCACACCCTCACTCTACTTGCATCATCATGACCGTGTGAGGAGTGATGACAGGCTGCGGGACTGAGACGGCCAGAGCCACAGCGGCTCACGGCGGGGGGAGACCCGAAAGCTTGGGTAAGTTTTAAAAATTCATGTTTTAGATTTATAGGTTCTTAGCTAATTCTATCGATTGGGTAATGTTTCTGGGGACCCTAGGAGGTTAATGGGATTAGTTTTGGGGCTTAGGACGGCTGGGAAGGGCCGTGAACGGTGGAGGAAAGGCACGGCCGCCATGGCCGTGTATGAAGGTACAGGTTTGGTGAGTTTTGTTCCATTTTAATAGTTAACTGATTAGAAATGAGATTAGGAAAGTATTAGGATCAAAATGGGTTAAAATGGAGTAGAAATGGACGGGTTTAAGGGTTGAACCGATCGAGTCGGTCCGGTCCGGTGCAAACCAGTCGAACCCGGTTCGGCTGCGGGTTGAAGACGATGAACAGTGGCGAGTGGGCTTCACGCGTATGAGCCTTCATTGGGCGCGTGGGGGCCCGTGAGGCACTATTTGGGGAAGTGTTCAACATGTGAAACACTCTATTCGATGTAACAAACATTTTGGGACTGGTTTCGTATCGATCGGACACCGTTTCGATAATGTTCGGGGCATCGGAAGGTTTCGGATCGGGATTAAAAATAGTTAAAAATTCCAGAAAATTATGGGGCTTTAGTGGGAGGTTAATTAAGTAGTTAGTAACCTTGTATTATGATTTGGACAGGTTTGGGAGTCCAGGTGACGGTGATTGGCTCGGGAGAGCCGTATGGCACGCAAATCGAGGCGGCAACTCGGACGGTCTGTGAGTGGACCTTGTTTTCTAAATTGGTGCATGCATAAATGTTTATTATATGTTTTAAATACTTATTTGTGATGCCATGAGTGCATTTGGATGTGTGGTTACGTATTGGTACGTATTTCGAGGTTTCAGCCCTATACGGTGCCAATACGGGTTTGTATGTCTTTATTGGTCTAAATGATTTGGAATTGGATTTCAAAAGGTTAAACTCGGGTATGAGACCCATTTGGTTTTGTTTCGGGCATATGACCCTATTGATGACCTACGGGTCCGAGTCATGGTCGCGGTAGATGCTTGGTGCACGACGACGGACGACGTGACGCTCGCCTCCGGATTGGGATGTGTTCCTTTCGGAGAGGTCACGATGCACGATTCGTGGTCGGGCAGCCTGGGGAGGCTCGACTTGGAAGTGCTGACGGTTCAGGATAGCGATCGGTGATGAGTGCACCATGATCTTGTGGTAGTCACGTCGGTTGATTCGTTCACGACGACATACCAGGATTGAGGACGGTCTAGGATGGATGGTTGCACACATCACTATGATCGGAGTCGTGACTGACCCTGAGATATCAGGCAAGATGCCCAGCTGATGTCATATGTTCGGGCACGAGACCCAGTTACTTTACGGTTGTGATTTCGGGCCAGGGACCCTACATGGATTTCCGGGTTCATGACGGTTTATGGGAACTGGCATGAACCTTTGTTAGGTCATTGTGGTACATGACGGTTTATTGGAACCGGGCATGAAGGATGTTATCTATATGTATATGAATATAATGGCTATTGTGGATCATGACGGTTCAGGGGAACCGGGCATGAATGTTTATGTTATGTATATATATATATGTTCATATACCTTCCTTTACTTTTATTATCTCCTCCGGGGAGGGTCGTTGGCTTGGGTGGACCCCGGAGTAGTCACGGAGCACCGACTGAGTGGGTGTTTCCCCCGTTGGGTTCTTTACTCTCAGGAAGGCTGGTTACTATAACCTCGGGTAGGGTCGGTGGTCTGCGGACATTGACTTGACTTTGAGAAGACTCGGATTGAGACCCGGGTAGCACGCGCGTAGCTTTGAAAATCGTGACATGATTGGTTGTGTGAATGATATGTATATATGATATATGATATGTGATATGTGGTGTGCACATGTGTGCACAGGATTTGAGCAGTGGCTCGTGTACTTGGTTTCAGTATGGTTATGGTTTTGGGCTGAGTCCCTTATTAGTTCCTTATGGATTTGGGCAGTGACCCATATACTTGATTTGATTATGGTTTTGGGCTTAGTTCCCACATATGGTTCTTTCGGATAAATGATTTTCTAATGCATGCATGCTTTTTAGCGAAGGGTACAAATGTCTTATGAAATGTTTTTACAAATTCTTGTTTTGTCCACTCACAGCTTTTAATGTTTTGACTGCCCTTCAAGTTGACAGCCGATGTGGACTATAGCAGAGATCGAGATATCACATACCTCCTCCGGATCCTGGCATACTCTGATAGCCCGGGAGGGCAAAGGTCGAAAATATCTCTTGTTTGACACTTCGTGTCAGACGGGAGCAGGGTCATCCCGTGTTAATCCCGGTGGGATTGGGATGGTACCTGTCATGTGCCTCTGTAACGGTTTCGAAGGCCACACTATCACAAGGATCCCCATATCAGAAAATAGTCACGTTGATGCTCTTGCTCAGCTTGCATCTTCCCTTGACAAGAAAACAAGCTGGAACGTCCTTGTGGAGATCCTTGATCAACCCAACACTTAGCACTCCTCCATTTATGTGATCAACACTGGCCCTACTTAGATGACCCCCCTGATTGGTTTCCTTGCCAATAGGAGTTTTCCCTTCGACAAAGTCGAAGCCAAGAAGATCTGGCGATAGGCGGCCTGATATACTCTCATCAATGGCCAACTCTACAAGCGAGGTTTTACTCTCCCTTTCTTAAAATGTATCATCTCGGATGTAAGAAGAGCCATCTTGGAGGAAATACATGTTGGCATCTGCAGTAACCACTTTGGACCACACTCGTTAACCTACAAGGCCTTTCGCCAAGGTTTCTATTGGCCAAACATGAATGCAGATGCTATTGACCTCACTAGGTGATGCGATAAGCGCGAGAAGTTCGCTTCTTTCCTCCACTTACCACCTCATGCCCATGCTTAACCTATGGCCATTTTGTAATGACCCGTCCTGAATCTATAGGATTTATTAAGGATTAATTGAGGATTATCGAGGATTAATTGAGGATTATCAGACAATCGAGGTAAAATGACGATTTTACATCTAGATGAGTGAAAAAGTTAACTTTTGATCCGAGAAGTCAAATGCACATGGACCGAGATTTATTACATAGATCGAGACGATACGAGTTCGTAGATAGGTGGCACATCGAAATTAGACATCGTATGGGAAAGTTACAGGTCAAGGACGGATTTTTTAACTATTCACAGTTGCACGAAAGTTGAGACAGTTGACTTTTGGGACCCAAAATATCTGTTTTGGGACCATAGGATGAGTGACATTTGTCACCCACCCTTTTATTTAATTCATGCAACCATCTCTCCTATTTCCTTCATTCATCCAAACCCAAAACCCACCCTCACCATTTTCCCATCTTCTTGCTTCATCTTCTAGGCTACTTGAGAGAGACTGAGAGTGAGGTTGAGAGACAGAGGGATGATGTGGACGACGGAGGCACGACAGAGCAGCTAGTCGTGAGCACAAGTAAAACCTGAAACCCTTTAAGTTTGAAATTCAAACTTCGATTTTAGGACGTTTTAGATTGTAACTAACACTGTGACCTCTTCCCTGTGGTTGTGCGAGTGAGACAGGCCAAGAACCAGATGGATAGGCTGCGGGAATAGGCCCAGAAGGACGGTTACAGGTGACCTGTGGAGGATTGAGTTTGATAGGTAATCTCAGGGCCTTGTTTCTTGTTTTTGAAGTTGTAGATAGGTTCCTAGGCTCAAGACGAGTCTAATGGTAAATGAAGGATCAATTTTGGTTGAGTTTTAAGAAAGAACGAGTCGGGTCGAGTCACAGGTCAGAACGACCCATTACAGTAAAACAGGTCGACCTGGCCAGAGATTGAAGGTGATGATATGGTAGTCCACGTCATCCCTGTCAGGCCACGTGGCCAAATAGAGCGTGACATATGGCCAACTAGAACGTGACACGTGGCTAGGTGTCAGTCCAGCCAACAACTGACGTGGTAGGTCTACACCAACCATGTTAGCCCATGTGGACCAGTGAGAGGGTGCCATGTGGTAAGGTGTCACGATCTGTCAAGTGACGTGGCAGCTGACGTGGCAGCTCCAGGTCAGCATTGTCAAACCACGTGGACCAGTGGGGTGGTGCCACATGGTAGTGTGTCAAAGAGATGTCATGTCAGGACCCACCCTGGTTTCACCCCGAAACCCGAGGTAAATCCTGCTCCCGTCTGACACCCCGACACCAAACCCAAAGTAAAATCATGGAAATCACCAAAATAGCACTGTCAGACGCAGGAGAATTTAAATACGACACTGAAATCATACTTTACAGAGCATAGTGCGAACTACAAAGAAATCAAAACCGATAATAAATACACGCACGCGGAAAAAAAATTTAAAACCCTCCGGAATCCCTCACGTGACTTCTATGCCTCAGACGCTGCCTCGACGCTGGAACCCCGCGCTAACTCCACAACCTGGAGGGCAGTTAAAAATAAAAGGTGTGAGTGGACCGTAAATAAAATAAAAGTTCTAAAACCATTTTATAAGAAAACCGAGTTTTACCCTCCGTTTTGGAAACCACATGCATAACCCAGTTATTAAAACAGTTAGAGATCGATCATCATAAAACATCATAAGAAACAGAAACTCTATAAAACAGTTATAGAAATCATAGCATATGAATCATAAAACCGTATCAGAAACCATGAACATCAAATCATTATTTTTTTCGATCAAACCTGCTGGACCTATCCGAGTCTTTAAACTCCCGAGTCTTTAAACTCAACAGGCCTCAATAATATCCGAGTCTTTAAACTCCCGAGTCTTTAAACTCAACAGGCCTACGGGGGAAATATCAATATATCCGAGTCTTTAAACTCCCGAGTCTTTAAACTCAATCCGGGCCCATCCCCCGTCAATCAATATCCGGGTCTTTAAACCCAATAACCAGATCCAGCAAATCCAATCTAAAATGAAAACCATTTCCGAATTCACATCCAAACCCGAATCCGAAATCACCGGTCCGATGCCCTTCCAGCATCCCGAACCGTCATTCCGAACCCAAATCCGGAATCCACTTTTCAATCTGAAAACCAACTCTCGATTCTCGAGATCCGATTTCAAAACCGAAAACCTCAAGTATCAAAATTACGTTTCAAAATCCCGTTATCATCTTCAGAAATCAGTTATCATTTGAAAACCCCAAATTCATAGCTTTATTTTCAAAATCACCTTTTTCTCGTAAAACGTGCCAATTACTTTACTTCCTCGAAAACCGTGCAAGTATATAAAACCGCATCATAAATCCAACATTCATGTAATCACATATATAAAACAATTTAGAAAAGCAGTTATGCATGTTCGAGTTTAAGGAAAGGGTCCACTCACAGTACCGAGCCCTCAATCGCATCCCGAACGTCCTGCGCGTTCCTCGGCTTCCTCGGGAAATCCTGATCCTGTCAACCACCGCCAAATTACGTCACTAACACGTCCACGAGTATCCACCTAAATTCCCTCAAAAATCCCCGGGTCCTGAACGTAACGAACCGGAACCCTAAACCTTCACCCTCGCGGAACTAAACTCAAACGACGTCCGAACAACCCGAAACCACTTCCATTAGCCTTGTTAGAACATTTAGACTAAAAACCATGTTGACCATTTTCCCCAGAACCGCCGCACGCGCCCCCACACGCCGCCCAAAGTGGCTGCGTGTGGGCCTCACGCGCCAGCTACAGTACCACCGTCAACCTCAGGTCGACCCGGTTCGCACCAGTGGTCTGCACCCTGAACCGGCGAGAGCGGTTCTCATCATTCCGTCCACCAAAATGACTCCTCTCTTCACCAACAGCATCGTCCCATCCTAGGCTACCCATTCCCATACTTCACTCACCTCGACTCACCCTAAAACTCGTCGATTCAAACTCGAACAAAACCCGTACACTGCCTTGTTTCCTTCTCCGACCACCCAGGTCATCTCCCTTCACGGTGGCAATTCCAAACCCTTCCTAGGACCTCACTGAACCTAACCCAACTCTCCTAAACCTTCGACTCAATCCCTAGGTCCACAACTCGCCGTCTGAAACTCACGGCTAAAACAGAGCACATAGAACCCCTCCGTCGTGCCAACCGCCACCGTGCACCTCCCATCACGGCAGCACAACCAGTGACCTCCTAGGACTCCCCTGAGTCCCCTAGACCTCCCTCTATGCTTCGATTCAACCCCGTGACTCACGACTTCCGATTCAAAACTCGACGGGAAAACAGGGCAAATTTACAGGGATGAGGGATTACCTGCAACCGCCCACGACCGTGCTCGCCGCCGCGTTCCCTGGAGTCCACCGCGTCGCCTCAGCCTCCTCTCGAGGTCAATCGCACCCGCACACGGCCACAGCACCACCACAAGCCCTCAGTCTTCTCTGTTTTCTCTGGTTGTCCCCGTGAGCTCTCCATTCACACACACCACGATTCCTCACCTCCCAACCTTCTCACTAGCTCCCTCTCACTCTCCGATCACCCTCACACACTCACAACTCATCAGCACACACCATCACCCTCGATCACCCCTCAATTTCCCTCACAATCTCCCTCTGTTTCTTTCTGGTGAAAGAAACCATCACGAACACACGAACACGGTTGCACCCCAATTATTTGGGCCGTGCACACACTCGAACTCACCAGAATCCACTAGCCCTCTTGCTCGTGTCACCAATCCTCCCCATTCTCTCACCAAATGGCTCCATCCCAGCCGTCCATCTGCCTTCTCTGTGCACAATTCCCCAGACAACTAAAAGACCAAACTGCCCCTCATTTTAACCCAATTTTACACTTTTGCCACTAACTTCCTAGACCCGTAACTCACACATTGTAAGTCCGATGAATACGTGCCGCCTGTCATCGAACTCAGGACAACGAGATCTACGTAACCATCCTCGGTCAACGTACCAAAACCTGATGGTCCAAAAAGTCAACTTTTCCCCCCTATTTTAACCAAATTACGGTTAGGCCCTCAACCTTCCGAACATCATAACTTCCTCCTCGGATGTCGGAATCGGGCATGCCACCTGCCTACGGATTCGTGACGTCCTAAACTATGTCCTGGTCACTGGTCAACACCCATTTGACCACCCGGCTCTCGGGACGGGTTGTTACATGTCAGACTTGTCAGTGACATGTGGCAGGACAAGTGGCACCAATTAGGGAGTTACACGTGTCATGTTGTTAGAGCATTTAGATGTCAGAGTTGTCAGGCTGATGTTAGCAGTTGACGTTAGCGTTGACCTTCATGGACCAAACTTTGACCAGCTTGTGAAGGTGCATAGGTACGACTTTTGAGGTCAAACCGATCTTATTCGAAAGGTTTTGATGATTTGAATCTAATGATGGTGGTTTCAAGTTGATCTGATATCGTTTGATAGGTCATTTAGAGGTTTTTACTTCGTGAAGCATGCTTAGGACACGTTTACCGTTTTGAGGGTTTATGGTTTAGACTTGTATAGTTTGTTAGTGACCTTTGGGTATGATTTGGACAGGTCTGGACATTCTGGAGACGTTGGATTAGCTTCATAATGGCTTACACCGCGGGAATTGAGCGCGCAGCTTGGACGACCTGTGAATGGACACTTGCTTTATAAAATGATGCATGCATAACTGTTTTATATGTTTTATGAACTTGATTTTAGATACACTAGTTACATATAATTTAAATATGATTTATGTGATTTGAATGGTTTCACGAAGATGTGTGAAATGCTATTTCGAGCATGAGACCCAGTTGATTATTGATTTTGACTTGGATTACAGTCAAAGGTGATTTGGAAAAGTAATTTGAACAGTGAAACGGTTTTCAGATTTGGAAAGAATATTTGGGCTTTTGTCCCAGTTTGTTTATGGTTTGTCTAAGAGTATAGCCAAACGTGAAATATATTAGGCTTGTAAACTAGTTCTGATTTATGAAGTGATATTTCGAGCTTGTGACCCTCTCGGAAAAGTATGGACTTTGTGTGTGAGTCCATGTGTATTGATATGATTTTGATTTTGGAATGAGACCCTACTAGATTGATTTTGGACTGAGACCCTACGAGATTGATTTTGGGCTGAGACCCTATATGATTTGATTTTTGTCTAAGATCCTATGAGATTGATATGACTCCGATAGGAATGTGTTTCCTCGGAAAGGGACTTAGGTGTGAATATGTTTCCCCGGAGAGTTCCCGATGATTGATGCTCGCCTCACCCTATGTGATTTGATTTTGGGCTGAGACCCTACTAGATTGATTTTGGACTGAGACCCTACGAGATTGATTTTAGGCTGAGACCCTATATGATTTGATTTTTGGCTGAGATCCTATGAGATTGATATGACTTAGGTAGGAATGTGTTTCCCCGGAAAGGGACTCCGGTGTGAATATGTTTCCCCGGAGAGTTTCCGATGATTGATGCTCGCCTCCGGGATGCGTTGTGTCCCCCTCCCCCAGAGAGGTCACGATGCACTACCTGTTGTCGAGCAGCAGTGAGAGGCTCGGCTCAGGAGTGCTGATGTAACAACCTGTACCTTTAGGAAGAGTCCAAATGTAATTTTGTAAAAGATTTGTATAAAAAGGAAGATTTTGCCCTTGTGAATAGTGTGCCAAAAGTTGACTTTTTGATTTATTGGTTGAACGAGCATTGGCCATTAACCGTGGCGTAGTTTAGGACGTCACAAGTCCGTAGACAGGTGGCATGTCCGATTTGGACAATCGTAGAAAAAGTCATGACGTTCGGAAGGTTAAGGACGTTACCGTAATTTTGGTTGTTTGGAGGAAATGTTGACTTTTTACTGGACTATTAGTTTTCACGTAGATCGAGGACCGTTAGATAGGTCTCGACGTGTAACAACCTGTACCTTCGGGAAGGGTATGAATGTAATTTTTGTAAAGATTTGTATAAAAGGACGATTTTGCCCTTGTAAATAGTGTGTCAAAAGTTGACTTTTTGATTTACAGGTTGGATGAGTGTTGACCATTGATCGTGACGTAGTTTAGGACGTCACGAGTCCGTAGACAGGTGGCATGTCCGATTCGGACAATTGGAGAAAAAGTTATGACGTTCGGAAGATTGAGGGCGTTACCATAATTTTGACTAATCGAGGAAAATGTTGACTTTTTGGTGGACTTGTGATTTTCACGTAGACCGAGGACCGTTAGATAGGTCTTGACGTCCTGAGTACAACGACGGATGGCATGCTGTCATTGGACGTCGGAGGAAATAGTTACGGGTCTGAGAAGTTCGAGGGTAAAAAGGTAATTTTAAGCCTAGGGGCATTTTAGTCTTTTTCCCCTTAAGCCTAATCAGATAAGGCCACTTGTGTCAGGACCCACCCCGGTTTCACCCCGAAACCCGAGGTAAATCCCGCTCCCGTCTGACTCCCCGACACAACACCTAAGGAACACTCACTCGACCCCAGTCAAACGCAGGAGTAATTATAAAATATCCCAAAAATCCTTATCGTTTACAGAGCATAGCACTACATTACAAGGAAAATAAAAACCGAGAAAGTACACGCACACAGAAGCCTTTAAACTCTTCTAGGATCCCTCACGTCGTTTCTATGCCTCAGACTCTGCCTCGACGTCAAGACCCCGCGCTAGCTCCACAACCTGGAGGGCAATTTAAAACAGAAAATGTGAGTGGACCAGAAGGTACAAAAGTTCAAAAACCATTTTATAAGAAAACCGAGTTAAACCCTCCGTTTTGAAACCACATGCATAACCAACAGTTATGAACACAGTTATAAAATAATCATTATAAACATCATAAGAAATAGAAACACTATAAAATATCTTAAGAAACCACAGCATGAGTATCAGAAACCGTATCAAAACCATAACCACCAAATCATCATTTTCTCGATCAAACCTGCTGGATCTATCCGAGTCTTTAAACTCCCGAGTCTTTAAACTCAATCCAGGCCTTAATCATATCCGAGTCTTTAAACTCCCGAGTCTTTAAACTCAAGGCCTACGGGGGAAAATCAATATATATCCGAGTCTTTAAACTCCCGAGTCTTTAAACTCAATCCGGGTCTTTAAACCCAATCCGGCCGGTCCCCCGTCACATATATTCGGGTCTTTAAACCCAAAATCCAGATCCAACAAATCCAATCCCAAAACCATTTGAAAACCATTTACCAAATCCTCATCCAAACCCGAATCCGAAATCACTGGTTCGATGCTCTCCCGGCATCCAGAACCGTCATTCCGAACCCAAATCCGGAAAATATCCATTTTCATACCAAAACCCCATGTAATCACAAATCACATTTCATAACCCATATATCATTATTAGAAAACCTTTATCGGTGGAAATCCCCAAATGTGTCATCAAAATCCGAAACCAACATTTTCTCGAAAAACGTGCCAAAACCGTCTTTTTCTCGAAAAACGTGCCAAAACCGTCTTTTTCTCGAAAAATGTGCAAACACATAAAATCATCACTTCATATTCAATAAACATAGATTCATAAGTAAAACCATAAAATACGTATATAAAAACAGTTATGCATGCTCGAGTTTAAGGAAAAAGGTCCACTCACAGTACTGAGCCCTACTCGCGTCCCGAACGTCCAGCCCGTTCCTCGGCTTCCTCGGGAAATCCCGATCCTGTCAAACACCGTCAAATTACGTTACTAGTACGTCTACGAAGGTTCACCTGAATTCCCTCAACATTCCCCGAATCCTAAACGTAAGAACCCGGGACCCTAAACTTTCACCCTCGCGGAACTCAACTCAAACGACTTCCGATTGACCCGAAACCAACTCCATTGAACTCACAACAACTCCTAGACCAAAAACTATGTTGACCGTTTCTCCCAGAACCGCCGCACGCGCCTCCACGCGCCGCCCAAAGTGGCTGCGCGTGGCCCCACGCGCCAGCTACAGTGCACCTTCAACCTCACGTCGACCCGGTTCAACACAGTAGGCTACAGCTTGAACCGGCGTCAACGGTTCTCCGCCGTGCCTGCACGATTTCCTTCTCTTTCTTCACCTAAAGCTTCGTCCAACCTTACTCTAAGCATCCCCATCCTCCAATCGCCTCGACACAGCCTCCTACCCGTCGTCTCAAGCTCGAAATCAAACCTCCCCAAAACTCTATTTCACGATCCGACCACCCAGCTCACCACCCTTCACGGTGGCTTCACCAAACGCTTCCCTGAACCTCACTGAACCCAGACCAACCTTCCTATACCGTCGACTCACCCCCAAACTCGTCGACTTACCGTTCGAAGTTCACTGCCGAAACAGGGTAAAAGAAACCCCTCTTCGACTGAGCTCCGCCGCGTACGGCCCCGTCACGGCGACCACCCAAATCGACACCTAGGACCTCCCTGATCACTACCCTAACCTCCAATCCTCTCGACTCTCAGCCCAGAGTCACGACTTCCCAAATGAAATTCCACGGGAAAACAGAGCAGGAAGACTTACCCTTCGATTGCAGCTCCGCCGTGCGCACTGCCGCCTACCACGGCGGTCGTTGGACTCCCTGCAACCTCCTCAGCCTCTCCTTGTCTTGATTTGAACCGCCTCACGGCGTAGCCACCACCAAACGTTCACGGCCTCCCTGTTTCCCCCAATTCTTCTCCTCACCTCCGCCGTGCCGCCGTGCACAATTGCACTGCCAAAACACGACCAGCAGCTCCTCCTTGCTTCACTGTCACTCTCACAACTCACCAGTCACTCACCCTTGCACCCAGATCGGTCGATTTCCCCTCAAGCTCTCACTCTGTTTCTCTGTGTATCGAAGGACCAGAATGCATAACACGGGTGCACCCCAATTAATTGGGCCGTGAATGCACAGGATTCCACCAGAATCCTCTACACACATGCCATGTGTCACCATCCACTCCACACACTCCCACCTTGCCTAATCCCAGCCGTCCATTCCTTTCCTCTGTGCACAAATCCCAAGGTGCCACAATGACCAAAATACCCTCCTGTTTTACTCATTTTACGGTTTTACCAAAACTTCCTAGACCCGTAACTCTCACCTCGTAAGTCCGATGAACACGTGCCGCCTGTCATCGAACTCAGGACGACAAGAACTATCTAACCATCCTAGGTCAACCTACCAAAACTCGATTAATCAAAAAGTCAACTATTCCCCCTACTTTATCAAAATTACGATAATACCCTCGACCTTCCGACCATCACAACTTCCTCCTCGGATGTCGGAATCAAACATACCACATGTCTACAGGTTCATGACATCCTAAACTACGTCCTGGTCACTGGTAAATCCCCAATTGACCACCCGAACTAAAAGTCAACATTTCTGCCCAACCCAGGGGCAAAATCGTCATTCTAAGTTCCCGGACCCCTCGGGACCACCTAACCCCTGATTAACCTTACTAATCACACCTTAAACACTCTACTAATCCCAATTCTCGGAACGGGTTGTTACAACTTGTCTTGAGTGGGATTGGGATATTTTGTGCTGGTCCATGGGAATGTGGACACGTGGGAGAGAACCTGAGGGTTCTAGGCACGTCTAAAATGTGCACGGCCACAAATTGTCCAATTTGATCCCGTGCATTTGGCTTCGACACAGAGAAACAGAGAGGAAGAAATTGAGAGTGGGTGATCGATTCAGGGTGTGTGGAAGAGTTTGGTGGATTGTTAGAGTGACAGAGAGAGGAGAGTGAGTTGTTGATCGTGTTTTGAAGTGGAATCGTGCACGGAGACACGACGGTGGACGGCTGGAATTTCTGGGAAAAACAGAGAGACGGTGGACTGTGGCGGTGGTTGTACCGTGTGGTGGCTCAAACCAAGACAATAGGAGGCTCAGGTGACAGCAGGGAACTCAACGAGCACCGTGGCACGCGGCGGTGCACACGGCGGAGACAGAATCGAAGGTATACCCCGATTCCCCTGTTTTCCCGTTTTTCTTATTTTCCAAAGTCGTGGACTTAGGGCTAGAGTCGAGGGATTTGGAGGTCAGGGTGAGACTCCTGGAGGTCCCAGGAGTCGTTTGAGTGTGGTGCCGTGCCGGGGGAGGACCTGGGTGGCCGGCGGCCAAAACAGGGGCCACCGGCCATGATTTTCGAGGGGGAAATCGTGAAGTTTTAGGCCCTAATTTTCAATTGTTAGGACATGGGAGGATTGCTGGGGACCGGACGAAACTAATGGAGCGGAAAGGAAGAAGATTGGTGGCGGAATGGAGGAGAACCGGTCACGCCGGTTCAACTGTGTTGAACCGGGTGACTCGAGGTTGAAGAAACACTGTAGCAGGCGCGTGAGGCCCACGCGCAGCCACTTTGGGCGGCGCGTGGAGGCGCGTGGGGAGGATTCCGGCCAACCTTCCAACATGGTTTTGGTTCTAAATGTCCTAAAGAATCCATTGGTGTGATTTTCAGGTTAATCGGACGATGTTATGAGATAGTTTGGGAATCCAGACGGTTTAGAGTCTAAGATTAAAATATGAATAAATTCCCGAAAAATTGGGCAAATTAGGGTTAGTATCCTTGATGTATTTGTGACCCTATTTGGTGCATATTGACAGGACGGGAGATGCCTGAGACGGTCGAGGAGCGCACGGAGCGCGATTGACATTTTACGATTTGTGAGTGGACTCTTTCTTTCCTTACGAGCATGCCTAACTGTTTTATTTATGTTTATGATATTAAATATGTTTTTATGCTTTTTGATGGTGATTATATGTGGTTGATATGTTTGGACATTTTTCGAGACATTTTCGGGATTTTGCACGTTTTTCGAGAAAAAGCTGGATTTCTGATTTTGATGTTAAGTTTCATGTTTTTCACTCTAGAATTGTTTTCTGATAGTTATAAGTGGATTATGAAGTATGATTTTGGAAATCAAGAATTTGGTTTTAAAGTCGGAAAAGGTGGATTTCCGGATTTGGGTTCGGAATGACGGTTCTAAACGCTGGAAGGGCTTCGAACCGGGGATTTCGAATTCGAGTTTGGCTATGGATTTAGAAATGGTTTTACAATGAATTTGGATTGGATTTGCTGGATCTGGATATTGGGTTTAAAGACCCAGATTCTGATTGACGGGGGACGGGCCCAGATTGAGTTTCAAGACTCGGGAGTTTAAAGACTCGGATATTCATGATATTACCCCCGTAGGCCTATTGAGTTTAAAGACTCGGGAGTTTAAAGACTCGGATTACATTGAGGCCTGGTTGAGTTTAAAGACTCGGATAGACCCAGCGGGTTTGATCAGACGTGGTTTTAATATAGTGGTTTATGAAATACATTATATCGCTGATGTTGTGATTTCAGAATATTCGTTAGGCACGCATGTTTTCAAAACGGAGGGAACAAATATTATTATTATTTTTCCTTAACTCTGATTTGATGATAAACTGTTTTTGAAACTTTTATTTATTCTAGTCCACTCACACTTTTTGGTTTTAAATTTTCCCTCCAGGTCGTGGTGATAGCGTTGGGGTGAACTTTGAGGCAGAAATCGAGGCATGGAGCTTCCAACATTCTTCCGTTGCGAGATTAGCATAGTAGGATTTTGTGCCCATTTTGTAGAACTATGTTCTGACTGACAGTTGTATTATATTTACTCCTTCGTCTGATAGTTATGCTTATGGTGGTATTAATGTTATTTTTGTACTTTAAGGGTGATTGTCAGACGGGAGCAGGGTTCGCCCCGTGTATCGAGGTGATTTTTGGGACGGGTCCTGACACGACGTCCTGAGTACAACGACAGGCGGCACGCTGTCATCGGACGTCGGACGGATTAGTTATGGGTCTGGAAAGTTGAAGGGCAAAATGGTAATTTTGGACTTAGGGGAATTTTGGTCTTTTCACCTTGGGCCAATCAGATAAGACCACATGGGAAAATGTGATTGGATATTTATTTTTGCTATCCACAGGATGATGGACACGTGGGGTGACATTAGAGGTTTCTAGGAGGATTTAGTTGTGCACGGTCATAACTTGTCCACTTTTAAACCGTGTATTTTGGGTTGAAGAACAGAAAACAGGGAGAGGAAATTGTGAGGATTCTTGATCGATTTAGTGAGTGTGTGAGGCTTTGGTGATTGGTGAGAGTGACAGAGAGAAGAAGAGAGCTAGTGACTGGATTGGAAGTGGAAATCGTGCAAGACATTACTGTGGTGTGAGGGTTGAATTTTCAGGGAAACAAAGAGATGTCGAGGGAGCTGGTGGTGGTTGTGCCGTGTGTTGATCCAATCAAGGTTAAGAGGAAGCTAGGATGGCTGAGGGAGACCCAGTGGACACCGAGGTGCACGGCGGTGCGAACGGCGGAGGTAAAATCGACGGTAAGCCCCATTTCCCCCTGTTTTTCCCGTTTTGTTCAATTCAAAAGTCGTGACTTTTGAGGATGAGTCGATGGGTTCTATGAGTTGTGTGAGACTCAGTAGGTTCCTAGGAGTCGATTAAGGTTGATGCCATGACGGGGGAGTGTCTGGTTGGCCGGGAACCGAAACAGGGGTTTCGGGTAGTTTTGGTTCGAGCTTGCAGACAACGGCTTAGAGGCCGGGATTCCTAGTTTTTAGGAGTGGAAATGGTTGCTGGGAGTTGGACGAAACTTATGGGATTGAAAGGACTGGATTTGAGCAAGGAATGAAGGAGAACCGGTCACGCCGGTTCGGTACAGTTGAACCGGCTAACCCAAGGTTGAAGGCGACACTGTAGCAGGAGCGTGAAGCCCACGCGCAGCCCCTTTGGGTGGCGCATGAGGGCGCGTGCGACAGAGTCTGAGGAACCTTCCAACATGGTTTTGAGTCTAAATGTTATAACGAATCTATTGGGACAGGTTTCGGGTTAATCGGATGCCGTTTTGGGTTAGTTCGAGGATCCGAACGGTTTAGGGTTTTAATTTAAATTACGTTTAAAATTCCGAAAAATTGGGGAAAATAGGACAAGTATATTTAAAGTAATTGTGACCCGATTGTGTGACTTTTGACAAGACGGGACACTCCTGAAACGGTTGAGGAACGTACGGAGCGCGATTGATGCGTACGGATTCGTGAGTGGAATCCTTCTCTTTTAACGAGCATGCCTAACTGTTTTTACCTACATGTTTTATGTTTTTAAGCATGTTTTTATGATCATTGCCTATATTATATCTGTTTTACTTGTTTGCACGTTTATCGAGGCGATTACGGGTTTTAGTATGTTTTCCGAGAAATGTTATATATATGATTTTCATGCCATGCTTTTTGTTGTTGATTTCGTATGATGATAAATGGGTTTTGAAACATGATTTGACAAACAAGGTTTTTGGTTTTAAAATCGGATTTTGGGAAACGGAATTTGGTTTTAAGGTTGAAAAGTGGATTTCCGGATTTGGGTTCGAAATGACGGTTCTGGATGCCGGAATGACGGTTCTGGATGCCGGAATGGCGTCAGACCAGTGGTTTCATATTCGAGTTTGGATATGGATTTAGAAATGGTTTTCAAATTATTTAGATTGGATTTTCTGGATCTGGATATTGGGTTTAAAGACCCGGATTATATATGACGGGGGCGGGCCCGGATTGAGTTTAAAGACTCGGATATTACGATATTACCCCCGTAGGCCTGTTGAGTTTAAAGACTCGGGAGTTTAAAGACTCGGATTACATTGAGGCCTGGATTGAGTTTAAAGACTCGGATAGACCCAGCAGGTTTGATCAGGACATTACTATTGGTACATCTTGTTTTTGTGATACGCTTTTGGAATGCGTAATTACTGTTTATATCACTGTTTTCTAGTACTTAGTTAGGCATGCATGTTTTCTTTAAAACGGAGGGAAAAATCCTGTTTTGTTTCATAAATTGTTCTCATACGTTTGTTTTCTTTTTAGTCCACTCACGTTTTTCTGGTTTTAAATTACCCTCCAGGTCGTGGTGAAAAACGTCGGGGTGATCGTTGAGGCAGGGACAGAGGCATAGAGCTTTGCGGCGTTTTTTCCGTTGCGTGGATAGCCTAGTAGGACTTTTGTGCCTGTTTTGTATAACACTATGCTCTATGTTACTGTTGTATTACATTTTCTCCCTGGTCTGATAGTTATACTTATGGTTTCTTGAGATTATTTTGGTACTTTAAGTGTGATTGTCAGATGGGAGCAGGGTTCGTCCCGGTTATCGAGGTGATAATTGGGGTGGGTCCTGACAGCTGATGTTATATGAGATCGATCGTTGATATGTTCACGACAATATGTGGAACGTCAACTAGTGATATATTCACGACGACGTGCTCGAACTTGAGCAGTCCTGGAGCTATGTGCACGCGTTGCTTGGATATCGTGATTGATGATGATGGTACGATGATATGAGATGTGACAGATGTTTTTCACCGGTTATTGATTTGAAAAGAAATATGATTTGGTTATAAGAAAGTATTTGAGATACCTGTTTTCAGATGCATGCATGTTTTTAACTAAAGGGTATAAATGTCTTTTCGTTAAATGGTTTTATAACTGTTTATTTTTGTCCATTCACAGCTTTTATAGTTTTTGATACCTTTCAGGTTGATCGCGGATGCAGGCTAGAGTAGAGATTGAGACATCATATGTCACTGTACTTTACAAATCACGGTGCACTCTGGAAACCCCGAACGGGTTATGAATTCATCCTTGGTCTGACACGGGGTGTCAGATGGGAGCAGGGCATATCCCATGATAATCCAGGGGGATTGGGATGGGTCTTGTCACATTTTCACAGTGGGGACTTGATTTGATCGGCAAGATGCCAGCTGGGAAAGGAAAGACAAAGTACGTCATGGTGGCAGTGAACTACTTCACGAAATGGGTGGAAGCTAAGGCTCTGGCCTCCATCACCACCATCCAGATTGAAACATTTATCTTCCAAAACATCATATGCCGCTTCAGTCTTTCACATACCATTCTCACAGAAAATAGGAAGCAATTCGACAATGCACGCTTCTGCGCGTTTTGCGAAGGCCATAACATCCACCTCTACTTTGCTTCCTTGGCTCATCCTCAGTCAAATGGCCAACTCGAGGCTATCAACAAGATCATCAAGCACATGCTGAAGACTCAACTCGATGAAGCCAAGGGAAAGTGGTCTGAGATTCTACTAAATGTACTCTGGTTATACATGACCTTTTATCGAACATCGACAAACAAAAACCCTTTCTCAATGACTTCTAGAACTGAGGTTGTCATTCCAGCCGAAACAAATGAGACTTCCTACTGAGTGTCGACCTATGAGCCAAATGGAAATGACCAGCAACTAGCGCTTAGCATAGATCTCATTGAGGAACACATAGAAAAAACTAACCTAAGGAACATTGCCTGCAAGAAACAACTCTATAACTACCAGAACGCAAGAGTCAAACCCCGCAGCTTTTAGTAAGGAGACTGGTTACTACGAAAATTTAGCCTTGCAACCAAGGATCGCTCAACCGAGACCCTTGGACCAAACTGGGAAGGCCCTTACAAGATTACAAGGATCTACTAACGCGACACATACAAATTGGTCGATTTCGAAGGTAGACAGCTAGGCCACCCATGGGATGCTAATCACTTGAAGAAATACTTCCTCTAGTCATCTCGGCTAAACTATCAGCTAGAATTTTCATGTTTATCTCCTATAACCTGTTGTAATTCGCCAAATTGGCTTATATTATCATTGACAAGTATTCTCCTTACAAAAACATGTACATATACAACAAAACCACATGGACTCCAACATTCAAGTCTGTGTACAACCCTACTCGGCTTACATTTCCACTTTGACTCAAACTTACAAGTCAGTGTATGGTCACACTTGGCCTATACCTTACACTTACAATTTGACTCAAACATTCGAGTTGGTGTGCAACCCTACTCGGCTTACACTTACACTTTGACTCAAACTTATGAACTGGTGTCCAGTCCTACTCGTCCTACACCTTATGTAACACCCTGGACATTCATAAACATAAGAATTTACCATCTTTCCCCTAAACAGTCAAAATGTTGATTTTTTGTTCAAGAGATCGTATGGACATGCCGAAAGGACCGTTATGATGGTCTCGACTTCCTGAATACGTAGACATGCGACATGATGAAAACAAAGATCAAATAAGACTGATATGAGTTAAGGAGGGGTAAGGGATTATGGTAATTTTGGATAGAAGGGTAGTTTGGTAATTTAGCAATTTAGACATCTGAATCACATGCTAATTTCTAGAAACATCTCTAATATTCTTCTTACATATGTCCACTGACCTATACAAGTATATATGGGTATATGGATGTTTGAGAAAGGGGGAAGTTCGGGGAACCATGGCCGAAACCATGGTAGGACGTGACTCGAATAAGAGAATCAGAGCACTGAGGTTAAACAGCAAGGGAGAGAGAACAAGAGGAAGAGAGTGAAGAAAAGAGAGAGAAAATGGTAAGAACAAGGACAAGGAAAGACTAGGAAAAACGGGAAACGTGTGAAGGTTAGATGGAACCCGTAGTTTCCAGCCTTCGGTATTCAGGATAGGTGCAGGAAAACTGGCCAATGATCATATCAAGGTGTTCCTGGTGGTTAAGGGACCTTTCTGAGCTAAGAAGGGGCCGACCCTAGACGTAGAAAAGCAGTAAAACTAGTCATGGACTCCTTAGCCGTGAGCTTGGAAGTTCGACTATGAGAACCAGGTACGTTTTCCTCTTTCTTGTGTTGTAGATCCTCTTCTGGACTAGAATAGGTAAGCTTCGACATTTAAAATGATGAACTAGGGTGTGAAAGCACCGACTATTAATCAGGTCGGGTCGCTGATAGGTCCTCAAATAAGCATTATTTTATATTATTTTATACCCTCTATACTTAGCTTTTAATATTAAAATAATAAATAAATAGATACAATAATTTATTTTGGGTTATTTTTGTTTAAATAAATAAAGTTTGTAATTTGGAGTATTTTGGCGAAAGAATCGTTTCGATCGGAATTATAACGAATAAATTATGGACGAAATTCGATGAATTAATTAATTTAGTTGAATTAATTAATTGCTATTTCTGCAGCCCAAATCCCATTTGTACAAGCAGCCCGCGAGCCCAAGGCAAGCAGCCCGCGAGCCCAAGGCAAGCAGCCCGCGAGCCCAAGGCAAGCAGCCTAGAAGCCCAAGGCGGGCAGCCCAGGCCCGCGTAACCAGCTCCCCAGCCCAGAAATTCATTCCGATGCACGCTGGCCGAAGCATGACTCTGGCGCTCGGCGCGCGCTCACCGAAGACACGGCCTGCAGCCCAGCGCACGCCTGCCGGCCATGCACCACCTTTCCAGCACGCCTCCACCGAATTCTGAGCCCTTTTTCAGCAGTTCTGACAGATTCCCTTGCTTGCTGTTTTTCATGCTTTTCTTTTCCTTTTTTTAATTTCTCTTCCCCATAAACCACCCATACTCATCATTTCACTTTTGAATATTTTTATTATAATTTTTGTTTAGTTTTTATTTATTTTCTAGGGTTTAATTTGAGTTTTTCCCCTATAAATAGGAGTTGATTTCACTTGTTGAAATCACTTCCAAGAAGCACAAAATTGAGCCTCTTTTAGGAGAAATCTTGGCAAAATAGTTCCAATACAATTTTGAGAGTTCAAGTCCGAATTTCCTTGTTTAATCTTCTTCCATCTTCATAAGGTTCCAGCCGCTGTTCGGTGTTCCTTGTGAAAAACAATCCATTGTTCTCATCCAATCTGAAAAGTGTAACATTTGCTCTCCATTCTCTTAAACTCTTTTATTTGTTATTGGTTCTAATTATAATGCAATATATGTATTGGTTTCTCCTTCCTATCTTTTGTGAAAATTGAGTATAATCTCCATGAGTTTTACTTTCTAAAAATCATTTACTTCTTACATTTTAGAGCTTAAACTTCATTTCGAAACTAAATGTTGATCCGCTGTTCGGGGCATTTAGAGTAGATTTGGAGAGATTTAATGTATGACCGCTGTTCGGCGCATTAAATCACAAACTTAAGGTAATTATATTATAAGTAAAAATCCGCTGTTCGGTGCATTTATAATATGAAAAATGTATGAAGAAATATGAGTTTGTGAAGGTATAATTTCGCGATTAATTCAAATATTTGCAATTGTAGTATGTTGTTGAAGTTTGTGTTTACGGGAAGTCTAATTTGTGCATAAGTTAGAATAGAAATAGAATGAGTTCATCTATGCTTTTACTTATTTACATAATTACAAACCTCTTCAAAACCCCCCTTGTTTATTCTTTATTCTTTTATTCTTTATTCTTTTATTCTTTGATGCTTTTATTCTTTCATTCCTTTATTCTTTAATTTATTGATTCTTTGATTAATTAATTCCTTTATTCTTTGATTAATTAATTCCTTTATTCTTCTATTATTTCATTCTTTAATTCGTTAATTTATTAATTCTTTGTAATTCATTAATTTATTATTATCTTGTTCATCTATTCTTTAATTTATTAATTCTTTGATTGTTTAATTCTTTTATTATTTAATTCTCTAATTCATTATTCTTTTATTCATATTCCACTAACATATTATTAATGTTCCCTAATTTCCCCGGTTAAGAACGATCCCTATTTATCAATACTACATCTACACAAAAAGGGTTTAAATTGCATAACACTCGAATTACATGTTTAATTTAATGCGTAGTTTGAGCGTAGTCAATTTTTGGCGCCGTTGCCGGGGAAATTGAAAATTATTTTTAATTTGTTAGTGTATGTATATAAATTGTGCATATTATACTTGTTTATGAATTTTACTTTTGTTAATATTATATTTGTTTATAACATTTACTTACTTGTTTATATTTTATTTATCCATCTTATTATTGTTCTTATTATTTTTGTTTATAATGCTCATACTTTACTTATTCTTAATTTCTAATTTATACTTGTTCATAAATTTTCATAATTTTTTTTTATTTTATTTTATATATATTTGTTCATATTAAATTTGATACTTGTTCATAATTTAATTTCATTTGTTTACTTTTACTTTTACTTGTTTATATTAAAATTGGTACTTGTCATAAATGCATATTTTATATGATCACTTTTCTTTTACTTTTACTTTTATTTATTCCATTATACTTTATTCCATTAACTTTCTTTTAAATCTATTCCATAACCTTTATGTTCCACTAACTTTACGTTTACACTTATTTTATTTTTATGTAATCAATTATTTGTTTATGTCTTGTTAAACTTTACATTTTAAATGAAAAAAGAAAAAAGAAAATTCGGAATAAAAAAAAAATTTAAAAAAAAAATTAAAAATTAAAAATAAAATAAAATAAAATAAAATAAAAATTAAAAATTTTTTTTATGAAACTTTATTCATCTTTGAATTTCCTAAAGTGTAAGTATTGTTTCCTATTAATTGTTTTAGAGTTGCATGAATCTCTTAGTCCCTTTTTCTTCAAAATCTTACTTTCGGGAACAGGTAGTGCCCCTCTTATTTACTTTCTCCTTAACCCTTCATGATGTGTGGATTTCATCACCACACACCATAGACTCGAATCTATGGACATGAGGTTGGGGCGGAGTTTGTAAACACTAGGGTTTGGTAATTCTCTACGTCATCATTTGGATTAATTATGGTGTCTAGGAGAGTTATGACTGGTGACAAGTTTTGGATTAAGAAAGGGAACACCAATGGAGTATATGCCAAGCTAGCCTCGGGGTGCTCTTAAAATTATCCTTGCTTCTCGCGTTACATCTATCTCAACTGGCCATGATTAATGTTGAATGGTGGAATGGTGGTTATCAGTACGCGCAGGCCGTACGCCCAGGAAAGTACTATGAGAAGCGGAAGGGGAAAGTTATTCATGACACTCTAAAACTCTACCTATTGCATTATTATTTTGCATTTGGAACTTGTGTATTTTCTTTCCATAAACATGACTTATTGTTGATTCTGATATTTTATGCAAGTCTCTACTCTCTTCTTGTGCATATGTAATATCGGTTTAAAATTTTTGCAGTCATACTTGTTACATCTCACATTTTCTTGCTAATTATGATTTCCTTGACTTATATTTTCACTACTAACCCTAACTTTGTAACAACTATCCTGTCTTAATTAACTTTCACTAGCTACTTGTGTATACTTGCCTTCTAACTTAGTGTTCTGTTAATATAAGTACGAACTTATGAATGCGCGCTCATCAATCTAAGCTTGATCGGCTGAGAAGACAACTTGACATCTCACCAAGCAACGCGACATTCAGAGACGCACTTAAGCAAACCGGCTCATCCGGACCTCCATCCCCAATAATCGGTGAGTCCATAAGTGAGAAGAGTAATTCAGAAGAAGAACAGACTTTCGAAACACTAATCGCCATGGCACGAAACCTGAGTATCCGGGAGCAGACATGTGCAAACACAAATGGCACTACAAACTTCTGCATCCAGTATCCCGAGCCTAGAACCAACAAGAAAGATATTGAGCTTAAGAGTGGAGTCCTTCATCAACTACCCAAGTTCCGTGGAGTCAGAAATGAAGATCCACATAAGCACTTAATAGAGTTCCAATTCATCGTTGGTAGTATGTGTCCGGATGATGCGGACTTGGAAATCATGAAGCTGAAAGCTTTCCCGTTGTCCTTGGAAGAAAGAGCACGGGTATGGCTTTTGGGTCTCCCACCCAATCATATTGACTCTTGGGAGAAGTTGGTTCAGGAGTTTCTTACCAAGTACTTCCCTGCGTCAAAGATTACGGTCTTAAGAAAAGAGATCACTGGAATCAAGCAGAAAGAACATGATGAGAATTTCAGCCAGTACTACGAGAGGTTTAAGGAACTTTGTGCTTCATGCCCTACTCACGGGATCACAGAAGGCTATCTTTTAACCTAATTTTACGAAGGACTCAAGGGCTGGGATAGAGGACTGCTTGATGCTGCAGCTAATGGAAGCTTCTTAGCTCGGAGCCTAGTAGATGGTCGTGCACTACTTGAAAGCCGTGCACTCAATGATGCACAATACGAAGGTGCCGATCCCATTTCTAGAAAGGTACATGAGGTAAGTTCCCATGCTATAAATGATTCAAAGTTAGATAAAATCACCTCTATGCTTTCGAATATGCTTGAGCTAAAGAAACAGGTAGCTCCAGTTTGTTCCATATGCTCTCAAGGCCATCTTGAGGAACAATGTCCCTACACTGCAAGGGAAGAAGACTCCGGAACTGAAATGGCACACGCCATTGGAGGCTATCAAGGAGGGCCAAGGACCCAAGGTTACAGTTGGAGAGATCCGAACAATGTCCTAAACCCTCAGCACATGTCGACTGGGCCAAATCGTGTCCCAGACCAGTTCCCAAGGCCCACATGGCAACCAAGGCCCACATGGCAACCAAGGCCCCCGGTCCCATTTTCTAACTTTTCTCATAATCATGCAAATAATCATACTTCTTCATCTTCTAATCCTGATTATGATAAAATGCTGGTTGCTCTTTCCCAAGGGCAGCAAACACTAATGGCATCAACTCAGGCTCTTGTCACAGGTCAGCAAAATCAACAAAAAGACATCGCTGATCTCAAGGACCAAATGGGCAAAGTCGTGGACTTCATGGGTAAGATCCAAGCTAGCGGGGTGCTTCCACCTCAACCTACGCCCAACCCAAATGTAAGACATGAAGCCAATGCAATCACCACTCGAAGTGGTAAAGTGCTCGGAGAAATAGAACCAGATCCAGCCGTTTCTGAGGCTGAAAAGCACAAGGTGGCAACTAAGACCACCACGACACAACCGCCAGTTCAACCTACCCACACACAAGGTAATAACCCAATCCCTTCAAGTTCGGTTGTTACTAATTCCCCGTTTGTGCATGCACCATTTCCAAGTAGGCTTGCCAAATCTAAGAAGAATGAATCCGATGAGGAAATCTTGGAGATCTTCAAAAGGGTGCAAATCAACATGCCCTTGATCGAGTGCATCAAACAAGTGCCGAAATACGCAAAATTTCTGAAAGAATTATGCACTCCAAGGCGCCAGACGAGGGAGAAGGAGGTTGTGATGGTGAGTGAAACAGTTTCTGCTGTAATCCAGCGTCGGCTACCCCCAAAGTTGAAGGATCCAGGGAGTTTTTCTGTTCCTTGCGTGATTGGTAACAAGTCATTTGATAAAGTCATGCTAGATTTAGGAGCATCCATTAATGTTATGCCATATTCACTATATGTTGCCCTAGGTCTAGGTAAATTACAGCATGACGATATTATCATTCAGTTAGCTGATCGCTCTAATGTGTATCCTAAGGGATACGTCGAAGATGTTCTTGTGCAGGTTAACCAGCTCATTTTCCCCGCTGACTTTTATGTCCTAGACATGGAGGATTCCCCTACGAATCAAGCTCCACTAATGCTGTTGAGAAGACCATTCATGAGAACTGCCAAGACAAAGATTGATGTGTTAAATGGAACATTAACTATGGAAGTAGACGGAGAGGAGATTGGCTTCAACATCTTTGATGCCATGAGGTACCCTAGTTCCGCAACTCATACTACTTTTTCTATTGACGTGTGCACTTCTCTCGCAGAGAAACATTTTGATTCAATTCGAGAAGACACACTCAACATGATAATCCAGAAAGGAGTTGGCCTAGCGCAATCAGGGGACGCCTTGGTTGAGAATACGGATTACAAACTAGAACCTCGAATTTGGAATGAAGTCATGACCCTAAATGAGACCCCCAGCATGGTGAATCATCAGGTACCCTCGTCATTTCCAATTAGTACTAATGCCACTCCTCCTTCAGTGATTCAGGCCCCCGTTCTCGAGCTCAAAGTTTTGCCTGACCACCTGAAGTATGCCTATCTTGGCTCGGACGACACTCTGCCCGTCATAGTGTCTTCTGCACTAACCGAGTCACAGGAAGATAGACTGGTACAGGTCTTGACAAAGTACAAGACAGCCATTGGATGGACTCTGTCAGATATCAAGGGAATAAGCCCTACAACTTGTGTGCATCGAATCTTACTGGAAGATGATGCAAAACCCTCTCGCGAAGCCCAACGTCGCCTCCATCCTCCAATGATGGAAGTCGTGAAACAAGAGGTCATCAAACTCTTGGACTGTGGTGTCATCTACCCAATTTCAGACAGCAAATGGGTCTCACCAGTCCAAGTAGTCCCAAAGAAAAGTGGAGTCACAGTTGTTGCGAACAGTGAAGGGGAGCTAGTGCCCCAACGAACAGTGACCGGATACCGAGTCTGCATCGACTATCGACGCCTAAACAAAGCAACTAGGAAGGATCACTTTCCTTTGCCCTTCATTGATCAAATGCTTGAAAGGTTAGCAGGTCACTCCTATTATTGTTTTCTTGATGGTTATTCCGGGTACAATCAAATCTGTATCGCTCAAAATGACCAAGATAAAACGACTTTCACTTGTCCTTTTGGCACTTTTGCCTACCGAAGAATGCCTTTCGGTTTATGTAACGCCCCAGGTACTTTCCAAAGATGCATGCTTTCTATTTTCTCTGAATACGTCGAAAAAATAATTGAAGTATTTATGGACGATTTTAGTGTCTTTGGGGATAGTTTTGATGCATGCTTAGAACACTTAGCACTTATCTTACAAAGGTGTGTCGAAACTAATCTGGTACTTAACTGGGAGAAATGCCATTTCATGGTTAGACAAGGGATAATCTTGGGCCATATTGTCTCTGAAAGAGGAATTGAAGTCGATAAATCTAAAGTTGATACTGTGCGCCACTTACCCTCTCCCACTTCGGTGAGAGGAATCCGTTCATTTCTTGGTCACGCAGGATTTTACAGAAGATTTATCCAAGATTTCTCCCACATTGCAAGGCCCTTGTGCCGACTGCTTCAGAAAGAGACACCCTTCGTCTTTGATGCAGACTGTCAGGAAGCTTTTGAGAAGCTTAAAAATCTCTTAACCACTGCCCCCATTCTTTGTGCCCCTGATTGGTCCTTACCCTTTGAACTAATGTGTGATGCCTCTGATTATGCAGTTGGAGCCGTACTCGGACAAAGGCGGGATAAGAAGCCATACGCCATCTACTATGCATCCCGAACCTTGAATGATGCCCAGATGAACTACACCACTACAGAAAAGGAGTTGCTTGCTGTTGTATTTGCTTTAGATAAATTTCGTTCTTATCTACTTCGAACTAAAGTCATTATTTACACTGATCATGCAGCACTGAAGTATCTCCTAGCCAAAAAAGAAGCGAAACCAAGACTGATCCGATGGATTCTTCTTCTTCAAGAGTTTGACATCGAGATTAAAGATAAGAAAGGCGTAGAGAACGTGGTGGCGGATCATTTGAGTCGCATTGCACATGAGCGAAATCCTGTGGCGATTCAAGAGATGTTTCCAGACGAACAACTCTTCAGAATCGAGGGAGGTACTCCTTGGTATGCTGATATTGTCAATTATTTAGTCACCAAGCAGTTGCCCACCACCCTCTCCCGTGCACAAAAAGATAAACTTAAGAAGCATGCTAGGCACTATATTTGGGATGAACCTTATTTGTGGAAACACTGTGCAGATTTATTGATTAGGAGATGTGTCCCTGATATTGAACATAGGTCAGTCCTAGAGTTCTGCCATAGCCATGCTTGTGGAGGCCACTTTGGATCTAGAAAAACTGCACTCAAAATCTTAGAATCTGGACTATATTGGCCCACACTTTTTAAAGATGCACATTCATTTTGCTTAGCCTGTGATAAATGTCAGAGATCAGGAAACTTAGGACGCAGGGATGAAATGCCACAACATTATGTTCTTACTGTTGAAATATTTGATGTTTGGGGTATCGATTTTATGGGTCCGTTTCCTCAATCTAATGGCTATCTCTATATCTTACTTGCCGTTGATTATGTATCAAAATGGGTGGAAGCTAAGGCCACCAGGACTAATGACTCTAAAACTGTTGCAGATTTCCTCAGAACTAACATTCTTTCCAGGTTTGGGATCCCGCGGGTCCTAATAAGTGATGGAGGAAGTCATTTCTGCAACAAGACCATTGAAGCTTTACTGAAACGGTATGGTGTCACTCATCGAGTATCTACACCTTACCATCCTCAAACGAGTGGAATGGCGGAAGTTAGTAATAGAGAGATCAAGAAGATACTAGAGCGAACTGTGGGTCCTAATCGAAAGGATTGGAGCCAACGGTTGGATGATGCACTTTGGGCATACAGGACGGCATACAAAACACCTATAGGAATGTCTCCCTATAGGTTGGTGTACGGTAAAGCATGTCACCTTCCGGTGGAACTAGAGCATAAAGCATGGTGGGCCGTCAAAACGTTCAACATCAAGCTAGATGACGCCGGTCTGCATCGGAAGCTCCAGCTGAGTGAGCTTGAGGAAATCAGAAATGATGCATTTGAAAGCACTCTGATCTACAAGGAAAAGACAAAGGCATTTCATGACAAACAGATCAAGAGTAAAGCATTTGACATTGGCCAGAAAGTTTTGCTGTTCAACTCTCGGCTTAGACTCTTTCCTGGTAAGTTATGTTCTAGATCGGTAGGACCTTTTGTTATCACTAATATTTTTGCCCATGGAGCCATACAGATAAAACACGTTGGAACTGGAAAAGAGTTCAAGGTCAATGGCCATAGATTAAAGCCTTATATCGAGGCAATTAGCGAACACGATGTGGAGTCAGAAAGAGTGCTACGACGTCCCATCAGATGAACTGAATTTGGTCTAGGCTGGATGGACGTTAAACTTCAAGCGCTTGTTGGGAGGCAACCCAATGTGTTCTCGAGTGTGAAGGAGTCATCAACACAGATTTGCTTTCTTTTGACCCTTCACTCTCTTTTACTTTGTTTATGTCTTTCTTTCTTACTTCATTTTCTTAAATCATCTTCCTTACTTTGATTCTAGGTTTAATTACTTCGTATTTTCCTAACATTGAGGACAATGTAGAATTTAAGTGTGGGGGAATGGTTTACAAATTTATTTGTGCAATTGAATTTGTTTTATTAAGTCTTTCCTACGAAAAAAAAATATAAAGAAAAATAAAAAATAAAAAATAAAAAAATAATAAAAAATAAAAAATAAAAATAAAAAATATTGCTTTCTTAAGTCTTTTTGTCTTAACGTAGTGTTTTTACGAGTCATCAAGTTGCCCTTTAACTTGTCAATGATATAAATGAATGGAAATGATTATGTTATGGCTATAAAGACAATCACTACAACTTGAATTTGTTTGTTAATATTTTGTGATTAAGTGTTATAACTTGAAGATAATGCATGTAAATTGGCATATAAACAAGCATGATAAGATAAGTATGAATCATACGAACCTTATGTGAGCTTTAGAACTTAATATACATCTTTGATGAGTGATTCATAAGTTCTTTGTTTAAATTGATATACATATGCCTCATAACTGCTTGCCATAGCCTTTAATGAACTCTAGTGTACTAGAACTTATTCTATGTGATTTTCAAAGCTTTTAAGTCAATAAACTCTCTGATTTTGGAAATGATTAAGGCATTAGGGTTAACACCACAAATTCAAACATCCATGTTCCCTATTTTGTGCGCACGAGTTGCGACCCCCTTAGTTTTAACCCTTCTGAGCCCACATTAAGCCTTTCTTTCATCACCATGATTATCTAAACACTTGAGCTTAGTATAGACATCCTTTACCCTTGTTCCAAGAACTCGGTTGAAGATATAAAGATTGTGTAAGGAGAAAATAATGATGTTGAAAAGACTTTTATGTGTATTATGTGGATTTACTTACTCAAACATTGTTGTATTTTTGACACATGTTATTACCTTGATATCCAAAAAAAAAAAAAACATATTGAGTTTTTATCAAGGTAATAAGGTTTGATTATGTAATGTTTAAGTTTAGTCCTTTACATTTGTAAATCCGATACAAAGAATGACTATGAGGCCCAACAGGATGGAATTAGGCCTATGTTCGAAGGGATGGATTACTGACATCATTGCACTAAGGTTGGGAAGTTATGATACGTTTTGGGAGTCTATTGAGTCTTGGAACGAATTGAGCACCACTTGTCCTATATTTTCCTTACCTCTAAACTTAGCCCCATTACAACCTTTATAAAGACCTTATGATCCTTAAGATGGTAAATTTTGATTAGTTGAGTTAATCACTTGAGTAAGCTTATGGTTTTGGTTCATTTGCGCAAGTATGTTTTGCTTTTATCTTGAGGTGTTTGTTTGAGATTTTGCAAAAGTACTTCATTTCGATTATGTGAGCATCTCTCACATACTTTGAGTGCAAACACAAACCCTCACAAAATTGAGTGAATTTATGAGTGCATATCCTTGTGAGTTGATTCATACTTGTCTTATTCATGCAGAGATCCATTTCACCATATTTACTCATTATCTTACTTGTTGAAACATTTTGTTACCATGTATTAACTCTTGAATTCCATTTGCTTAAATGTTTTAAGTGAAAATCTTTTATGCCATGATTATAACAATGAAATTTGAGACAAATGGTTAAGGGTCTACTTGTTTTGAATTCGTAGGTTGATTTTAGTATTTGCTAGGGACTAGCAAAGTTTAAGTGTGGGGGTATTTGATAGGTCCTCAAATAAGCATTATTTTATATTATTTTATACCCTCTATACTTAGCTTTTAATATTAAAATAATAAATAAATAGATACAATAATTTATTTTGGGTTATTTTTGTTTAAATAAATAAAGTTTGTAATTTGGAGTATTTTGGCGAAAGAATCGTTTCGATCGGAATTATAACGAATAAATTATGGACGAAATTCGATGAATTAATTAATTTAGTTAAATTAATTAATTGCTATTTCTGCAGCCCAAATCCCATTTGTACAAGCAGCCCGCGAGCCCAAGGTAAGCAGCCCGCGAGCCCAAGGCAAGCAGCCCGCGAGCCCAAGGCAAGCAGCCCAGAAGCCCAAGGCGCGCAGCCCAGGCCCGCGTAACCAGCTCCCCAGCCCAGAAATTCATTCCGATGCACGCTGGCCGAAGCATGACTCTGGCGCTCGGCGCGCGCTCACCGAAGACACGGCCTGCAGCCCAGCGCACGCCTGCCGGCCATGCACCACCTTTCCAGCACGCCTCCACCGAATTCTGAGCCCTTTTTCAGCAGTTCTGACAGATTCCCTTGCTTGCTGTTTTTCATGCTTTTCTTTTCCTTTTTTTAATTTCTCTTCCCCATAAACCACCCATACTCATCATTTCACTTTTGAATATTTTTATTATAATTTTTGTTTAGTTTTTATTTATTTTCTAGGGTTTAATTTGAGTTTTTCCCCTATAAATAGGAGTTGATTTCACTTGTTGAAATCACTTCCAAGAAGCACAAAATTGAGCCTCTTTTAGGAGAAATCTTGGCAAAATAGTTCCAATACAATTTTGAGAGTTCAAGTCCGAATTTCCTTGTTTAATCTTCTTCCATCTTCATAAGGTTCCAGCCGCTGTTCGGTGTTCCTTGTGAAAAACAATCCATTGTTCTCATCCAATCTGAAAAGTGTAACATTTGCTCTCCATTCTCTTAAACTCTTTTATTTGTTATTGGTTCTAATTATAATGCAATATATGTATTGGTTTCTCCTTCCTATCTTTTGTGAAAATTGAGTATAATCTCCATGAGTTTTACTTTCTAAAAATCATTTACTTCTTACATTTTAGAGCTTAAACTTCATTTCGAAACTAAATGTTGATCCGCTGTTCGGGGCATTTAGAGTAGATTTGGAGAGCTTTAATGTATGACCGCTGTTCGGCGCATTAAATCACAAACTTAAGGTAATTATATTATAAGTAAAAATCCGCTGTTCGGTGCATTTATAATATGAAAAATGTATGAAGAAATATGAGTTTGTGAAGGTATAATTTCGCGATTAATTCAAATATTTGCAATTGTAGTATGTTGTTGAAGTTTGTGTTTACGGGAAGTCTACTTTGTGCATAAGTTAGAATAGAAATAGAATGAGTTCATCTATGCTTTTACTTATTTACATAATTACAAACCTCTTCAAAACCCCCCTTGTTTATTCTTTATTCTTTTATTCTTTATTCTTTTATTCTTTGATGCTTTTATTCTTTCATTCCTTTATTCTTTAATTTATTGATTCTTTGATTAATTAATTCCTTTATTCTTTGATTAATTAATTCCTTTATTCTTCTATTATTTCATTCTTTAATTCGTTAATTTATTAATTCTTTGTAATTCATTAATTTATTATTATCTTGTTCATCTATTCTTTAATTTATTAATTCTTTGATTGTTTAATTCTTTTATTATTTAATTCTCTAATTCATTATTCTTTTATTCATATTCCACTAACATATTATTAATGTTCCCTAATTTCCCCGGTTAAGAACGATCCCTATTTATCAATACTACATCTACACAAAAAGGGTTTAAATTGCATAACACTCGAATTACATGTTTAATTTAATGCGTAGTTTGAGCGTAGTCAGTCGCCAGGTCTAGCGACCCGCAAAATCAGAGATTCGGGTAAAAGATGAGGTGAATAGTGTTTTCCTTAAAAATACTGTAGCTTGTGCGTGGCTGTCATGTGCAGCCTCTTTGGGAGGCGCGTGAAGGCTTTCCTGGTGAGGTGTTCAACATGAAATATTTATCTTTTAATTTTCTTTCTAGATTTTTTGGATATTGTTTGGGCATTATTCCGAATATCTATCATATTTTGTTTATAATTTGAATATCCTTTAATTGTTTCCTAACTATGGAAATTGGGGGAGATTAGTATCTTTATGGTATTGACGTAATATGGATTTTACGTGATTTGGTAATCTACATAAAGTAAGGGGGTGATATGATAAGTTTAAATTAGCATAAAGAAAGGAGTTATAATAACTTATCATTAATTAGTGAGTTATTTAAATAATGTGACATGTAAAATAAGTTTAGGTTAGTATGTAACGACTCGTCCCGAATTCCGTGATTAGATTAGTGACTAATCAAGGATTAGTGAGGTTAATATGTGATTAGTGGGGTACTTTCAAAAGACGACGGGAAATGATGATTTTGCCCTTGAAATGGGAAAAACATTGACTTTTCGTTCTGGCGGTCAAATGAACTTTGGCCAATGACTGTGACGTAATTCGGGACGTCACAAGTTCATAGACAGGTGGCACGTCCGATTCCGATATTCGAGAAAAAAGTTATGATGTTCGGAAGTTAATGGGTATTTTTGTAATTTGGTTAAAAGGGGCAAATAGTTAACTTTTGACCTGGGAGGTCCGATGGCAGAGGGCCGAGGATCGTTATGTAGATCGAGTCGATACGAATCCATAAACAGGCAGCACGCCAAAATCGAACTTCGAACGGGAAGGTTATGGATCACAGAAGTTCGATTTCAATATGCACGCATTTCGAAAAGGGGATGACGTGGCGATATCTGATTGGGCAGATATTTTGGTGGGACCCATGGATGAGTAACAAGCCCATTGGCCAATCCCCTAAAAAATGGATCTAATCCATTAAAATAATAATATTTTATTATTTTATATTTCTCACTCATCCCATCTTTTAATCCTGACCCTTCATCTATATTTCTTCCTCCAATCCTTACCCTCCATTTCCTTCTCTCTCACATGATCATCACCTTTTTTGTTTCATCAAACAACCCAAACCTGAAAGCTTCCCCCTCCATTCTCCATTTTCTTCGAACAACCAAACACATCCAAACACACAACTCATCACCATAATCATGTCTGGGTGCTAGTGGAGGACTAGGAGAGACTAAGACGGCACGATGAGACTAAGACTAGGGGCTTTCAATCGATTTTAATGATGTTGTTGGCTTTCTGGAGGTGGTAGGGATCGATTTGGATTGGGAATGGAAGCTAGGACGGCCGGAGGCCACGGCGGTGGAGGTTTGGAGGTGAGAAATAGGGCTGGACAGTGAACGCCATTTCGATTGGACCAAACCGGTTCGAACCGGTTTGAACCGACTGGCTAAAGGTTGAAGATGATGAATAGTGCACGACGCGTGGGCTTGACGCGCAGGGACTTCAGGCCACACGTGGGCCATTTTTTGGGGATGCATCCAACACACGAAATCATCCTTTCGTTGTAACAAACATTTTGGGACTAGTTTCATGTCGATCAGACATCGTTTCGATAGGTTTCGGGGTTCCGAAGGTTTAGGATCGAGATTAAAAATAGTTAAAAATTTGGAAAAATTACGGGGCTTTAGTGAGTGGTTAATGAAGTAGTTAGTAACCCTCTATTACGATTTTGACAGGTTTGGAGGTCCCGGTGATGACGATTGGCCTGGGAGAGTCGTATGGCACGCGTATCGAGGCAGCAGCTCAGACGGTCTGTGAGTGGCCATGAGTGCATTTTTGTGTGGTTACGTATTGGTACGTATTTCGAGATTTCGGCCTTATACGGTGTCTATGCGGGTTTCTATTTCTACGATGCTTTAAATGAAATAGTTTTGGATTTTAAAAGAATAAACTCGAGCATGAGACCCATTTGGTTTTGTCTCGAGCATGTAGCCCTATTAATGACCTACGGGTCTGAGTCGTGGTCGCGGAGTGTGTTATGTGCACGACGACAGACGATACGACGTTCGCCTCTAGACTGGGATGCGTTCCTTCCGGAGAGGTCACGATGCACGTACCGTCGTCGAGAAACCGATGGAGGCTCGACTTCGGAACGTTGACGGTTCATAATATCGATCGATGATGAGTGCACCATGATCTAGTGGATGTCGCGTCAGTTGATACATTCACTAGGATCGCAATCGTGACTGACCCTAAGATATCGGGTACGATGCCATTTTAGTCATGTGTTCGGGCACGAGGCCCAATTACTTTACATTTGTGATTTCGGGTCGAGAACCGAGAATGGATATCTGGATTCATGACGGTTTATGGGGACCGGGCATGAATCCCTTGAAAGGTTTTTAGAATGTTTTCGATATATATATTCATATACCTTCCTTATTTGGAATGTCTCCTCCGGGGAGGGTCGTTGGCCTAGGTGGACCCCGGAGTAGTCACAGAGCACTAACTGAGTGGAGTCGCCCTTCTTGGGTATCTTACTCTCAGGAGGGCTTAGATTATAACCTCACGGAGGGTCATTGATCTACGGACATTGAACTAGGTGGACCCTGAGAGACTTGGGCTTTGAGACCCCGGGTAGCACGCGCTTAGCTTTAGATACCGTGACAGGATGGTTATGTGATTTATGTATATATATGTTATATGATGTGTGATGTGTACAGGTTTTGGGTTGTGGCACGTATTCTTGGTTTCTTTATGGTTCTTTTGGATAAATGGTTTTCGAATGCATGCATGCTTTTTAGTGAAGGGTACAAATGTCTTTCGTATGAAATGTTTTTATAACTCTTTGTTTTGTCCACTCACAGCTTTTAATGTTTTGACTGCCCTTCAGGTTGACAGCGGATGCGAGCTGTAGCAGAAACCGAGACATCACATAACTCCTCCAGATCCTGGCGTACTCTGAAGGCCTGAGCGAGCTAATGTCAGAATTTTCCCTTATTTGTTACTACGTGTCAGACGGGATCAGAGTCATCCCACGTTAATCCCGGGGGGATTGGGACAGGTCCTGACAAGTGGTATCAGAGCAGGTTGTCTCATAAGATACTCAAGACGCTCTGATATTGACAGGTAGTATCAGAGCAGGGTTACTTATGTTACCCTGAGTTCAAGGGCATGTTTTTGCTCTCTAAGTGATGCATAGGTCGAGGATGTGATGTCTCTATGGGCTGCAGTTCGTCATCAACCTGATAGTTAGGATATCGGTACGATAGTTAGTAGGATTGGATCATAGATCATCTTGGTTCGGCATTCGATGTCGGGGTTATCATAGTTCTATCGTGGTTGGCAGTGTGGGGCCCTACGGAGTAGTTAGTACATGCGATTGATTTCGTTGGATGCGGAGTTTCGATAGCGATGTTTGGTGGTTAGGTCTGCACGAGTCCGTGGCAGGCACTACTACTGAGAGTGTTTGTAGTTACAGTTGTTGGGAATCGGGGACGTTCAAGGGATGTTTCCTTTTCTTGTACGAGTTGTCAATGCGACTGTACCTAGAGTTGTTGGGTACAAGGGAGGTAGAGTTCCTCCAATTTGAGCAGAGGTACGGGATCGTTGCCCGGTATGAGCAAAGATCCAAGGTTGTGTGTTTCACACACTAGATGCTGATGCTGATACTGATGCTAGTGTGCTGGTGCTGGTGTTGGTACTGGTACTGGTGCTGGTGCTGGTGCTGGTGCTGGTGCTGGTGCCGGTGATTGTGATGACGATGAGTCACGAGTCGGGATGTGACTCCGTCGAGATGTGACTCCGTCGAGATGAGCATGTGTTCGGTATCTGTGGTCGAGAGTGGATCACGGATAGTGATGGGCTGGATTGGATCCAGCAGTATTTGAGACTTGAGGATCGAGTACTATCATGGAAATTAGCGACCAATTGGTCAGATATGGTGGTATGTAGAGATTTGACTGCAGATCACAGCAGGAGTCTGTTGTGACTCTTCAGTCGAGCGGTACATCAGGATATGACGAATTGACATCCTTTTGGATGTGCATAAGCGGTAATTACGGATGTGTGGATGGTGTCCGGATGAGCTGGGGACTTGCGAGTCCATTTCGGATGGTGGTGGTTGACTGCGGTTGACCATACCTCCTGAGTTTCGGGTAGGCTTGTTTGTGGAGAAATTTGATTGTGAGAAAAAGAATGGGCCATTACAATAGTTATCGACAATCGTCGTTGGTAGGAAAGGTCGGAGAAAGAGGACTTCTAGCTCAGGAATAGAACCAGTTGAGTATGCTTCCGATGTGGTTGCAACTTCTCTTGATTCTGAAGGTAAATTTTTCCAAAGCTTTTAGATTTCACATCAAATTTGTAGGGTTAATGTAAGGTTGAATTCATTTTTGATTTTGAGTTGATTATTTCTCATGTAACAATGAAGTATAGACTGATGTGACAAGTGGGTGCCTGAGGTGAGTGACCGAGGTCTGGTAATCAGTAAGGGTGAATTGCCTTGCTGATTATGCTAATCTAGGAGTAGAGGAAATTAATTAATGCGGGGACGAAATTAATTAAGGAGGGAAGGTTGTAACAACCCATCCCGAATTCCGGGATTAGATTAGTGACTAATCAAGGATTAGTGAGTTTAATCGGTGATTAGTGGGGTATTTTAGAAGGACGACACAAAATGACAATTTTGCCCTTAAAATGGGCAAAACATTGACTTTTTGTTCTGGCAGTCGAATGGACTTTGGTTGAAGACTGTGACGTAGTTCGGGATGTCACGAGTTCATAGACAGGTGGTATATCCGATTCTGACATTCGAGGAAGAAGTTATGACGTTCGGAAGTTCATGGATATTTTTGTAATTTGGTTAAAAGGGGCAAATAATTGACTTTTGACCTGAGAGGTCTGATGGCTGAACGCTGAGGACCGTTACGTAGATCGAGTTGATACGAATCCAGAGACAGATGGCATGCCGAAATCGAATTTTGAATGGGAAAGTTATGGGTCACGGAAGTTTAATTTCACTACGCACGCATTTCGAGAAGGGATGATGTGGTGATATCTGATTGGGCAGATATTTTGGTGGGACCCATGGATGAGTGACAAGCCCATTGGCCAATCCCCTAAAAAGTGGATCTAAACCATTAAAATAATAATATTTTATTATTTTATATTTCTCACTTATCCTATCTTTTAATCCTGACCCTTCATCTATATTTCTTCCTTCAATCCTCACCCTCCATTCCCTTCTCTCTCACCTGATCATCACCTTCTCTGTTTCTTCAAACAACCCAAACCTGAAATCTTCCCCCTTCATTCTCCATTTTCTTCGAACAACCAAACACACACAAACACACAACTCATCACCATAATCATGTCTGGGAGCTAGTGGAGGACTGGGAGAGACTAGGATAGCACGGTGAGGGACAACGAGCCACGACGGAGGAAAACCCGAAAACCAGGGGTAAGCCATTTCAAATTTGGACTTTGAATTCTAAGGGCTTTCAATCGATTTTAATGATGGGGTTGGCTTTTTGGAGGTGGTAAGGATCGATTTGGATTGGGAATGGAAGTTAGGACGGCTGGAGGCAACGGCAGTGGAGGTTTGCAGGTGGGCGGTTCAACCATGGACCTTCAAGGTGAGATTTCGACCCATTTCGTCGGGTTTTAATGGCTCGATTAATTAGGTTTGAAGTTAGGAACTTATAGGAATTGAAATGGGAGGAAATGGACTGAAAACATGTCAAAAATAGTGCTGGACCGTGACCGCCGGTTCGATTGGACTGAATCGGTCTGAACCGGCCGGCTAAAGGTTGAAGATGATGAATAGTGCCTAACGCGTGAGCTTCACGCGCAAGGACTTCAGGCCGCGCGTGAGCGAATTTTTGGGGATGCTTCCAACATATGAAATCATCCTTTCGATGTAATGAACATTTTGGGACTGGTTTCATGTCGATCGGACATCGTTTCGATAGGTTTCGGTGTGTCCGAAGTTTTAGGATCGAGATTAAAAATAGTTAAAAATTCGGAAAAATTACGGGGCTTTAGTGAGGGGTTAATTAAGTAGTTAGTAACCCTCTATTACGATTTGGACAGGTTTGGAGGTCCCGGTGACGACGATTGGCCGGGAGAGCCGTTTGACACACGTATCGAGGCGACAACTCGGACGGTCTGTGAGTGGACCTTGTTTTCTAAATTGATGTATGCATAAATGTTTATTATATGTTTTAATACTTGTTTTGTGATGCCATGAGTGCATTTGTGTGTGGTTACGTATTGGCACGTATTTCGCAGTTTCGGCCTTATATGGTGCCTATGCGCGTTTGTATTTCTACGATGATTTAAATGAAATGGTTTTGGATTTTAATAGAATAAACTAGGGCATGAGATCCATTTGGTTTTATCTTGGGCATGTAGCCCTATTGATTACCTATGGGTCTGAGTCGTGGTCGTGGCGAGTGCTATGTGCACGGCGACGAACGATACGACGCTCGCCTCCACACTGGGATGCGTTCCTTCCGGAGAGGTCACGATGCACGTACCGTCATCGAGCAGCCAATGGAGGCTCGACTTTGGAGTGCTGACGGTTCAGGATATCGATCGATGATGAGTGCACCATGATCGAGTGGTGGTCGCTTCAGTTGATACGTTCACGGTGACATACCGGGATTGAGGGCGGTCGTGGACGGATGGTTGCACACATCATTAGGATCGGAATCGTGACTGACCCTGAGATATCGGGCACAATGCCCAGTTGAGTAATGTGTTCGGGCACGAGGCCCAGTTACTTTACATTTGTGATTTCGGGTCAGGAACACTAAATGGATTTCCGGATTCATGACGGTTTATGAGGACCGGGCATGATTCCCTTGAAACGTTTTTAGAATGTTTTTGATATATATATATATATATTCATATACCTTCCTTATTTGGAATGTCTCATTCGGGGAGGGTCGTTGGCGTAGGTGGACCCCGGAGTAGTCACAGAGCACTAATTGAGTGGAGTCGCCCCCGTTGGGTACCTTACTCTCAGGAGGGCTTGGATTATAACCTCAGGGAGGGTCATTGATCTACGGACATTGACCTGGGTGGACCTTGAGAGACTTGGGCTTTGAGACCCCGGGTAGCACACGCGTAGCTTTAGATACCGTGACAAGATGGTTATGTGATTTATGTATATATATGTTATATGATGTGTGATGTGTTTAGGTTTTGGGTTGTAGCCCGTATGGTTGGTTTCTTTATGGTTCTTTTGGATAAATGGTTTTCGAATGCATGCATGCTTTTTAGTGAAGGGTACAAATGTCTTTCGTATGAAATGTTTTTATAACTCTTTGTTTTGTCCACTCACAGCTTTTAATGTTTTGATTGCCCTTTAGGTTGACAGCAGATGCGGGCTGTAGTAGAGACCCAGACATCACATACCTCCTCTGGATCCTAACGTACACTGAAGGCCCGAGCGAGCTAATGTAGGAATTTTCTCTTGTCTGACACTCCATGTCAGACGGGATCAGGGTCGTCCGGCGTTAATCCCGAGGGGATTGGGACAGGTTCTGACATAGTAATTCCATGCCTTGTTGGGACAGTGTGTTGGACATGGGCGGTAAACCCACATGGCTGGATTAATTTAGGTCATTGAATAAGGATTTGAATTAAAAGTTACAAAATCCCCTGTTTGATAAAGAATTGTCAAATGGGAGCAGGTCTGGTTCCATTTACGTGGAAGTTGGGATGGGTCCTGTCAACTTGGTAGTAGAACATAGTTTTGAACTTTTTCCTTTGAAACGTAAACTTTGTATATAACATCTTTTAAAACTTTTATTACATGATTTATGTGATGATATGGTCTTTGGAAAATGAATACATGATGAAATAGTTTGAACATGGGTTTTAAATGATTAATTGATGAGTTGTTTTTTGGGCAAAGTATTGATAGTTAGACTAAGAAGTGATTGTTCGACTACACATTTTATGAGATTCTTATGAAAATTATGTCGAGTTAACATTCAAGGATTGAAATTAATTTTTAAATTTTTTTTAAAACGATGAAGTAATTTAAATATTATTCTAATCAACAATTTCTAAAAGTTTTTAGCGACTGATTTTATCATTTGGCTCGATTCGACATAAAAGCCTAGGGTTCTAAGTTATCGAAATAATTTTTGAATGAAAATTTGGAGCCTAAAATATTTACGATAATAATAGGATGATGTATATTGAAGCAAAAATGTGATCGGTTAAGTGTTACGAAGTTAATTACCAATGATTCTCCGAAATTTTAATTGTTATTTTGTGAGGTTACATGTCGGCTGTGATCTTAAGTTGATCACTTTTATCACAAGCGTTAGAAGCCATGTTGTACATGATGTTTAGAACACTACAAACTAGACAAGGTGATTGTGAATTGAGGAATAAATGTATATTGACAATATATGTTCATAGTATCATGAATATTTGAGTGCAGGAATTTTGGAATACCAGTTGATACTCAGACAAGGTATTCTGAGTATTGTGTAAGGTGGCGAGCGGTCTCGGACGTCAAGGTAATGCTATGTAGTTTCCAAGACCAACGTTGTGATGGATAGTCTCGAACGTCGAGGTAAAGCTCGGTAGTTCCCGAGACTGATACTGTGAGGGGAAGTCTCGGACGTCGAGGTAAAGCTCTGTAGTTCTCGAGACTTGTGGACAGCCTCAGACGTCGAGTTAATGCTCCGTAGTTCCAGAGACTGGGACCGTGACTCAGATGTCAAGGTAATGCTCCGTAGTTCCTAAGCTGGTTCACACTCAGACGTCGAGGTAGTGCTTTGTAGTTCCCGAGTGATTTATCTACAGATAGAATAAATGTGACCCCGGGGAAAAATTTGTTGAGATAGTGTGCGAGGTATGATGACTCGGACGTCGAGCTTGGAACTTCAATTCCTGAGCAAGTATGTGATATACCAACCGGTAGTGCACTTGTGATATTATGATTGGTATGGTACTTGTGTATTAGTGATGAATTGGCTATATGTGCATCTTTGGTGTGTCTGTCTATGGGATAGTGGTCTGTTGTTTATTATTATGCATTCAGGATTGGTAATTCTGACATGTGTGGATTTATCAGATACTGGATACGGTTTGGTTATGTTGCCTTGTTATGATGGTTTTATATGGATTATCTTGATGGTTGCTGTGTGGATTGTGTGTTAAGTGTTGTGGTGATTTATGTGTAGGTAGTTGTGATTTCTGACATTATTGGACTCTGGTTTGTGACATGAGACTATGTGATACTGTGTAATGGTAGCTTACAATGATTTCAAGTTGGATCTATTTGATGACATAATGGTTAAAGGTTACTTAAGAATGGTAATGATAATAATGTATGAATTGGGTGAGATTAAATTGAAATTAAATGTACATATGACTTTATACTTGAAACGATATTTCCTTGCGGTTCTAGTGGTGCTGAATTAATTAGACTTTGGATTTTATGGAATTTGATGATATTATAGAAATTACAATTTGGTATATTTTGCAAGGAAATTGGGTATAATGTGTTTGAGATTATTCCTGAGTTTCGGGAGGTGATTTTATACTTGTTGTGTCATGTTTATTAATGATGATTGATATATTGGGCTCAGTCTCAAGTTTTGTTATTTGATTTGGGTTTCTGAATTTCGTATGGGTTATGGAATTGTCTCCTTGATTTATGTGTATAAAATCAGATAAGGTTTGGATGTATATGATTGTTGTGCTAGTTTTGTGTTGATTATTGTGGTGAATTGTGTTCTGATTTCCATGACTTCTGATGTTTGGTTTAGGACGTGAGACTGCAAGACATTAACAAGATGAGCGATCTTATGTTAAATCCGGTATATATAGTAATAACATAGGGACATAACTCTATGGTTGTAATGTTTTGATTCGGATTATGAGTTAAGGATTTGTGTTCAAATGTGAAGGCTGTACAACTTAGGATGTTTTGGTCGTGACTTCTAATGGTATCCAGACAGGACCCACCCCGATTATCGCCTCGATAATCGGGAAGCATCCTGCACCCGTCTGACAATCGAACCCAAAAGACCGGAAAACCAAATAATAATACATCACACCCATTGTCAGACCAGGGAGATTAAACAAATACAACCGACTGGACATCAAGTCCATAGTTTCACAGAGCATAACATTACAAAACAAATTAAAGAACAAATCCTACTCTGTGAACTAACTACTCCGCAACGGAAAACTTTATGCCTCTGCCTCTGCCTCGGCGCTAGCCCCCGAACTTGTACCACGACCTGGAGGGTAGTTAAAACAACAAAGTGTGAGTGGACCGAAACAAAAGTTTGCAGAAAACAGTTTAAGGAAATCGGGGTTCGCCTCCAGTTTTATAACACACATGCATAACCAGATATTCGAAAAACCTCGTATCAAACATTCGAAATCCCTTTTTTCCGAAACACATGTAAAACGTTACAGAAAACCGTCGTAACTCATGTAAAATAATATAATATTAACCAAAATCCAGAAATCGTCATTTTGAAACATCACTTAAGTAAATCACGTAAAAACTGAATCAGTAATCACAATTAAGCGGTTGGATCCATCCGAGTCTTTAAACTCAATATCAGGCCTTCCCGGGATATCAACGAGTCTTTAAACTCAAAACATAATCAATAGGCCTCGGGGGTATGACAATAACCGAGTCTTTAAGCTCACGAGTCTTTAAACTCAATCCGGGTCTTTAAACCCAATTTTCCGGGCCCGCCCCCGTCATCAATTAACCGCGTCTTTAAACCCAAAACCAGATCCAACAATAAACCGGGTCTTTAAACCCAAAACCATTTATAAACACAATAAACTAGGATTCATCATGATCCGTTTTCCAAAAATCATTCCGAAATCATATCTTGTCATAATAGGACTTATGTTCGAATTCACATGCAAATTCCAAAACATGCAATTCCCGAAAGTCACTTCACAAATATAATCAAAACATCAAAAATACGTAACAAGCATAATCATATCCAAATACTCCATCAAAACATCATTCATGCATAAGAGAAAACTGTAACCTCGAAATGCGTGAAATACGATAATTATCTCTAAAAGCGTGAAATCACGTAAAACCGAAATATCATATTTATCAACATAAAATCATATGTGAAAACACAAGATAAATAAGTAAAATAGTCATGCATGCACAGTTTAGAAATCAAAAGTCCACTCACGGTTTTCGGACTCGTCAATCGCGCCCCGTGCGCTCCTCAGTAGCTTCGTAAATGTCCGGGTCTGTAAAAACGTACAGGGAGGGTTACAAATATCCCCAAATAACTCGTAAGATTTTCCCTAATTTTTCCGGATTTTTCCGCGTAATTAAACGTAAGGACCTAATCTTCCGAACCCTCGAAATTATCCCGAACGACTCCCGATCGACTCGAACTCTAAAGATAAAATGTTAATTAGACTGAAAGGATTAAGTTTCATGTTGACCGTGACCGGAGATGACATCACACGCGCCGTCACGCGCCGTCCAAAGTTACTGCGCGTGAAGGCCACGCGCCCAGCTACAGTGTCGTCTCTCCTACCCGACCAGCCTACTAAACGGGCCTTCAACCCACGACTCGACCCGAATGATTAACCTTCAATTCACACTCGAATCCTTCCGTTTTTGATCCTAACGTCTTCTCTAATCAATTAATCTTAGGTCTGTGCCATGAATTAACCTCGACTGTCCCTAAATCTGACCGTCGACCCGTGATCAACCAAACGGGTTGATCACCCAAACTCCATGGTTTCTAAACCAAACTCAAATTAACTTCACCAGTAGCTTAAAGGAATATAGATGAACCAGAAAATCCAATCAATTGACCCCATACTAACCTGGAAGTAGCCGTCCTCAAGCTCGAAAATTCTCAGAACCAGGGGCCTCAGTTCTTGGCCAACTCGTGATTGATGTCCTTCGAAATCGACGTGGTCGGTTTCCTATTGCTCCCAGAAGACTAATACGACCCTTGGTTTAGCTCAACAAGCCTCAGGAATTAAACTGGATTTTTCCCTCCATTTTTTTCTGGTTTTCTCCTCCCCGTCAGTTCCTCTCACTCTCAGCCCACACAACTGATGCAAAATGATGCCAAATGCAATCCTCTCTCCCTCCCCTACTCGGTTAATCGATCAAGTTGGCGGCAACTCGTGGGAATCCTTCAGCTGATCACTGTGCAGTTTGTTTCTCACAAACAGACCCCAAGATCAATTTTAAAACCTCACCCGTGCACGACATACAGTCCCAACCATCAAGCCTTGTTCCCAATATCCTTAATCCAATTAAACAAATTACTCTGATCAGTCCACTACAGGATTTAACAAAGAAATCGTGCAGGGCACTCACGGCTACACTCTGTTTTTCACGGTGGTGAACAGTAACCGCCGTGCATAATGACCAAAATGCCCTCAGGGCAATAATTATTAAAATGCCCTCCAACTTCCGTGACCCGTAACTTGGTCACCCGATGTCAGTTTCACGCGTGCCGCCTGTCGTTGTACTCGAGGCCTCGAGACGAACCTAACGGTCTTCGAGTCATGAGAAAATCAATTGTATTTCAAAAAGTCAATATTTTCCCCCTAATTGTCCAATTTACGGTAATGCCCTTGAACTTTCGAACGTCATAACTTTCACGTCGAGCGTCCGTATCGGACGTGCCGCCTGTCTATGATCTCGTGACGTCCCGAACTACGTCACGGTCATTGGTCAACGTCCGTTCGACCCTCCAATCAAAAAGTCAACAAATTGACCACGCCAAACACAGGGGAAAAAACGTCATTTTATTCAATATTTTACAATATTACATTTTCCGAATTTCCAGGGCATTACAATCTCCCCCTCCCCCCCTTAAGAAATTTCGTCCCGAAATTTCAAGGAAACAAATGGGGGAACTGTTCTCGCATCTGCGCCTCGAGTTCCCATGTGGCTTCCTGCACATTCTGGTTCCTCCAGAGGACCTTTACCAGAGGAACGGTCTTCCAGCGTAGCACCTTATCCTTTCGGTCCAAAATCTGTACCGGCTGTTCTTCAAAACTCAAGTCCTCTCGAAGTTCAATAGGTTGTTCCTCTAGTACATGAGATTCATCAAACACATATTTTCGTAGCATCGACACGTGGAAAACATCGTGGACTTTCGAAAGTTCTGGCGGTAGTGCTAACCTGTAGGCCACCTGGCCAATCCTCTCAGTAATCTCATATGGTCCGATATAACGAGGGCTCAACTTTCCTCGCCTGCCAAACCTCACTACACCTTTCCAAGGGGACAATTTCAGAAATACCTGATCTCCGACCGCAAACTCAAGATATCTAATCCGATGGTCCACATAGCTCTTTTGTCTGTCTTGGGCTGCCTTGAGCCTATCTCTGATGAGTTTGACCTTCTCTGTTGTCAATTCCACCAATTCGGATTTAGTCAGCTTCCTTTCACCCACGTCCGTCCAACACAACGGGGTTCTGCACTGCCGTCCGTACAAGGCTTCGTAAGGAGCCATCCCAATGCTCGCCTGATAGCTGTTGTTATAGGCAAATTCCATCAAGGCTAGGTGTGCTTCCCAAGTGCCTTGAAATTGAAAAACGCAAGCTCGCATCATATCCTCCAATATCTGGATGGTCCGCTCAGACTGGCCATCAGTCTGAGGATGAAATGCAGTACTGAAACGAAGTTTCGGCCCAAAGGCTTCCTGTATACTTTTCCAAAACCGAGTAGTAAACCTTGGGTCTCTGTCAGAAACTATGAATTCTGGAGTACCGTGCAAACGGATGATCTCATCGATAAACAACTGAGCCAACTGTGTCATCCTGAAGTTCTCTCGCACTGGCAAGAAATGAACTGATTTCGTAAGCCTGTCCACAATCACCCAAACTCCATCGTGACCTCTGGGTGTCCTAGGAAGTCCAAACACAAAATCCATCGTTATGTGATCCCATTTCCATTTCGGGATAGGTAGTGGTTGCAAGGCTCCATAAGGTCTTTGTCTCTCAGCCTTCACTTGCTGACAAATCAGACACCTGCTGACAAACTCAGCAATCTCTCGTTTCATACCCGGCCACCAATAATGTTCTCGCAATGTACGATATATCTTGGTCCCACCAGGATGCATCGCGTAGGCCGAACTGTGAGCCTCGTCCAAGATCTCCTTCTTCCATGCCTCATCGTCCTGCACACACAACCGTCCTTTTTTTAGTAAGGCTTCATCCTCTCTGACTGTGAAATCTTGCCGTTCACCGGCTTCCACTTCAATCCGAATTACACACGAGATAGGATCTTGAGATTGAGCCTCAACGATCTGATCGATTAAGAGTGGTCTTACATGAAAGTTAGCCAGCTAGACACCTTGGCTATCCAGTCCCAAATCAATGCTAGTCTTGCGGAGTTCAACCAATAGTGGCAAATGAAACGTCCGTAGATGTGCCACAGAATGCGTTGTCTTCCGGCTTAGAGCATCAGCCACCTCATTGGCTTTTCCAGGGTGGTACTCAATCGTGCAATCATAATCCTTAATTAGCTCCAGCCACCGTCGTTTCCTCACATTCAAGTCTTTCTGGGTGAACAAGTACTTCAGGCTCTTGTGATCGGTGAACAGCCTGCAAGTCGCACCATACAAGTGATGTCTCCAAATTTTCAGCGCATGCACAACAGCGGCTAACTCCAAGTCGTGCGTAGGATAATTGCGCTCATGCGGCTTTAACTGGCGCGAAGCATAGGCAATCACTTTCCCATGCTGCATTAATACACATCCCAATCCCTGTAAGGATGCATCAATGTACACCTCGATTTCCCCACTGTCGTCTGGAAGGGTCAGTATAGGAGCAGATGTCAACCTTTCCTTCAACTTTCAAAAACTACGCTCACAATCGTCATCCCAGAAAAACTTGATTCCCTTCCTCGTCAGTCGTGTTAACGGGGTAGCAATGGTAGAGAAACCCTCTACAAACCTCCTGTAATAGCCAGCCAAACCCAAGAAACTTCTGACTTCAGTGACGGTCTTCGGTTGTTCCCACTTCGCCACTGCTTCAACTTTCTGAGAATCCACACTGATCCCGTCAGTTGAGATCACATGTGTCAGGACCCGTCCCAAATATCACCTCGATACCCGGAACGAACCCTGCTCCCGTCTGACAATCACACTTAAGTACCCAAAATAATCTTAATACCACCATAAGCATAACTATCAGACGAAGGAGTAAATATAATACAACTGTCAGTCAGAGCATAGTCCTACAAAATGGGCATAAAATCCTACTATGCTAGTCTCGCTACGGAAGAACGTCATAAGCTCTATGCCTCAATCCCTTGCCTCAACGTTCACCCCAGCGCTATCACCACGACCTGGAGGGAAAATTTAAAAACCAAAAGATCTGAGTGGACTAAAATAAATAAAAGTTTCAAAACAGTTTATCATCAAATCAGAGTTAAGGAAATTAATAATAATAATATTTGTTCCCTACGTTTTGAAAACATGCATGCCCAACTACGTATTAGAAAAACTACAACATAAAACATCATAAGAAACAGAAACACTATAAAACGGGTATAATAAAAATCATATCATAAGCATCATAACTCGTGAATATCAAATCATTATTTTACTATCAAACCTGATGGGTCTATCCGAGTCTTTAAACTCAATCAGGCCTCAAATGTAATCCGAGTCTTTAAACTCAATAGGCCTATGGGGGTAATGTCATAAATGTCCGAGTCTTTAAACTCCTGAGTCTTGAAACTCAATCCGGGCCCGTCCCCCATCCATCAGAATATCCGGGTCTTTAAACCCATATCCAGATCCAGCAAATCCAATCCAAATTCAATGTAAAACCATTTCTAAATCCATAGCCAAACTCGAATTCGAAATCCCCGGTTCGAAGCCCTTTCGGCGTTCAGAACCGTCATTCCGAACCCAAATCCAGAAATACACTTTTTAAACCAAAACCCGCGATTAACAAAAATCATGTTTCATAATCCATTTATCACCATTAGAAAACAATTATATATTGAAATCCCCAAGTATGACATCAAAATCCGAAATCCAGTTTTTTCTCGAAAAACGTGCAAAAACTAGAAAATGTCTCGAAAAACGTGCAAACATATCAACCACATATAACCATCATCAAGAAGCATAAAAACATATTTAATATCATCAAACGTCAATAAAACAGTTAGGCATGCTCGTAAAGAAAGAAAAAGTCCACTCACGAATCTGAACGAGTCAATCGCGCTCCGTGCGCTCCTCGACCGCCTCAAGCGTCTCCCGTCCTGTCAATATGCACCAAATAGGGTCACAAATACATCAAGGATACTAACCCTAATTTCCCCAATTTTTCGGGAATTTATTCATTTTTTAATCTTAGACCCTAAACCGTCCGAATTCCCGAACTATCTCATAACATCGTCCGACTAACCCGAAAATCACACCAATGGATTCCTTAGGACATTTAGAACCAAAACCATGTTGGAAGGTTGGCCGGAATCCTCCCCAAGCGCCTCCACGCGCCGCCCAAAGTGGCTGCGCGTGGGCCTCACGCGCCTGCTACAGTGTTTCTTCTTCCTCGAGTCACCCGGTTCAACACAGTTGAACTGGCGTGACCGGTTCTCTGCAATTCCTCCACCATTTCAGTCCAATCCAATCCTAGAAGCTTCGTCCAATCCTTAGCAATCTATTCATGTCCTAACTTCGAAGAATCACGGTCTAAAACTTCGCGATTCCTCCCTCGAAAAACATAGCCCGTGGCCCCTGTTTTGGCCGCCGGCCACCCAGGTCCTCCCCCGTCACGGCGACCATCCTAAACGACTCCTAGGACCTCCATGAACCTCAACCTAACCTCAAAATCTCTCGACTTTAACCCTAAAGCCACGACTTTTGAAAACAAGAAAAACGGGAAAACAGGGGATTCGAGTCTCACCTGCGATTCAGCCTCCGCCGTCTGCACCGTCGCGTGCCACGGTGCTTGTTGGGTTCCCTGCAGTCACCTGAGCCTCCTATTGTCATGGTTTGAACCTCCACACGGCACAACCACCGTCACCGTGCCACCGTCACCGTGCCACCGTCTCTCCGTTTTCCCAAAAATCTCAGCCGTCCGCCGCCGTGTCTCCGTGCACGATTCCACTCCAAAAACACGATCACCAACTCACTCTTTTCTCTTTGTCACTCTCTCAATTCACAACCCACTCACCCACGCACTGAATCGATCACAACCTCTCCCTTTCTTCCTCTCTGTTTTCTGGTTCTCACAGCCCAAATATACGGTTTTGAACGTGTACAATGTGTGGCCTGCACACTTAGACTCTCCCAGAAGCCTCTAGCTTCCCCCCACGTGTCCACCTCCTCATGGACCAACACAAAATATCTAGCCCACTCAGCCAAGTGGCCTGATCAGATTGGGCTATGGAGAAAAAGACCAAATTGCCCCTAGGTGTACAAATTACCCTTTTACCCTCGAGCTTCTCAGACCCGTAACTATTCCATCCGACGTCCGATGACAGCATGCCGTCTGTCGTTGCACTCAGGACGTCGAGACCTATCTAACGGTCCTCGGTCTAAGTGAAAATCACAATTCTTCCAAAAGTCAACATTTTCCTCAAATAGTCAAAATTACGGTAACGCCCTCAATCTACCGAACGTCATAACTTTTTCTCCGACTGTCCGAATCGAACCTGCCACCTGTCTACGAACTCGTGACGTCCTAAACTACGTCACGGTCAATGGTCAACACTCATCCAACCTGTAAATCAAAAAGTCAACATTTAACGCACTATTCACAAGGGTAAAATCGTCCTTTATACAAATATTAACAAAAATTACATTTATACCCTTCTCGAAGGTACGGGTTGTTACAACATGCCCCAAGAAACTCACGCTTGTCAACCAAAACTGACACTTGCTGAGCTTCGCATGCAACTGGTTTTCCCTCAAGGTACCCAGAACCATCCTTAAGTGCTCCTCGTGCTCTCCCGCACTCTTCGAATAGACTAGAATATCGTCGATGAACACGATGACGAAGTGATCCAAGTATGGTTGTAACACTCGATTCATCAAGTCCATAAACGATGTGGGTGCGTTGGTCAAACCGAAAGGCATTACAAGGAACTCATAATGACCATATCGGGTTCTAAAGGCTGTCTTGGGTACATCCTCATCCTTAACCCGCAACTGATGATACCCTGAACGAAGATCAATTTTGGAGAAGTACTGCGCTCCTCGCAGCTGATCGAACAAGTCATCGATCCGAGGCAACGGGTATTTGTTCCTGACTGTTACTTTATTCAGTTTCCTGTAATCGATGCAGAGTCTCAAACTCCCATCATTTTTCCTCACAAACAACACCGGGGCTCCCCAGGGGGATACACTCGGTCGAATAAACCCCATCTCAAGCAGCTCTTGCAACTGTACCTTCAGTTCTTTTAACTCAGCTGGCGCCATATGATACGGAGTCTGAGAAATAGGTTGCGTACCTGGAACCAGATCGATGGTAAACTCGACATCTCGGTGAGGTGGCAATCCCGGTAGATCCTCCGGAAAGACATCCGGGAACTCCCATAATATCGGTATATCCTCCACTCTCAACGGTGCAGCTCGTGCGTCCATCACTTGAGCCAAGTATCCCTAGCACCCTTTCCTCAACAACTTACTTGCCTACAGGGCTGAAATCGATCCGACAGGAGTTGCTCGATGTATTCCCTGAAAGGTGGTTTCAGGTAACCCTGGGCTCCGAAAAGTAACCTTCTTATCGACACACTCGATAGAAGCATGATGGAGTGTCAACCAATCCATTCCCAAAATGACATCAAAATCGTGCAAGTCCAAGAGTATCAAGTCTGCTACCAAACCAACGACACCTACCATGACGGGACACTCCCGCAACACTTGATTTACCACAAATACATCTCATGTGGGCGTACTCACACCCATGTCACAGTCCAGTGCGGACACCTCTCTACCCGCCAACAACTCACAATCCCGCGATATAAACGAATGAGTAGCTCCGGGATCAATTAAAGCACAAACATCATGTCCAAAGATCGTGAGTGTACCTGTCACAACACCAGGTGCTGCCATGGCCTCCTGCTGCGTAACCGCAAAAACTCGGGCCTGTGGTCCAGCTGCTCGTCCACGGCCCCGGCCCCTCAGTCCACTAGTCACTCCAGCACCACCTCCTCTAGTACTCCCAGTCCCAGAAACTCCAGCTGTGTTCCGTCCCTGCTCTGCTGCACCCCGTCCGGCGCCACCACCCCGTGGCAAAGATGGACACTCCCTCCGATAGTGGCCCCGCTCGCCACAGATGAAACAGATAACACTGGAAGCATCTCGAGCAAAACCACCACTCTGCCGTCCTGTGGAAGCAACCGAAGTCGCGCTCGCCTGCGGAGCAGTCTGTGCCCTAGGCGCTCTGAATCCGGGACTCTAAAAGTTACCAGGCCTGCCATAACGATCATTGCCTGCAGATGAGGCTCCACCATAACGTCCCTTCTTCGGGGCTCTTTGACCATACGATCCAGGATATGAACGCTTTCGACGTTGTCCACCACGAGAGTACTATGGCCGTGTCGGGAGACTAGCCTCAACCCGCACTGCGACATTTGACAACTCTCTGAGGGTAGTAAAAGCTCCGGCCGTCACAATGGCCTGTATCTCACCTCGTAGGCCAAGCACAAACCTACGACATTTCTCAACCTCAGTAGACACAAAGGTAGGAGCAAAACGGGCTAGCATCTGAAATTTCTGCTCATACTCTGCTACGGACATGCTCCCCTGTTGGAGCTGCAGAAACTCGGTCTCCCTAGCATCACGGAATGAACGGGGATAGTACTGACCCAAAAGCCGTTCACAAAAGGTCTCCCAAGTCAGTGTACGGGCATCCCAACCCGACAACTCCAGAGTATACCACCACTCATAAGAAGATCCATCAAGCAAAAAGGTGGCCAACACAACTCGCTCCTCAGGAGGACAGTGCATCACAGCAAAAATCCGCTCAAACCGAGAAATCCAACGGTGGGCATCCTCGGGATCCGCTCCACCACTAAACACCGTAGCCCTAAGACGCTGGGCTCGCTCGATCGAAGCACTCTCGGCATCACTAACGACGCCATCATCAGGTCGTGGAGGGGGTTCACGTCGCGGAGGCATGGCCGATCCTCCTTTTCTGAAAGAGGCATAAGTTAGTATAATAATCGAGGCACACCCAAGTGCCAGACACGAACTGTAAACCTATGCTCCGATACCAATTGACAGGACCCACCCCGATTATCGCCTCGATAATCGGGAAGCATCCTGCTCCCGTTTGACAATCGAACCCAAAAGACCGGAAAACCAAATAATAATACATTACACCCATTATCAGACAAGAGAGATTAAACAAATACAACCGACTGGACATCAAGTCCATAGTTTCACAGAGCATAACATTACAAAACAAGTTAAAGAACAAATCCTACTCTGTGAACTAACTACTCCGCAAGAGAAAACTTTATGCCTCTGCCTCTGCCTCGGCGCTAGCCCCCGAACTTGTACCACGACCTGGAGGGTAGTTAAAACAACAAAGTGTGAGTGGACTGAAACAAAAGTTTGCAGAAAACAGTTTAAGGAAATCGGGGTTCGCCCTCCAGTTTTATAACAAGCATGCATAACCAGATATTCAAAAAACCTCGTATCAAACATTCGAAATCCCTTTTTCCGAAACACATGTAAAACGTTACAGAAAACCGTCGTAACTCATGTAAAATAATATAATATTAACCAAAATCCAGAAATCGTCATTTTGAAACATCACTTAAGTAAATCACGTAAAAACTGAATCAGTAATCACAATTAAGCGGTTGGATCCATCCGAGTCTTTAAACTCAATATCAGGCCTCCCCGGGATATCAACGAGTCTTTAAACTCAAAACATAATCAATAGGCCTCGGGGGTATGACAATAACCGAGTCTTTAAACTCACGAGTCTTTAAACTCAATCCGGGTCTTTAAACCCAATTTTCCGGGCCCGCCCCCGTCATCAATTAACCGGGTCTTTAAACCCAAAACCAGATCCAACAATAAACTGGGTCTTTAAACCCAAAACCATTTATAAACACAATAAACTAGGATTTATCATGATCCGTTTTCCAAAAATCATTCTGAAATCATATCTTGTCATAATAGGACTTATGTCCGAATTCACATGCAAATTCCAAAACATGCAATTCCCGAAAGTCACTTCACAAATATAATCAAAACATAAAAAATACATAACATGCATAATCATATCCAAATACTCCATCAAAAAATCATTCATGCATAAGAGAAAACCGTAACCTCGAAATGCGTGAAATATGATAATTATCTCGAAAAGCGTGAAATCACGTAAAACCGAAATATCATATTTATCAACATAAAATCATTTGTGAAAACACAAGATAAATAAGTAAAATAGTCATGCATGCACAGTTTAGAAATCAAAAGTCCACTCACGGTTTTCGGACGCGTCAATCGCGCCCCGTGCGCTCCTCAGTAGCTTGGGAAATGTCCGGGCCTGTAAAAATGTACAGGGAGGGTTACAAACATCCCCAAATAACTCGTAAGATTTTCCCTAATTTTTCCGAATTTTTCCGCTTAATTAAACGTAAGGACCTAATCTTCCGGACCCTCGAAATTATCCCGAACGACTCCCGATCGACTCGAACTCTAAAGATAAAATGTTAATTAGACTGGAAGGATTAAGTTTCATGTTAACCGTGACCGGAGATGACATCACACGTGCTGCCCAAAGTGGCTGCGCGTGAAGGCCACGCGCCCAGCTACAGTGTCGTCTCTCCTACCCGACTAGCCTGCTAAACAAGCCTTCAACCCGCGACTCGACCCTGATGATTAACCTTCAATTCACACTCGAATCCTTCTGTTTTTGATCCTAACGTCTTCTCTAATCAATTAATCTTAGGTCTGTGCCATGAATTAACCTCGACTGTCCCTAAATCCGATCGTCGACCCTTGACAACCAAACGGGTTGATCACCCAAACTCCATGGTTTCTAAACCAAACTCAAATTAACTTCACCAGTAGCTTAAGGGAACCTAGATGAACCAGAAAATCCAATCAATTGACCTCATACTAACCTGGAAGTAGCCGTCCTCAAGTTCGAAAATTCTCAGAACCAGGGGCCTCAGTTCTTGGCCAACTCGTGATTGATGTCCTTCGAAATCGATGTGGTCGGTTTCCTATTGCTCCCAGAAGACTAATACGGCCCTTGGTTTCGCTCAACAAGCCTCAAGAATTAAACTGGATTTTTCCCTCCATTTTTTTCTGGTTTTCTCCTCCCCGTCAGTTCATCTCACTCTCAGCCCACACAACTGATGCAAAATGATGCCAAATGCAATCCTCTCTCGCTCCCCTACTCGGTTAATCGATCAAATGGGCGACAACTCGTGGGAATCCTTCAGCTGATCACTGTGCAGTTTGTTTCCCGCAAACAGACCCCAAGATCAATTTTAAACCTCACCCGTGCACGACATACAGTCCCAACCATCAAGCCTTGTTCCCAATATCCTTAATCCAATTAAACAAATTACTCTGATCAGTCCACTACAGGATTTAACAAAGAAATCGTGCAGGGCACTCACGGCTACACTCTGTTTTTCACGGTGGTGAACAGTAACCGCCGTGCACAATGACCAAAATGCCCTCAGGGCAATAATTACCAAAATGCCCTCCAACTTCCGTGACCCGTAACTTGGTCACCCGATGTCAGTTTCACGCGTGCCGCCTGTCATTGTACTCGAGGCCTCGAGACAACTAACGGTCTTCGAGTCATGAGAAAATCAATTGTATTTCAAAAAGTCAACATTTTCCCCCTAATCGTCCAATTTACGGTAATGCCCTTGAACTTCCGAACGTCATAACTTTCACCTCGAGCGCCCGAATCGGACGTGCCACCTGTCTATGATCTCGTGACGTCCCGAACTACGTCACGGTCATTGGTCAACGTCCGTTCGACCCTCCAATCAAAAAGTCAACAAATTGACCACGCCAATCACTGGGGTAAAAACGTCATTTTATTCAATATTTTACAATATTACATTTTCCGAATTTCCGGGGCGTTACAATCCACACTTAGGATAAAATGGTTTCTTGAGTGGCCGGAGTCAAGGTTTTCTCTAGATGATTAATGCTCCGGATGTTAGCAATGTATACCATTGTTATACGATAAGGGGTAATACTCAAGTTTATATTTCACTTACTCGATTATGAGGTAAGCTGTAACTTAATTTGAGATATACTTGGGACATAAAGTAAATCATAATGATTAATTGAAAGTTAAATAGAGGAAGGCAGAATAGTAAGACTTAACAATTTGAGTACTAAAGTACGTTACAATGAGATGTTAGAGGAAAATAAGAGATATGGCAGGGAACAAGAACTTGGATATGTATGAGTAGTAAAATAGACCTATTTTTTTAGGCAATCCTTTTTCTTAAGTTTATTGTGAACATAAAACCTCATGAAACTACGATTTCGTGATATTCATATGATAAAGTTTATGGTACCTTGTATTACTGGTTATGACGAAGCTATGATATGATAATAATAGCGTTATTATGATATTATAATAAGATGCATGGTAACATATGATGATGTGATTGCCTACATGGATAATAAAAGAATGATGACATAGTATAATAAACTTAAGAATGGTAGTGATTGATAGTGAACATCGATGATATGAAATTGAGGAATCAGAAAATGGATAAGATGATTATTAACATGGTTGATGTATGAATATTTCCTATATATTTTCAAGTTTTGAATAACATTCTAGGTTCCATTCAATAGCTTTATATACATACACTGAAGATTAGATTGTATTGAAATTTCGAGGACGAAATTTTTTAAGGGGGGAGATTGTAACACCCCCGGATATTCAAAAACATAAGAATTTACCATCTTGCCCTTAAAAAGTGAAAATGTTGACTTTTTGTTCAGGAGATCGTATGGACATGCCGAAAGGACCATTATGAAGGTCTAGACTTCCTGAATACGTAGATAGGCGACATGACGAAAACAGAGATCAAATAAGACCGATATGGGTCAAGGAGGGGCAAATGTATTATGGTAATTTATGCTAGAAGGGTAGTTTGGTAATTTAGCCATTTAGACATATGAATCACATGCTAATTTCTAGAAACATCTCTAATATTCTTCTTACATATGTCCACCGACCTATACAAGTATATATGGGTATATGGATGTTTGAGAAAGGGGGAGTTCGGGGAACCATGGTCGAAAACATGGTAGGAGGTGACCCGAACACGAGAATCAAAGCAATGAGTGTTAAATAGCAAGGGATAGAGAACAAGAGGAAGAGAGTGAAGAAAAGATATAACAAAATGATAAGAACAAGGATAGGGAAGGACTGGGAAACATGGGAAAAGAGTGAAGGTTGGATGGAACTTGTAGGTTCCAGCGTTGGGTATTCAAGATAGGTGCAAGAAAACCAGCCAATGATCACTTCAAGCTGTTCCTGGTGGTTTGGCGACCCTTCTGAGCTAAGAAGGGACGACCCTAGACGTAGAAAAGCAGTAAAACTAGTCATGGACTCCATGGTCGTGAGCTTGGAAGTTCAACTATGAGAACCAGGTACCTTGTTCTTGTGCTATAGTTCCTCTTCTGGACTAGTATAGGTAAGCTTCGACGTTTAAAATGATGAACTAGGGTGTGAAAACATGAAATTTTAGTTGGGTCGGGCGACTAGAAAAACCAGAGATTCGGGTAAAAGATGAGGTGAACAGTGTTTTCCTTAAAAATACTGTAGCTAGCGCTTGGCTCTCACGCATAGCCTCGTTGGGAGGCGCGTGAGGGCGCATGAAGGCTTTCCTGGTGAGGTGTTCAACATGAAATATTTATCTTTTAATTTTCTGAGTTTTATTATATATTTTGTAGAATTTTTGGAAATTGTTTGGGCATCATTCTGAATATCTATCATATTTGGTTTATAATTTGAATATCCTTTAATTGTTTGCTAATTATGGAAATTGGGGGAAATTAGTATCTTTATGGTATTGACGTATTGTGGATTTTACGTGATTTGGTAATCTACATAAAGTAAGGGGTGATATGATAAGTTTAAATTAGCATAAATAAAGGAGTTATAGTAACTTATGATTAATTAGTGAGTTATTTAAATACTGTGACATGTAAAATAAGGTTAGATTAGTAATTCCACGCCTTGTTGGGACAGTGGGTTAGACGTGGGTGGTAAACCCACAAGGCTGGATTAATTTGGGTCATTGAATAAGGATTTGAATTAAAAGTTACAAACTCCCTTGTCTGATAAATAATTGTTAGACTCGAGCAGGTCCAGTCCCATTTGCATGGAAGTTGGGACGGGTCCTGTCACCTTACACTTGCAATTTGACTCAAACATTCGAGTCGTTGTATAGCTCTACTCTGCCTACAATTATACTTTGACTTAAACTTACGAGTTGGTGTACGGACATAATCGGCCTACACCTTACACTTGCAATTTAACTTAAACATTTGAGTTGGTGTGCATCCCTACTAGGCTTACACTTACACTTTGACTCACACTTACGTGTCGGTGTACGGTCCTACTCAGCCTACACCTTACACTTCAATTTGACTCAAACATTCGAGTTGGTGTACAACCCTACTAGGCTTAAACTTACAATTTGACTCACACTTATGAGTCAGTGTACAATCCAAAAATTCAATCACTACCCGATCTGCTACTATGGTCGTCATATAAACATGACTTAGAAGAAATAAGTAATTAAAGAGCTACGTTTCCATTGATAAGCAGACCTAACCTACTCGGTTTGCAAGAGCAATACAAAAATAAGGCCCTCGACCATACTTCAACATAAAAAAACACTAAGGCAAATACAAGGCACACAGGCTGATAGCTAATATAGCTCTTCCATCTTGGCATCAGGTTTCTCGGCCTTTGGCTGATCATCTAAACAAATGTGCTGATCCTCTGGCTTCTCGGTCATAGAATGACCCTCTGTCTGCTCCGCTTCGTTCTTATACTCTTCACCTTTGCCCTCAATATTGTCCTCTTCATTGGATGAATCCTTAGTGAACATCTCGGCGGTGATATTCCAACCGAGCCAGGGCATCAGGATTGCAACGTTTGAATTGTGCAGAAAGAAGTTCTTGAAGAACTCCCACTCATAGTTGGCGCCATAGTCATTCTTGATTTTGTCTTGTTCCTCACACTCCTTGAACTCCGCCACCGCCACCGCCTGTTCATGGCCTAGGGCCAGCTTGGTCTCTCTAGCAACCTTGACTCTGCCAAGCTCCTTCCAAAGCCAAGCAACGTTCTTCTCGGCTACCTCCGCCTTGGCCTAGAGCTCTTCGTTGGCCCTTACATCCTCTTGCATTTTCCTCTTCTCGGCCTCCAGCTGCAGAGTAAGGTCCGCCACCACCTTGATCGCCTTATCGGCCTCACATATCTTGGGTGCCAGCTCTTCCTACTTCCTCTTGAGTTTCTCCTTATCCCTCTAGGTCGAGGCTACTATCTTCTGCACCGTGGTAAACTGCAACTAGACCTCATTGATGGACTACACATCCAACTTATTAGAATGACACACTCTCAGTACATAAACCTTGTAACAACCCGTACCTTCAGGAAGGGTAAAAATGTAATTTTTGTGAAGTTTTGTAAAAAGGACGATTTTGCCCTTGTGAATAGTAGACGAAAAGTTGACTTTTGGTACTATCGATTGGATGAGTGTTAGCCCTTGACCGTGACGTAGGTTAGGACGTCACGAGTCCGTAGACAGGCGGCAGGTTCGATTCGGACAACCAGAGGAAAAGTTATGATGTACGGAAGGTTGGGGGCGTTACCGTAATTTTGATAAAACGAGGGAAATGTTGACTTTTTGGAGGACTGGTGATTTTCACGTAGACCGAGGACCGTTGGATAGGTCTCGACGTCCTGAGTTCAACGACAGGCGGCACGCTGTCATCGGACGTCGGACGGAAAAGATACGGGTCTGGAAAGTCTGAGGGTAAAATGGTAATTTGTGCAGGAGGGGTATTTTGGTCATTTTCCCTCAGCCCAATCAGATGAGGGCAAGTGGCAAAGATTTTTTGGGCTGGCCTATGGTTGGTGGACACGTGCAGGGGACTGGATGGTTCCACTACGTTCTCAAGTGTGCACGGCCACACTTTACCCTCATTTGAACCGTGCACACCTTCGAAGAACACAGAAACAGAGAGAAGAGTTGGGTGAGGCGGTGATCGATTTTGATGCTAGGGAGAGTGAAGAGTGAGTTGAGAGAGAGACAGTGAGGCAAGGAGGAGCTGGTGATCGTGGTTTGGAGTTGCAACCGTGCACGGAGGCGACGTGGTGGACGGCTGGATATTTGGGAGAAACAGAGGAGGCAGTGGACGGTGGTGGCTGTTGTGCCGTGTGGTGGATTGATTCAAGGCACTAGGAGACTCAGGAGGCTACGGGGAGTCCCACGAGCACCGTGGTCGGTGACGGTTCTCACGGCGGCGCCGGAATCGAAGGTAACCTCTTTTGCTCTGTTTTTTCGTGGATTTTCATTTCAAAAGTCGTGGACCTAGAGCTAGAATCGAAGGGTTTGGTGAGTGAAGTGAGGTTTAGGGAGGTCCTAGGAGTCGTTTATGGCGGTTGCCGTGACGGGAAAGTTCACGGTGGGAGGTGGTGCGACGGCGGGTACTCTGTACCCTGTTTGGCCGTAAATTTCAAACGGGAAATCGTGGAGTTAGAGGGTGAGTCGAGGGTTCCCGTGAGTTGTGTGTGGTTCAGTGAAGTCGTGGGAGGAGTCTAGAATGACCACCGTGAAGGGGGACGTGCTGAGTGGCCGGGAAGGAAAACAGAGGATTGTTTGATTTTTCTTTCGAGCTTCAGTTGTGAAGCTATGGATCGAGTCGAACCAAGAGAGTGAGGGAGATGAATTCTCTGAGAATGGACGAAGCTTTAGGTGAAGATAGGAGGGGAAACGGTGGCCGGACGGTGGAGAACGGTTCTCGCCGGTCCGGGTTGCCGTCTGGTGCGAACCGGGTTCGAGCAAGGAAGACGGTGGTACTGTAGCAGGCGCGTGAGGACCACGCGCAGCCACTTTGGGCGGCGCGTGGAGGCGCGTGGGGAGGAATCCGGCCAAGCTTCCAACATGAGTTTAGTCCTAAATGTTCTAACGAATCCAATGGTATCGGTTTTGGGTTAATCGGACGGTGTTACGGGATGGTTCGGAAATCCATACGGTTTAGGGTTTAGGATTAAAATATTATTAAATTCCCGAAAAATTGGGGAAACTAGGGAATGTATCCTAGCTGTAATTGTGACCCTATTTGGTATCTATTGACAGGACGAGAGACACCAGAGACGGTTGAGGAGCGCACGGGGCGCGAGTGACTTGTTCTGAACTGTGAGTGGACTCTTTCTTACTTCCGAGCATGCCTAACTGTTTTTATTAATGTTTTATGCTTTTTATGTGTGTTTATATGTGATTGAGATGTTTGCACGTTTTTCGAGACGTTTTCGGGATTTTGCACGTTTTTCGAGAAAAAACGGGTTTTCAGATTTTGATGTTATAATTCAGAAATTCAACCTAAAAACGTTTTCTGATGATGGTAAATAGGTTGTGGAATATGATTTGGGATTGTCCTATGGTTTTGTTATGAACATGGATCTTTTTCCGGATTTGGGTTCGGAATGTTGGTTCTGAACGCCGAAAGGGCTTCGAACTAGGGATTCCGAATTCGAGTTTGGTGATGGGTTTCGGAATGGTTTTACATTGAAATGGATTGGATTTGCTGGATCTGGATATGGGTTTAAAGACCCGGATATTGATTGACGGGGGACGGGCCCGGATTGAGTTTAAAGACTCGGGAGTTTAAAGACTCGGATATTTACGATATTACCCCCATAGGCCTATTGAGTTTAAAGACTCGGGAGTTTAAAGACTCGGATTTATATGTGAGGCCTGGTTGAGTTTAAAGACTCGGATAGGTCCAGCAGGTTTGATCGGAAAAAGTGTTTTGATGTTTATGCTCTGGTTTCTATATCAGTTTTATAGTGTATCTGTTTCTTATGATGTTTTATAGTGTTTCTGTTTCTTATGATGTTTCATATTATGATTTTTCTAATACTTCGTTGGGCATGCCTGGTTTTAAACCGGAGGGAACAAATGATTATATTTCCTTACTTTGATTTGCTGGTAAACGGTTTTAAAAATTTTATTCCTTTTGGTCCACTCACACCTTCTGTTTTTTTAATTTCCCTCCAGGTCGTGGTGATAGCGCTGGGGTGAACGTTGAAGCAGATATCGAGGCATAGAGCTTCCGACGTTCTTCCGTTGCGGACTTAGACTTGTAGGACTTTTGGTGCCCATTTTGTAGAACTATGCTCTGGATTATTGTTGTATATATTTACTCCTTCGTCTGATAGTTATGCTTATAGTTGTATTAAGGTTATTTTTGGGTACTGTAAGTGTGATTGTCAGACGGGAGCAGAGTTCATCCCGAGTATCGAGGTGATATTTGGGACGGGTCCTGACAATTGGTATCAGAGCATAGGTTGTGTCAATTTGTGTTGGGTCTAGGTTGTTATACTAACTCTATGCCTCTTTCAGCGTACGATTGATCATGCCTCCGAGACGTGAACCCCCTCCACGACCTGAAGATGAAGCGGCGAGAGGGACTGAGAGCGCTTCGATCGAGAGAGCCCAGAGGCTTGGAGCTACTACGTTCAGCGGTGGGGCTGATCCCGAGGAAGCTCACCGATGGATCACCCGACTAGAACGTATTTTTGGGGTGATGCACTGTCCTCCCGAGGATCGGGTATTGTTAGCTACTTTTCTGTTGGATGGAGCTGCCTACGAGTGGTGGTACACGCTGGAACTGTCCGGCTGGGATGCACATACCGTGACTTGGGAGACTTTCCGGGAGCGGTTTCTAGATCAGTACTATCCTCGTTCTTTCAGGGATGCGAAGGAAGCGGAATTCCTTCACTTGAAGCAAGGGAACTTGACAGTTGCTGAGTATGAGCAGAGGTTCCAGATGCTATCTTGTTTTGCTCCTGAATTTGTGGCGACTGAGGCGGAGAAGTGCCGCCGGTTTGAGTTGGGCCTCCGGGGAGAGATCAGGGCCATAGTGACAGCCGGCTCTTTTTCTACATTCCGAGAGTTGTCTGATGCTGCTGTCAGGGTGGAGGCCAGTTTACCTGCTCGACCACAGTATTCGGGCAGTGTTCGACGCCGAGAGCAGTCATTTCCAGGAGCATCGAGTCAGAGGCCCCCGAAACGGGGTAATTTTGGTGGATCATTATCGGTTGGTGGAGCCCGGTTTGGCAGACCAGGCAGTTTTCAGGGCTCGGGATTTCGAGGAGCTAGGTCACAGCCGACTCCTCAGGCGAGTGCGACTTCAGTGGCTTCTACAGGGAGGCATACCGGTGGACCCGGTAGGGATACTTGCTTCTATTGTGGAGAGCGAGGACACTTCCGTCGGGAGTGCCCATTGTTAGCTCCGGAGGGTGGAGCAGGCAGAGGTGCAGCAGAACCCGGGCGGAGTACTGCTTCAGTATCAGGGGCGGCAGGCCCTAGGGGTGGCGGTGGTGCCACGAGCAGTTCCAGAGGGCGCGGTAGGTCATCGGGACCTCAGGCGCGAGTTTTTGCGATGACTCAGCAGGAGGCTAGGTCAGCACCGGGAGTGGTGACAGGTACACTCACCATACTTGGTCACATTGTTTTTACTTTGATAGATCCCGGGGCTGCCCATTCATTTATAGCTCGGAGTTGTAGTTTGGTTAAGGAGAGGGAGGTGTCTACTTTGGATTGTGCGTTAGGAGTGAGTACACCTACTGGGGAGATGTTGGTAGTGACTCAGGTACTGAGAGAGTGTCCGGTGATGGTAGGCCAGGTGGAGTTACTGGCAGATTTATTACTCTTGGATTTACGGGACTTTGATGTGATCTTGGGTATGGACTGGTTGACGAGACATCATGCTTCTATCGAATGTTTCGATAGGAGAGTGACTTTTCGGAGTCCCGGATTATCAGAGACTACGTTCCAGGGGGATCAGCGTGCACTTCCTACGGGAGTTATTTCGGTACTCGAGGCTAGCAAATTGTTACGTAAGGGGTGCCAGGGTTACTTAGCTCATGTGGTGGATACGCGTGCTACGCCAGTGAGGGAGGAGGATATACCAGTGGTACGGGAGTTTCCCGATGTCTTTCCCGAGGAGTTGCCAGGACTACCCCCACATCGAGATCTTGAGTTTACGATTGAGCTTCTACCAGGTACACAGCCTATTTCCCAAACTCCTTATCGTATGGCACTTGCAGAATTGAGGGAACTTAAGGCCCAGTTGCAAGAGTTGGTCGATATAGGATTCATTCGACCGAGTATGTCACCTTGGAGAGCACCTGTTTTGTTTGTCAAGAAAAAGAACGGAGGATTGAGATTGTGTGTGGATTACATGCAACTGAATAAGGTAACTATTCGGAATAAGTACCCCCTACCCCGGAATAAGGTAACTATTCGGAATAAGTACCCCCTACCCCAGTTAGCAAATGGTTACCGAGGAGCTAGACGAGTCGAAATCAATGACTGACTCACCCTCGGTAAACAACCTAACGTTTACATCCTCCCCACGTCTTTCCAGCATCTCCTAGATCCTCTGATCCAGCCGAGGGGGGGACGGGGGATGAATGTAGTTCGGTGAAGGCCTCTAACTGTACCTTAAGCTGTGTTTGGTCTGGTGACAGAAACGACTCCTCTGTCTCAACATCCTTCTCTTTAGGAGTCTGGGGAGAAATTTTTGACCTTGTTTTCGCCACTCGGTCAACCTTCTGGTCGGTGTGCCCAGGTTGTTTAGTTGTCTCTGGCTTCGCTCGCTTCCTCTTGTTAAACATGTGATCTAACGACTGCGTGACTTTCGAACCAGGGGCTTTGCGCTGGGAGTCCTTCTTAGCCTTTATTCTGAGTGCCAAGGCATCCTTGTATATTTTCTTGCCGAGGTGGAGCGGAACTGAAACATCGAGAAAACAGTCAAGAAAATAAAATCAATAAAACAAAACCTCTACATGATGATAGAAACTTACCCTTGTCAGTGTCAATCAGGCTGGCATAGTGCTGAAAACTTGGCAACCGAAGGATGTGTCGGCTACGTTCCAAGTTGTCCAGCTTTGATTTCACCCTTTGGACATTTCCCTTCTCTTCCGCAGTGATCTCCTCATCCAGAAACAAACATGTACACAGAGAACATGGTCAGACACAACACAAAAACTTAGTGAAAGAAACAAGACTGCATGCACATTATATGATCGACACTACAACACTGAGATGATAAGGCACCTTCAGTCTGAAACTTACTTGATATAGGGTACCCTTCGGTGTTCCCTTCCCAGTCGGTGCTAACTAAACAAAAGTTTGTTTTGTAAGACTTCTAGGAGGTCGACATATCAAGTATGAACTTGCCCTTCTTGTTTTTCTTTTGGCACCGAGCGAAGATTCTCCCATTGCTCTGTTTTTGGAAGCTAAACTCATACAGGTACATCAGTTGAGAGTAGGCTCAGGCTACTCTGCCCACCAGAAGGCCGTGAAGAAGGAGCAGAGCACAATCCACACGTTGGGGTTGAGCTAACCGAGTGCTATCTCCATCTTCTTCACCATGTTTTGCAACCAGGGGTGCAAAGGCAGATGAACCAAGTGGTGTGTTAGCTCGGTATAAAACAACGCCATACTAGCTAGGGGTTACTCGACAACTCGCCCTTCTTCGGTAATCACGTGATCACCAACTTGGGCACCCAAATTCTATGCTCATCTTTGGCAACCCATTCTCGGTCTCCTTGTTCATCATCTCATCCACGGTAAAGTCGACTTTTTTTATCGGTACAGTGTCCAAGACCCATCATTGGCCAACGTAACCTTGGGCATTCAAACTGACCCTCTATGTCAGCCAAGGGTCAGCTTTAATGCCTTATGCACACCCACCTTCACTATGGTCTTGGCGTCAACCAAAACATTGCCATCACTCGTGCGGTCGGTAACCAATATTTTAGGGGCCGAGTCATCCTTCTAACAGGAATTCTCGGCCACCCCTTTACCTAGCTAAGACCTTTCCCCTACGTCGGCTGAGTTGGCTTATCCTCATTATCGGATGCGGGTATCAAAATTTTTACACTACTATTTGAGGACTCGCCGACCTCTGAGCCATAACACTTCCCCTCCAATGCTGAGTTACTATCCTCGGACTTAAAAAAAAACCAAGATAGGGAAAACACAGCTCAGAGACCAACCCAGATTTTGGAAGATCTGACAAAAAAATCAACAAAGTTCATGCTCAGTTTTTCACAAATTCCTAATTTAATCGAAACAGTTAGAGATATCAACACTTACTGTGTTTTTTCGAGGCTGAGAGGGCATAACGGAAATCGCACCATCGTAAGAACCCTCACCGAGAACTTGATCGGAAATCTCCCTTGAAACTGATAGAGTTTTGCCCAAATTCTCATATTACAAGTGAGAAAATCAGTGGAGGACCCTCTTATTTATAGAGCTTTGACATGGAAAACGAGGCGTCACTACCTTCCACGGTCGACACGTGTCCCAAACCACAGATCCGACCACCATGTGTCTCACATCTAACTAAGGGAGATCAAGCACCCCGGATTGACAACTGACCTATGTACATCATCACCAACTCAACTGATGTCAGCTAACCCCTTTCAAGCCAACCGACTTCACTATGGCCCACAGGCCGACCAAGGCCCTTAACCAACTCTAGTAGGTTCACTAAGCCACGCACATCGCTCGGCGGTCTCTATTCAACACAATGCTTTGGGCCTCCCCAATCAGCACTGATCTGTCCACACACGACCCTGTTCATCCCACACCTAGTAGCCTAATCAACTTTGAACACCGTGACCACCGAGTTCTATTCTACACACACCGAGACATTTTATGTACAAGGGTTGATCGAGATGTTTACACCGAGATACCTTCAATGACACACTGACCACATGTCCTTCTAACCCATACACGAGAGCAGCTCAGCGACTTCGTTCGACCAAGGCACTTGGGGGACTACTGGAATACCTCCCACCGAGTCTAGAAGAATGAGACAAGTCCCCGACCAAGAAATTCCACCTAAGTCAAGAACTTTGGGGATTTCCGTTGACATCATATCTTACCAGACTCATTGGGTCGTATGCCCAAAATCCCAAACACCAAACATGGGCCCGATAATGGGCCCAAGAAGGGATGACACGTGGAAACATTCTCACCCTCGATCTACGTAACACATGTTAACATGCAAATCGAGGAGCATTTGTCCCACATCAAAATTATAAGAATTAAACATTCCACTCATGCATATATAAGGGGTACACATTCCTCAATAAAAGGCAACTAATATTTACTATTCATTATTACTCTAACAAACTTACCATTTTCCGTTTCCTCTTGTTAACAAAGTTACTAACTTGACCGTTGGAGAACCTTAGGCCAGCACCAGCTCGGTGCCCATACTAACGGGAAACCCATGACTCTTCCTAGTTGACAGGTTACGAAGAAGGACACACATCACCTAGTGATTGGGCGACAAGTAATCGACCGTTAAAAAATTTCTTACTTCAACAGTAAGAAACAAGGAAAATACATCTAAGAGAGTAGGAACTAGGATGCCTTTTAAACAAGCATCGCTCAAGGAACTCCTAAAGACCATGCTTGAGAAGCTACACAATAAAGAGAGCGAGCTCACGATAGGCCCTAAAGAGGCCAATCTAGCCACACCATTTTCTTCATTTTAGACTTGCCTAAAAGAATATATTAAAGTTTCATAACATTCACCAAAATATTTGTTAGGCATTGAGGAGCAGAACATCAACTGTTGACGGAGGTTAGTACATGACCGATGGGGAACAGTATCTTAAACATGAGCCTCTAACAACTTTGCAACTACAAAAAAAAATTAGAATGAATATTCACAAAATGCTACTAAACTTAACTGATTTTCTCATACATTCTCAAATTAAAAAGTAATCATTTTCTACTTAATTAAGAAAACTAGAGATGAAAGGAAACAAACAATGCTTCAGCGGAATAACCAAGTTAAGAGAGATAAAATCCTAGTTAGCCAAGGAATTAAGTGTCCGAAGATAATCTTCCTATTTATTTATTGCTATAATCTTTGTGATACTCTAGAGCCTTGATTGATCTTGTGGACTTTCTCAACTCAGTTGTAGCAACTGGATTCTTTCCCATTGACTTCTTAGGTATGATAGCAGACTCCTTGAGTTCAAAAGATCTCGACCTCGAGTCAAAATGAGGGTCTTCATTCTCTCCATGGTAAGTTCGTAAGTCAACAACATTAAATATGGGTGAGTGAGACAACAACATCACTTGGCAATTCAAGTACATAGGCATTCTGACCCATCTCTTCAATATTTTGTATGGTCCTCCCCCTCTATCATGCAACTTACCAAAATTTCCACGAGGGAAACTTTCTTTCCACAAGTTAATCCACATTAAATCCCCTTCTTGAAATTCAATGAAATGCCTCTGTTTATCATCTTTCTCTTTGTACTTGGTATTGCTCTCCGTAAGTTGAAGATTAACACGTTCATTAATTTCTCTTAATGTGATCAACATGTCCATCATTTCACCACTAAAACGATCCTCTACTGGTAAAGGAATCAAATCAATTGGGCTTGAAGGATTGTGACCATATACTACCTCAAATGGACTTATGCCAATACTCCTATGTCTTGTCTTGATTGATTATAAGCAAACTCGGCATGGGGGAAAACATCGCTCTATCTTTTCTTGTTGCTGCTGACCATCGACCTCAATAAGTTCCCAAGTGTTTAGTTGGTAACCTCCGTCTGATCATCCATTTGGGGATGGTGGGCACTACTAAACTAAAGCCAGCTACCCATTTTATGCCATACATAAATCTCAAGGCTTCATTACCAGAATATAGAATGAATTTTTTGTCCCTCACCATCAAAAAAATTAATTAAATAATAGAAGGGCTTTGTGATGTCCACAATAGTCTCCAAATCATTCCAAAATTATTCATTCTTCACAGTTTGTGAAATCATATCACCTAAAAGTCTTGTATTTGCATCTCTAGTGTTCAACCAGTCTTTCCACTTTTAAAGAATAATAGTAGTAGCTAATGCTTCTCTATAATCGAGAATTCTCGTCAACAATATATAATGTGATGCGAACCTTGTTTTCACAACTCTAAGTAATTGCAACTTTGATTAAGTTCTAAAGATAGTCAAAGCATGCGTGTGATTTATAAAATATTTAACAATACGTTTTCCAATTGAATTAGTATTGCTAAACCACTCAAAATTGTTTGCAAGATCCTTAAAAATCAGATTTAAAGTATGAACAACACATGGAGACCAAAATATATGTTTGTGTACCTTCTCAACTTCGGTCCCAGCGAGCTTACAATTTGCTGCATTGTCAGTCACTACCTATAATACGTTGGATGGTCCTATTTCTGCAATTGCGTCTAGTAGATATTGAGAAATTTGTAGACCAGTTTTTTCTATCCCTGAGAAGTCATCAGCATAGAGAAACATAGATCCTCAACTATTTACCGCAATTATATTAATAAGGGGATTATACTTAACATTGGACCAACCATCTGATACAATAGAAACACCATGAGAGTACCAAGTATCTTTAACTAGAATCAAGTCTTTTTCAACATGCCTTTTGCACTCATCTAGTAAACTAACTCTTGCCTTTTCAAAAGAAAGAAGCTTGTAACCCTTGGGTTCATTATTTATAGTAGAAACCATCTCATGAAATTGAGGATTTCTCACTGAAGAAGATAATTGGTTTTCCTTCTTGACTGAGAATAACTCCAATGTAAATTTTAGATGAATCACAATCCACCTCAAAAAATTTATGGAAATAAGGAAGAACTAGTAATACGGCTTCAGTCATAGCCTTTTTAATAGCCTGGAAACTCTTCTCTGCAACTTCAGTCCATTTGAGGACATTATTCTTCACGTAGTCAGTCATAGGTACCATAACAGAGCTGAAATTTATGATGAATCTTCTATAGAAAAAGGCTAGGCCATAGAAACTTCACACGTCATGGAAAGTTTTAGGGGTTGCCCTATGTTGTACTGCTTCAATTTTTTTCTATCCATCTTAATACCATCAACTGTGATTACATAGCCTAGGAAAATTAAGCTTTCTATCAAAAATTCACATTTCTTCAAATTAGCAAAGAGTTTTTGCTCCCGTAGAACTTCAAATATTTTTCTAAGTGCTCCATGTGTTGGAACATCTGAGGACTATAAACCAAAATATCGTCAAAATAAAAAACTACAAATTTCCCCATAAAAGGATGAAATAACTGGTTAATGAGTCTTATAAATGTGCTAGGAGCGTTGGTTAATCCGAAAGGTATCACCATTAGTTCAAATAAACCATCTCGGGTTTTATAGGTTGTTTTCTACCCATCACGCGGCCTCATCCGAATTTAGTGATATGCATTCCTCATGTCTATTTTGAAAATATTTTAACTCTTGACAAATGATCAAGCATGTTATCAAGGTGCGGGATTGGGAATCTGTACCTCACAATAATCTTATTTATTGCTCGACTGTCGATGCATATACGCCAAGTTTCATCTTTCTTTGGTGTGAGCAATGTCGGCACTCCACATGGACTCATGCTCTCTCGAATCAGCCCCTTATTCAGCAATTCTACAACTTGCTGATTAAGCTCTTCGTACTCTTGTGGACTCATCTGATAATGAGGTTTATTTGGTAGAGTTAACCTTGGAATTAGATCAATGCAATGTTGGATGTCCCGTATAGGGAGTAATCCATTGGGTAACTCTTCGGGAATCACATCATTAAATTCCTGCAAAAGTAGAGTTAATTTGTCTGGAAAATTAAGAATTTCAGGACCTGCCTATTATATCACCATCATGAATATATCTCCCATATCTTTTTCTTCCTCGAGAAACTTTCCTTTTCTTAGAAAGTTTCCAACACGAGTCTTCATTGGCCTGTGCATGAATTCAAATTTTGATGAAGGCGCAGGTGTTGTTGAATCCATCATGCACAACCATTCGGTCAAATTTCCATGGTGGCCCAACAATAAATGGCACACATTTGTTGGAATTACATCACACCATTGAGAATCTTGGTAATTTTTCCCAATGGTGAATGTCATTAGGTAGCGTTGATTCACCACTAAGTTGTTCCCTCTCTTAATTAACGCAAGATAATTTGTAGGGAATTTTCTTAGCTTCGGCCTTCAAATTCAGCTTGTCAACCATTTCTTCAAATTCAAATTAGCTTAGCTTCGTTCTATATGACCTCATCTTCATCATTATCTAGATGTTCATCAAATATTGTCAATGTGTCTTTCATCACATCGCTAGTCTCCTCAAGTTCTTCATACAAACTCACAATTTTAAAGTTAGGACATTCATAAGCAATATGTCCTATGTCAGAACAATTGAAACATTTGACTCCCTTCGGTTTTCTCCCCTTCGCTCCCTTCTTTGAAGACAGAAAAATACTCCGGTGCCTGAATTGTGATCTTTCACCACCTCTTTTTTTACTGGTTCAGCACTTGATGGGCCTTTAGTCATCCAAAAATTCTTTGACTCCAGGCCCTCTCCTCCATAATGCCTAGAGGGAGCTTTCAACTACTTCTTAACTTCAATGGCCAGCTTAAAAACATCATCATAACTCCTATACTGCTGCAAAACCACTACGTACATCATGAATTTCCCTATGCAATCCTCCTAAATATTGTGCCACCGTACGCTCTCCTTCTTCAATTAGCCCACACCTCATTATTAAGAGATCAAAATCTCCAGTATACTCTTCAATTGACTTGGTTCCTCTTCGAAGATTATGGAGTTTCAAGAAATTGTTTTGAAGATTATTTACACACAAAAAATACCATTACGGGCCTCGTTGGGGGGGGGGGGGGGGGGGGGGGGGTGAGTTGAGAGATTAAAGACGCAATCCAACTTAAGGCCCAAGCCTAGCTAATATCCATAGCAGGATCATGGGGAAGCGCGAGAAATGAGTCACAGGCAACTCTGACACAGTATCAAAAACTATCGAAACGGGCAAGGGGAAAAGTGACCAAAGCCGTTGCAACTGAAATACACACGGGAATGCACATGACGACCATCCACTACCCCATGCTGCCTATAAAAAGAGAAGAAGACCTCTTCTAAAACGACAACCAACTCAACTCAAACAAATACAATTGATCAAACCCAATCGATTACAACAACTGAAAAAACTTTCAAAAGTTTTCTTTGTTACTCAAAAGCTAGCCTTCTTGGAAAAACCTATATCCTCGACCCAATCCTGGACTCAGTTCTTCTCTCTCAGCCCCTCTCAAGAGCCTGCAATGACAAGACCCAACCTGACTACACAATAATAGTACACTCGGGTCCTGCTCTTGTCTGACAGAAACGTTGTTAGATAAGGGATAATGTAACGACCCGTCCCGAATTTCGGAATTAGATTAGTGACTAATCAAGGATCAGTAAGGTTAATCGGTGATTACTCGAGCGAAATTGGACGAACGATGTAAAATGACCGTTTTACCCCTGGTCGTGGGTAAAATGTTGACTTTTTGACCGGGATGTCCGATGGTCGAGGGCCAACGATCATTACGTAGATCGGGTCGATATGAATCCATAGACAGGTGGCACGCTGAAATCGGACTTCGAACAGAGAAGTAATGGGTCACGGAAGTTCCGAGGAACTATTGCACGTTTTACTAGACGAATGCCTTTTGGCATTAGGTGGGCCCCATATGTAACGACCCATCCCGGAGTCGAGATTAGTGAGGTGATTAGTGGTGGATTAACTGGGTTAATCGGTAGTTAGTGGGTTACTTTTGGACCTTGGGCGCAGAATGACGATTTTGCCCCTAATTGGGTAAAATGTTGACTTTTAGTTCAGGCGGTCAATTGGGAATTGACTGATGACCGTAACGTAGTTTGGGGCGTCACGTGTCCGTAGACAGGTGGCACGCCCGATTCCGACATCCGAGGAGGAAGTTATGATGTTCGGAAGGTCGAGGGCACTTTCGTAATTTGGTTAAAATAGGGGGAAAAGTTGACTTTTCACGTGATAGAGTTTTTACGCGTAGAACGAGGACTGTTAGGTAGATCTCGTCGTCCTGAGTTCAACGACAGGCGGTATGCTTTCATCGGACGTAGGACGAGTGAGATAAGGGTCTAGAATGACGAAGGGCAAAATGGTAATTTTGAGTTACAAGGGCATTTTGTTCTTTTTGGTGCTTTGGGAATTGTGAAAATAGGATGAGGACAAGTGTATAGGAGAGATTGGATATTTTGAGAGGGACCATGGGATTGTGGACACGTGTGGTGTGTGTAGTGGGTTCTAGCCTTGTGCACGGTGCAAGTATTTGTGTGTGCATCGTGTTTGTTCGAAGAAGGGAGAAACGGAGATTGAGATTGAGTGAAAATTGGTCGAGTAGTCGTTTGTGCTTGTGTGTTCTGGTGACTGAGTGAGTGACTAGAGTTGAGTGAGAAGTAGTGAGTGAGTTGGGAGGGCTGCTCGTGTGAGGAAAACTTGGTGTGTGAGGGGTGAGTTCTCAGAAAAACAGAGAGGTGTTGAGGGAACTTGGTGATGGTGTTGCCGTGTGTTGATCCAATTAGGATTGAGGGAAGGCTAGGACGGGCCTGTGAACCCTACAGAACGCGACGATGAGCACGGTGGTGGACGACAAGCAGGTAATTTCTTATTCCCCTCTATTTGCTCTGTTTTCCGTTTTGGTTCAATTTGAAAGTTGTGGCTTTTGGGGCTACGTCGAGGTGTCTGGTAAGTCCTAGTCGACTCACTAGGTCCTTAGGAACCTGTAGATGTCGAAGACGTGATGGGGGGTGACATGGGTGGTCGGATTGAAGAACAGGGGTTTTTGTTAGTCACGGGTTCGAGCTAGGGACGACGGGTTAGAGGTCGTGTTGTTGTGTTTGGTTGAGGGGAATGGATTCCTAGGATCAGGATGAAGCTATTGGTGGAAAGAGGGACTGAATTGGTTGCAGGTTGACGGAGAACCGGTCACGCCGGTTCAGACCGGCTGACCATTGAAGAAGATGACGAACAGTGTTTCTGTTCAGGCGCGTGAGGCCCACGCGCAGCCACTTTGGGCAGCGCGTGCGGTGGTTTTTGGGGAACCTTCCAACTAGGTTTTTGGTCTAGACGTTGTAACAAATCTTTTGAGATAGGTTTCGGGTTAATCAGATGTTGATTCGAGTTAGTTCTGCGGGATCGAAGGTTTAGGGTCTCGGTTCGTTATGTTTAGAACCCGGGGAATTTCGTGGGGAATTAGGAGAACCTTGGTGGACGTGTTAGTGACGTATGTTGGTGCCTTGTGACAGGTTCGGGAATCCCCGAGGTGGATGAGGAACGTACGGGACACGAGTGACGTGCCCGGTAACTGTGAGTGGACCCCTTCTCTATAATTGAGCATGCATAACTGTTTTTCTATAATTGTTTTATGGTTTTACATGTGATTTCATGATTATCGAATATGTTATAACTGTTCTATATAATTGCACGTTTTACGAGAAAGCTACGGTTTTTAGCACATTTTACGAGGAAGCTTTGATTTCTGATTTCGATGCCATGATTTTGGGATTTCAAACGAGAAGTGATTTTCAATGATTATAAGTGGATTTTGATACATGATTTGATGATCAAGGTTTTCGGTTTTAGAATCGGATTTCAGAAAGCGGAATTTGGTTTTAAAGTTGAAAAGTGGAATTCGGGATTTGGGTTCGGAATAACGGTTCTGGATGCCGGAAGGGCATTAGACCAGTAATTTCGGATTCGGGTTTGGATACTGATTTAGAATGGGTTTTCAACTGGTTTTGAATTGGATTTTCTGGATCTGATTATTGGGTTTAAAGACCCGGATATTATGATATGACGGGGGACGGGCCGTTAGCAAAGTCAAAGTCAACGCTAACGTTAGCAAAGTCAATGCTAACGTCAGCTGGTCAAATTCAACTGTTTGACGTTAGTAAAGTCATTGCTAATGGCAGCTGGTCAACTGGTTAATGGCTAACCGGAGAAGACGACCGGCTCCACCGTAAGCCGCCGTCTCTAGCGACCGAAAAACTCCGTTGTTGTCTAATTTTTCAAACGTTCATAACTCTCTCATTTCTCAACCAAATTCTACGTTCTATATATGGAAATCATGCTACTCGAGCCCAGGAATCCAAGTCTGAACCAAGAAATTGAAAAAAGTACCTGGTTATGAAGATATGGTCTCCCAAAGTTTTGGCAAAACTTTGAATCGCTATTTCGGCCACTCCTATCATCCAAAACCTTCCATTCTTGCACCTACAAGCTCGTATGAGCTCAAAGAACATGATTGTGGGCCTAGAATCGATCCAAAACAAAAAAAAACTCAAACACAAATCCCCAAAACCCATGACCTTACCTTTTCTGGCCACCTCAGCCCCAGCCTCTGTCCATCCTTGCCGTCTCTGTCCTCTCTATCTCACTTCCTCACTCTGTCTCTCTCAATAGCCAAGGAAGAAGATGATGGAAGGGGGGAGTGGGGTGGGTACGAGTTTTGGAAGAAAATGAAGAAGATGAATGAATGAAGGATGATGATGATGATGATGATGCATGTGTGTATGGAAATGGGCCATACGGTGGGTGACAAGTGTCACTCATCCTATGGTCCAAAATCAGATATTTGAGTCCCATTAAAAACAAACCATTATTGAAACCAGTACAATCATGAATAGTTCTTGGAACCTTTCCGTGGCCCATAACTTTCTCGTATAATGTTCGATTCTGATGTGTCGCCTGTCTACAGATTCGTATCGTCTCGATCTAGGTAACTGTCATCGGTTAGTCCTAATCTAGGGGCAAAAGTTAACGTTTTTCCCTCATATAGGGGAAAAAACATCATTTTATCCAAATCGTTTGCTAATCCTCGATTAGTCCTCAATTACTTTTCGATAGCCCATCATTAATCCTTAATTAATCCACAAATTCGAGACGGGTCCTTACATGTAAGTGTAGGGAATGACTTGCTTAAACTATGTTGTTATTCATTGCATTACCTCTCAAAGGAAAAAAAAAAGGATGATGAAAAAAAATACAATCAAGAACAAAAGTTCTATGAGGTACAAAAATCGAGTTTTGAGCTAAATCCCTTATACTTGTGGTTTGGAACAATGAAGTTTGGAGGCCTACAATGAAGAATTTCAGACCCTTGTCCCAATTACAAGCTCAAAGATGTTGATAATGAAGGTTAAGGCCCAAAAAGTTGATACTTGGCCGATGACTATGGAAAACACTTATGCCTACGTGATGGAGCCTTTGGTGAATCTTGGAACAAATTTAACACCACTATCCTAAAATTCCTCGCCTCTACACCTAGCCCCATTACAACCTTAAATTAAGACCTTATGATCCTTTAAATTAGCAAACTTTGATTAGTTGAGTCTATCACTTGAGTCTATCCCTTGAGTAGGCTTATGGTTTTGGTTCATTTGTGCAAGCATGTTCACTATCTATGGTTTATGTTTGAAATTTTTATGAAATTATTTACTTTCTATTATGTGAGCAACTTTCCCACATACCTTGAGTGCAAACACAAACCCCTATACACATTGAGTGGAAATCATGAGTGCATATCCTTGTGAGTTGATTCAGACTTGTTTTATTCATGTTGAGATACATTTCACCAAGTTTACTCATTGTCTTACTTGTTAAGGAATTTTGTTATGATGTATTAAATTTTGAATTCCATATGCTATATAGCTTATTAGTTTAAATCTTTGATGACATACTTATGTTGATACAATTTGAGACGAATGGTTAAGGGCTTAGTAGTTTTTGTGTTTAGATAAAAAAAAAAGACATGAGTTTCAAAGCCTTAGCTTGTTTTGGTATTTGCTAGGGACTAGCAAAGTCTAAGTGTGGGGGTATTTGATAAGCCTTGAATTAAGCATCATTTTATACCTTTTATGCATATCTTTTAATGTTAAAATACGAAACAATAGGGGAAAATAACAGATTTTGTGAGAAATAAGCAGAATTGGATAGAACACGGAATTATGAGAATTTAGGCGAAAGAATAACCTCAATCGAAATTATATTGAAAAAGTTATGATTGAATGAAAGGAGGCCACCAAAAAGTACAACATAATTCGGTAGGGGCTTACCTTATCCAGAATGGCAGCTTAGAAAGTTGTTCAGCCAGCACTTGTTGATTCACTGGGCGCGAGTTCAGTGCGCATGTCCTGAGCCTCTTCTCTCAAATTCGGTACACGTCCACCGAAGAACCGAACTACAGCCTAGCAGAGTTGACCCGAGTTGACTGCGCATTGACCAAGGGTTTCCCACCAAGTTTTTCGGTGGTTGACCAGTAAAACTGCTCCTGAGACTTTAAATCCAAGTTTTAGGCACATTTTAGGATAACTTCAAGTTGTTTTCACACCTATTATCCATATTGTATTAGGATTTCAATCCTATTTCCTTTTGTTGTATTATTTTCACTTCTTTTGTTTGTAGGAAAGGTTTTTAATTAGATTTATTTTTTATCTAGGAAACCTTTTTAATTATGATTTTTATTACCTATTTCCTTTAGGACTTTAATTTAATTAGTCTAACTTTTTCCTTCTAGAATTTAAATTGTGAACTCCTATTTATTTGGGGATTAATTTTCACTTATAAATATAGAGGCTTAAGCTAATTGTAACGATCACTCGTTATTTACACTAAATCTTTGCTTAACCAAATTTCCATTTCCTTTTTAACCTAGATTTCTCTTCCAAAAGTAGACTACACCATCCTCCATTAACATATAAGGCGTATTCCTGAGTGTCTCACCAAGAGTGTCGAACCTCCCAACATCTATAGGGTGTATTCCCGATGATTAAAAGTGTAGCTCAACGTTTTAACCCCCATAGTTTTCTCTTTGTACTTGAATATCGTGTTTATTGGATTGATCATTAATCTTATTATGGTTCTATATTTTGTATTGATTTCAATAATCTTCCATGCTATGTTTATGTTTAATGCTTGATAAGATATAGGGCGTATTCTCGAGTCTAGATCATTGAAAGTGTATAGGGCGTATTCTCGAGCACGTACTTAAGATAATGTACGTGTATTTCATTAAACATAGGTTTTTGAATTGCGTTGATTTTGGAATTGTCATAATTTATGAATGAGCTAGGTTAAAGATGAGTTTACCATGTAAATATTAGATTAGGTTAGTTTAGATTAGTTTAATTACTTAGGACTTTTAAATCAATCTCTTTACCCCCCAAATTACTAATCAAACGACAATCATGCTTAGGTACCCTTAATCCCCGGTCTAGAACTATCCCTATTTACCAATGCTACAATCTACAAAAAGGGTTTTTAATTGTATACATTTCCTTTAGTATTGAATGTGACTTTGTGTTTACTTTAATGCTTAGTTTTTTTGGTATAAAAAACCAAACCACATCCATTTTCACATCAATCCATACATTTCACGGTCAATCCATCCTCGATTCACAACAAACACTAAGCATTGATGCACAAGCACAAGAGCAATCATCATGTGTACCACATCACTCACCACATTAGTCAACACATCACAAGTGCACTACTGGTAGGCATACCACATAATTGCTCAGGAACCGGAGCCCTAGGCTTGAAGTCCGAGTCATCACAGCATAGTCTCGGGAACTGGAGCCCCGAGCCTGAAGTCTGAGACTCGCATTCAATCAATTAACACAATCAGCACACATCATCATATTATTACACATCACGCATAACGGGGAACACACACTCACATCACAACTCAATATCACACCTCATCATAATACATCACATCATACATCACAATCCAAATCCACAATCAGAATCTCGGCCTAAGCCGCAAATACAGCTCAATGCCAATTCTCGTAAAACGTGCCATTAAGGCTATTTTTTGTAAAAAAAAAAAAGACTAGAAATCATATGGAATTCATAATTATCCCAAAATCACATTATTCCATGCCACAAACCAAGTTGAATTTGAAATTACAACTAAACGGTATTCGAAACCAGTTTATCAAAAACCTCATAAAACGTGTCGTAAAAATACATGATAACATCCGAAAAACAACAACCAAAAATTTATCGTTAACCATAAATTAGTTGAACCACGCGATATGAACACGTCATAACATATGAATCGATCACATCAGTTCCACATAACCAAACCACATCCATTGTCACATCAATCCATACATTTCACGGTCAATCCATCCTCGACTCACAATAGCAAACCTCAAACCACTGCCCACTAGCAGGTACATTAAAAGTTCACAACAAACACTCAGTATCAATGCACAAGCACAAGAGCAATCATCATGTGTACCACATCACTCATCATATTAGTCAAGAGCAATCATCATGTGTACCACATCACTCATCATTGATCAAGCCTTTGCGAGATCAAACGCCCATCAACCAGACTAGCAGATAATTTGCCAACAAAGTCTAGACTTTAATTTCATATTTGTTCTACTTGACCAAAGATGGAGAAATATATGATGAACTGGTCAAAGAAAAGGTGATCAAGCCTGATCCCAAGCAAGTGATGCTTAAACCATAAGAGATAAAAAGAAAGCACTTGCAAGTGGCATGTATTAACACATCATTCTACTTCCAATTGTGTCCAGTTCAGGGACACAATCCAAAGTCTGATCAACTAGTGGAATATTTCTCTAACCCCAATGCCAAAAATGCCAATGATAGTGGACACCAATTTATTTGACAGGACCCGTCCCGATCCCCTGGGAATCATAGGGGAACGTGCCCTGCTCCCGTCTGACAATCATACTCAAAGTACCAAAAATACCCTTTATGGTTTCAAATATGATCATACGGAGTATACTACCACATTGTCAGACAATGTATACGTATATATTATACATGATTGAGCATATATATATATATATATATATATATATATATATATATATATTTCAGTACAATACAAGTACTAAAACCTACGCCGTATGGTGCCATTCTGGATTCGGTAGGTTCCTACCAAATTTACTTGCCCTTTTCGGTGGCTTCCCTTTATTCGATCATAACTTCTTCAATATAACTCCGATTGAGGTGATTTTTTCGCCTAAATAAATTCTCGTATTTCCATGCTCTATCCAATTATGCACATTTATCACAAAATATATTATTTTCTATAATTTTTTTGGTATTTAAACATTAAGAGATAAGTATAAAAGGTATAAAATGATGCTTAATTCAAGGCTTATTAGCCCACTCACCTCCAACCGAGCGAACAAGAATTTCCTGCGAACCACAATGCTGAATCACCAGCTCTTCAACCTCGAGGATGGGCGAGCCAAGTTGTTTGGTATTTAAACATTAAAAGATAAGTGTAAAAGGTATAAAATGATGCTTCATTCAAGGCTTATTAGCCCACTCACCTCCAACCGAGCGAACAAGAATTTCCTGCGAACCACAAAGCTGAATCACCAGCTCTTTAACCTCGAGGATGGGCAAGCCAAGAAGACCAGTCGGCTTGGATGGGCGAGCCAAGAAGACCAGTCGGCTCGAATGGGCACCCTTCAATTTCTTCGAAGAGGAAGAGCGAGGTATCGCCTACCCCCATGACGACCTAATTGCCATCATGGCTGAAATATCCAACTTGGACGTCCAGCGGGTCATGGTCAACACTGGCAGCTCTATCAACGTCCTTTTTCATGAGAGAATTCAAGCAACTAGGCATACAAGAGTACATCTTGGACTGTTCCCCTACACCATTTTTTGGCTTCACCGGGGACTCCATAATTCCACACGGTACCATCACTCTTCCGCTCTCCTTCGGATCACACCCACAGAGAGCAACATTACTCGTGCCCTTCTTGGTGGTAGACTACCCCGCAGCTTTCAACGTCATCCTCGAACGGGGGTTACTCAACCAGCTGAAGGCCGTTGTTGTTAGGTCATAATTTACGCATGTTTTATCCATGAATTAATACTCTTTTACCTATATTTTTCTAATATTTCATTCTATGCAATTGGAGAAAATAATATATTTTGTGAGAAATATGTAGATCAAATAGATCTTGGAATTACGAGAATTTGGGCGAAAGAATCACTGAAATCAGAGTTGAAACAAAGAATTTATGATGGAAAGAAGATGCATAGGAATTAGGTGGCCATCTACCAAAATGGGCATCAGAGGAGTCCTTTGGGAGAAGATAAGGTGAGGTTTGCTGTGAGGATTCAGATAAGGGAACGGTGAGGATGAGGGAAGTGAGGAAATGAAGGGCTGAGATTGAGAGAGAGATGGGTGAAGATATTATAAAATAATCCAAAACCATTATTTTAATGTTAATCCTACCAATCACCATTTAGATCCACTTTTTGGGGCTAAAGACCAAGGGTCCCACACTGAAAAGTCAACCAATCAGATTTTGCCAAGTGTCCCCTTCTCGTAATGCGTGCATAGTGCAATTGAACTTCCGTGACCCATAACTTTCCCGTTCGAAGTCCGATTTCTTGCCGCCTGTCTATGGATTTGTATCGACCCGATCTACGTAACGGTCCTCGGCCATCGGACCTCCCGAGTCAAAAGTCAACTATTTACCCCTTTTAACCAAGTTACCAAAATACCCATGAACTTCCGAACGTCATAACTTCTTCCTCGAATGTCGAAATCGAACGTGCCACTATCTATGAACTCGTGACGTCCCGAACTACGTCACAGTCATCAGCCAAAGTCTATTTGACCGCCAGAACAAAAGTCAACGTTTTACCCATTCTAGGGGCGGAATTGTCATTTCGCACTGTCCGTCCGAAAGTATCCCACTAATCACCGATTAACCTTACTAATCATTGATTAGTCACTAATCTAATCCCGAAATTCAGGACGGGTCGTTACATCCTAGGCCTGTCCGACCTCAAAGAACACTCTGGGATGCACTAACCGAGGCCTGACCTCAAAGAACACTCAGGGAAGCCCTCTTAGAGGACAAGGAACTAGCGCACCTTCGATTGAAACTTCTTTGGGAACCCGATTGGGATGATGAGGATAATGACATGTATGTTTCCTTACTACCCACGGACAACACCAATGAATGCACCTCGGGTCCTGCTCTTGATGTTCATGAACCAGAACCAGCCCCACAAGCATTGCACCAAGTTTTGGCCGAAGTCCCTGAAATTCCAGCACCTATCCTTGAGGTCCTTGCAATTCTAGCACCCGCGGGTTTGGGTAGTTATTGGGCATTTTCAGGGCGTTCCTTAACCTTACCTTCACCATTTAAGTTCCTTACTCAACTTAGGTGTTTTGGTAAGGCATTTGATGTTGTGCCTAATGGTTTGTACATGTTTAATGATCCTTGTAGGAGGTAAGATGAAGGAAGTATCAAGATGGTGGTATGCACCTTTGAGACATTCAGCTCCACCCAAGGCTCAAGGCCACGACCCAAGTAGCCCAAGGACCTTCCATGCCCGCCCGCCCCCCCCCCCCCCCCCCCCCACCTCGCTCATTATGCATATTTGTCTATTGGGGTCAAGCACTTATTTCTTACTTTCAAATCTTTGTTTTATTTGTTCCCTGAAATGTTAAAGTCTAGAAATGGATTTCTGCTTGTAGAACTAATCAATTACTTTATGTTGCAAGCAAGCTACCACTAAAGGAGGGGCAAGTTTGGAGTTCCTCAAGTTCCCCTTGGTTCACACGCTCCTAGGGTGCTCAACTAGTCCTAGTTTGTTCCCTCTTCTTTGTGGACGTTTTTCACTTGTATACCTCCCTTACTTTAATGCATTTTTTCTTCCATTTGTGCTTGTAACATTGAGGAAAATGTCTCATTTAGGTTTGGGGGTATGGACCTTAAAAAGTGCATGTTTTGGGATGAACAAACTAGGTTTCTGTTTTGTTATTGCTTGCTGTTTTTCAGTTTCTGTTTAGATTAGCTTGCTGTTTTTTGTTTTTTGTTTTGTTTTATTTGCTGTTTTTTGTTGTGTGATGCTAGTTTTTATTCTTAAACAAGTTAATATGAATCTATAGAACATGATAATTGCTTGTACCTACTAAGAATCATTGCCATTGCCATTGAACTCATACTTGCACTTCACAATACCATAATCAAGTGATTAAGCAACCAAAACAATTGAATTTGAGCATACTTAGAAAATTAGTGGAGACTACCATTGTGAAATTTTTGAGCTTAATTGCCTTTCTTTTTGAGTGATCTACTTGTTTCTACTCTTAAACAATCATCACTTTGTTCATAATTGCATGATCTCTTTCTATTTGCATTGATGTTTAAAGAACCATATCTTTTGGATGCTCTTGATTTAATGTGTAATTGTTTATGAGATGTGATATAGGCTATTTATGTTTTAGCTCCTAAAGGCCCTTCATTTCCCCGTCCCAATTGCATGCTCCTTAAGCCCCTTTGAAGCCAAACACTTAGCCAGTTTGTTCTTCACCTACAATATGACCTAACCAAGTTTTGAACCCGTTATAATGGCCATACCTTATAATCTAAACTTGTGTCAAGGTTACATCTAATGAGATTCATGGTGAGGAGGAAATATGTGATGGTTTTTGCTACTTATACTCATGTGATTGAAGTATACTTGAATGGAAAAGATTGGTCGTTTAGTTGTAAATTGATGATGTTATTGCATGATCTTGGCTCAGCTCATATAAACAAAAGAAAAAGTATATCAAGTTCATTAGTGAAAAGAAAAGAAAAGAAAGCAAAAGAAAAGAAAATTTGCGATTAGAAAAAGAAAGAAAAGAAAAACAAAAAGCATTGAACTTTGAATTGAGTCAAGTGAGCCAAGTACCTCAATTAGAGCATTGTTGTGATCTTAAGCACGGTTTCATTATCTAGTACTCAAGGTTCGAGTCATGACTTCTCATGCCTTGATACGACTTAGGTTCTTTGAATTCCAACCTTCCTTTCTAAACCCGAGAACCTAGCCCCATTAAAATCCTTGAATGAAGACCTATTGATCTTGTGAATGGTTATGCAAAGGATTAAGGTACGTATCTCTATTCTTAAACTTCAATTCCTTCATGAGATCATTACTTACATATAAAGTTCTTTTCTTCATTGAAATCCATATGTGATTAACTTGATTTTCTTTACATAAACTCTTCACATATGCTTGTTGAGTGAAAGCCTTAGGATTCTTGTGTGTTCATTGAGTGATGCCTAGTGAGGATTAGAGTGAGGAGAAATCTTTCTAGGGTGTTTAGATGACTTTGTTTTCTAACTTGATCATTTGAGATGTTGGTATAAACACTTGACACATTGAGTTCAAGGTTGGCATGTTCCATGGTTTTGTAAGTTGTTTTCAATTCTTGGTGCTTATTAACTTGTTGATGCGTGATTTCTAGCATCCTTTGTGTTAAGTAAAATGTTTGTGGGTATGGTGCTGCTATAACCCTCAGAAGACAAAACTTCTCCAACTAGGTGAACCTAGGGGTTTAAATGTTCTATCTTAATAAAATCGAGTCTTTTTTGTTGTTAATTTTTAATTATTGTTTTTTGCTCGAGGACTAGCAAAAAATAGGTTTGGGGGTATTTGTTAGGTCATAATTTATGCATGTTTTATCCATGATTTAATACCCTTTTACTCATGTTTTGTTAATATTTCGTTCTATGCAATAGGAAAAAAATAATATATTTTGTGAGAAATGTGTAGATCAAATAGAGCTTGGAATTACGAGAATTTGGGAGAAAGAATCACTTAAATCGGAGTTGAAACAAAGAAGTTATGACGAAAAGAAGATTGCATAGGAATTCGGTGGCAAACCACCAAAATGGGCATCAAAGGAGTCCCTTAGCGTTACTGTAGCAGAGGGCCTAGGTCTGTAAGCGGTGACCGAACCCCTTTCTTCCTAAGGGACGCGTGTGTCCTGAAACCTCTCACCACAATTCGGTACATTTCCACCAAAAGCCCTAGCACAGCAGCCCTACGCCTTTGACCAAGGTTTGACCGAGGAATTTGACCACCTGTTTCAGTGGTTGACCACCGAAAATACTCCTGAAGCTTCAATTTTGAGTTTTGGGTTATTTTTAGGATAATTCCAACTTTCTTCCACACCTAATCTCCATATTGTATAAGGATTTTAGTCCTATTTCCTTTTGTATTCTTATTTTCAATTCCTTTACTTGTAAGAAAGGTTTTTAATTAGATTTCTTAATTATTTAAGAAGCCTTTTTCCTTATAGAATTTAATAGAAAACTTCTATTTGTAGGAGGGCGAATTATTCTCATATAAATAGAGATATTAGAGTTTATGAAGGGGGCCGAATTTACCTCTTGAAGGTCCCCGAAACACTGTCAAAATTCATACTTAGTTTATATACATATTCTAACCGTATTTTATTACTTTTATGCTTTTGGATTCAAGTTTGTGCTAAGGAGGACGTGAGTCTTGGGAGAAGAAGAGTGTTTGAGCCCCTTTTTCCTACTCCTTTCTATTATTTAGTATTTGTGTTTATTAATTCTTTTATCGCTTACGTTTCTTATGCATTCAATTATGTTATTCGATAATCTAGTCATGTTCGAGTAGTGTAATTAGGGCTAGGATTACTTGTAGCCCTAGCCATGTTAGTTCTTGTTTGATTTCTAGCTCTTGATTATGATTGTTATGCATGCCTGGATTTGTTGGATTACTGCGCTTGATGAACCCAATTTATGCTTATAAGTTTAGCTACCTTATTTGTGTATAATTTTCAATGTAATTGCTTGACGGATCACCTTGATGTTTGTGTATCACCCTGCAATTTGTAGCATCATGTTTAAGAGGTGGAATCTTATTCGTAATCTAAACTCATGGCATTCTAGCATTTCAAATCACTTTCTAGGATTAGTGTGGTGTCATCAAATCTTCTTTGCGTTTATCACCGGTGGAATCACTTTCTAGCATTTCAAATCACTTTCTAGGATTAGTGTGGTGTCATCATGTTTATTATCACGCATCGTCGATAATAGACGTTTAAGGGTGGCACATCACGATTAAACATGCAAATTAAGAAAAGATATAGGTGTGGGGTGAGCCTTAGCCAGACCCATGCACTGACACTGAATTCAGAAATATGCATAGTAATCTAATCAAGGAAATCTAATGGAACTATAATTGGTAAAGGTGGATAGAAACCCCAACTAGACTTAGTTAGTTAATATTAGTTAATTCACTTTCATTCCCAACGTCATAAACACACCCCCCCCCCCCCCCCCACCCCTTCCCAATTGTTCTTTTATTAGTTCACTTCGTCAATTGGATCAAATCATTAGATATCGTTGAGCAAGTATCTGTGGATCGACTTTTTCTTGCATCTATACTATCTACACGTCTTTGCGCTTACAAAATTTATTACACGTAGAGATTTTTCCTAGTACATCTTTTGTGCTTGGTAAAATCTCTATTAGTAGTATCCACACGCCTGCTCTTGGTTAAATTGACACGACCCATCCCAATCCCCCCGGGATTAACACGGGATGCGTCATGCTCCCGTTTGACATGAAGTGTCAGACAAGGGAATAAATTGAAACCATTAGCCTGACTGGCTTCTAGAGCGCGCTAGAATCTGGTGGAGGAGTGTGATGTCTCGGTCTCTACTACAGTCCGCATCCGAGATCAACCTGAAGTGCATTGAAAAGCAGAAAAGACTGTGAGTGGACGAAAGTAAATGAGTTCATAAAAGCATATTTCATAAAGACATTTATGCCCCTCACTAAAAAGAATGCATGCATAGTAAAACCATTTATCAAACCACATATGTTTCAATTACCATTAATAGGGTCTCAGCCCCAAGTTCCGTAAATTCAAGTCATACGAACCCCTGCCCAAATTCATTTACACAAATCCACAATCATAACAAAACATATGTGGGAACTCAGCCCAAATTCATTTATTATTCACAAAACACAATTTCGCAAATCCAAGAAATCATGTTTATCAATATATATCATATAACCAATCCTATCACGGTTTCTAAAGCTACGCGCGTGCTACCCGGGGTCTCAAATCCCAAGTCTCCCCAGGGTCCACCCAAGTCAATGTCCGCAGATCAATGACCCTCCCTAGGGGTTATAATCCATAATCGCCTTCTTGAGAGTAAGGTACCCAATGGGGGCGACTCCACTCAGTTAGTGCTCCGTGACTACTCCAGGGTCCACCCAAGCCAACGACCCTCCCCGGAGGAGACAATCCATAAGTAAAGGACGGTATATGAAAATCCATTTTGAAATCATTCTCAAAACCTTTCAAACCTTTCAACGGATCCATGCTTGGTCCCCATAAACCGTCATGAACCAGAAATCCCTTTATGGGTCCCCGATCCGATATCACAATCGTAAACCATAACTGGGTCCTAAGCTCGAATTCATATACCAACTGGGCCTCCGGCCTGATTCATAAATCAACTGGGCCTCGTACCCGATTTCGTAAACCAAATGTGCCTCGTGCCTGATATCGTCAACCAAATAGGCCTCGTGCCTGATACAAAAGTCAATTGGGCCTCGAGCTCGATACGCAAATCAACTGGGCCTCCGACCCGATACCTTGTTAAATCAAATGGACTTTAAGTCCGAGAGTTCGTAAATCAAATGGGTCTCGTGCCCGATTCCATATTTCCAAATCCGAAGTCAGTTCACGAATCAATTGGACCCCTGGCCTGATAATGTGACTAAAAGGGACTTTGAGTCCGAGGGTTTCCAAAAAAAAATGGGTCTCATGCCCGAGTTTACCTTTTCAAATCCAAAACCATTTCCAAAACCATAAGCATGTATAATTAGTGCAAAACCGTAAACCTCGATTTACGTGCAAATACGTAAATCGCCTCAAAATACGTGAAATCATGTAAATAACTAGCATCCAATTCATCGTCACAGAATCACATATGTAAAACATATAAAACATTTATGCATGCATCACAGTTTAGAAATCAAGGTCCAATCACAGACCGTCCTACCTTGCCGCCTCGATTTGCGTGCCGTAAGCCTCCCCTGGCTAATCATCGTCACCAGGACTCCCAAACCTTTACAAATCAAACTAGAGGGTTACTAACTACCACATTAACCTCTCATTGAAGTCTCGTAATTTTTTCGAATTTTTAACTATTTTTAAACTCGATTCTAAATCTTCGAACGTCCCGAACTATATCGAGACGATGTCCGATCGACACGAAACCAGTCCCAGAATGTTCGTTACATCGAATAGATTAAAAGTCATGTTGAAGTTATGCCAAGAATATGCTTCACGCACCCTCACACGCTGCCCAAAGGGGCTGCACGTGAAAGTCACTCGCAGGTGAACAGTGTCACCCAAACCCTGGGTGAACCGGGTTCTCTCGTTTTGAATCGGACTGGATCAATATGGACCAGTGTGACCGGTTCAGTGCTTCAACCTTCTCATTTTTCATCCTTTCTCACCCATTTCAATTCCTAAACCTCTGTCAACTCAAAACCTATCTTCCTTCGGTCTCAAAACACAAGAAAGGCCTCGAAATCATACCTTCCCGATTGAAGAATAGACCGGCCACCTGCAACTGAACACCGCCATCGACTCCTGCCACAAGACCACCAGAAAAAAGTTCCAATCATTAAACATGATAGAGGGCTATCAAAACTCGATTTTTAAAATTCAAACCAAAACTCACTATTTTGGTCATCGGCCGCCTCAGACCACCAAGCTCCTCGAAAATGATCCCAAAGCTTTCGTCTGAGTCCCAGGAATACTTTAAGGTCACTCAACTCGATCGAACACGTCACAAAAGGGTTTCCCGAACATGGGTTCAAAATAGTTAACGGTTACCCTGTCGTGGCCACCGCCGTGGCTGCTACCTTCAGCCCTTCGCCGGTTCTCAGTCTCTCTGGTTCCTTACTATCCAACTTTCGTTCAAACACAAAGGGTGATGTGTTAGAGGATTTAAGGGTGTATGACAAATGGGATCACTGTTTGTAGCAATGGTGAAGTTTGATCGATGAAGAAGAAGAAGGTGAAGTTTAGGTGGTACTGATCAGATGAGTGAACGGTGAGGATGAGGGGTGTAAGGGAATAGAGGGCTAAGATTGAAAGAGTGTGGGTGAAGGAAATTATAAAATAATCCCAAAACTAATATTATAATGTTAAACCCACCAATCACATTTTAGATCCACTATTTCGGGTTAATAACAAATAGGATGAGTGCCACTTGTCACTCATCCAAGGGTCTCATACTAAAAAGTCAACCAATCAAATTTAGCCATGTGTTTCTGCCTGAATGCGCGCATAGTTCAACGAACTTCCATTGACCAAAACTTCTCTGTTCGACGTCTGATTTTGATGTGCCGCCTGTCTACGGACTCGTGATGTCCCGATCTATGTCACGGTCATTGGTCCTCGTACGTTTGACTCCCCGAGTCAAAAGTCAAAATTTTGCCCACGCCTAGGGGCAAAATGGTCATTTTGCGTTGTCCGTCCGATTTCACTCAACTAATCACCGATTAATCTCACTAATCCTCCATTAGTCACTAATCTAATCCCGGAATTTGGGACGGGTTGTTACATAAATTCCTTACTCCCATGGGCATTGATCAGGTCCGCGGGGATCAAATGGTAGCAATGGCATGCAACTCTGTCACGAATGTCCTACCGCCAAAAGAAACCATGGCCGTGATCGAAGCAGCATTTAAAGCAGACCCTATCAACCTTCAGGAGGCACAAAAAATACTGGATGGGCCGATCGAAGACCCTAGGGATCATTCAGCGACACCACATTCGCAGCCTATCGAGGAGGTCGAGGAGGTTCTTCTCTCTCACAACTTTGCAGATCGGAAGGTAAAAATCGAAACCAATATTTCCCCCGATTTACGCTCACAACTAATCAGTTTCTTAAAGGTGAGGTGTTCGCATGGTCCTATGCCGATATGCCTGACATATCCACCGATGTTATATGTCACCGACTGAGCATTAACTCTTCTTACAAGCCGGTTGAGCAACAAAGTTGCCTCTACGACGTAGAGAGAACAGAGGCCATGAAGGTTGAGATCATCAAACTCAGCACTATCCACTTTGTCTGGAAGGCGGTCTACACCGTTTGGGTTGCCAACGTTGTACTAGTTAAGAAGCCCTCGGGAGCATGGAGAATGTGTATAGACTTTACCAACCATAACAAGGCATGCCCTAAGGACAGCTTCCCCTTATCCAAGATAGACCAACTGGTAGACGCAATGGTTGGGAATGAACTCCTAAGCTTCATGGACGCCTACTCAGGCTACAACCAAATCTTCATACACCCAGAAGACCAAATCTACACAACAGTCCGGACAGATCAAGGCTCTGCTACAACGTTATGCCATTCAGGCTCAAGAATGTAGGGACCACCTACCAGCACCTAGTAAACTTCATGTTCGCGGACCATCTAGGAAAGGCGATGGAGGTCTACGTCGATGACATGCTCGTTAAGAGTAAATCGGCTGACCTGCACATCAACAACTTTTCTCGAATGCTCAACGTCTTCAAGCAATACAAGATGAGGCTAAACCCAGCCAAGTGCGTCTTCGGGGTTGGCTCTGGGAAGTTTCTTGGCTTCATGATCAATTAACAAGGAATCGAGGCCAACCCAGAAAAGATGAGGCTAACTGGCCCAGTGTCGGCTCTTATGCGATTCATCTCCAAAGCCACATACAAGTGGGTACCTTTCTTCAAAGCCCTCGAGGGCAAGTCCAAACACATTACCTGGACTGAAGAGTTCACCAAGGCCTTCAAAAAACTTAAGGAGTACATGGGAAGAACACCCTTGTTAGCAAGACTTAAGACGGGAGTGCCCTTCTACATTTGCCTCCCTATCTCCACCTCTGCCACCAGTTCAGTACTTATCAAACAGAAGGATGGCGTTGAGAACCCAGTGTACTACGTAAGCAAGGCCCTACAAGACACTGAGATGAGGTACACCGACCTGGGAAAACTCTCCTTCACTTTCATTGTGTCCTCTAGGAAATGAAAACCTTACTTCTAGGTTCATTCCATCATCGTTATGATCGACAAGACACTTCGACAAGTTCTCCAGAAGCTAGAGAAATCTGGACGACTACTTGTAACGACCCGTCCCAGAAATTAGGGTTAAGACCGTGATTAAGATGGGATTAGTGAGCTTAATCGGGGGTTAGTTGATCCCGATAAGATCATTAGCCTAGAATGACGATTTTGCCCCTGGTTCGGGCAAAAAGTTGACTTTTAGTTTGGGCGGTCAATTGGATTTTGACCGATGACTGTGACATGGTTGAGGACGTCACGAATCCGTAGGCAGGTGGCACGCCCGATTCCGACATCCGAGGAGGGTGCTATGATGTTCGGAAGGTTGAGGGCATAACCGTAATTTGGCGAAAATAGGGGGAAAAGTTGACTTTTTCATATGAACGGGCTTTTGTAAGTTAACCGAGGGCAGTTATGTATATCTCGTCGTCCTGAGTTCGATGACAGGCGGCACGTATTCATCGGACTACGATGTGTGAGTTACGGGTCTAGAAAGTTAGTGGCACAATCGTAATTTTGGGGTTCAAGAAGGGGCATTTTGGTCTTTTGCACTTGGGATTTTTGCAATAGAGAGGGACAAATGGAGGGCTGTGATTGAGCCACTTGTGAGAGGAAGAGGGAGGATGGTGACACGTGTAGGGGTTCTGGTTGGTTCTAGGGAACACGATCCCAATTATTTGGGCTGTGTTCATGTTTGTTCTTCGAACCAGAGAGAAACAGATACTGAGGAATTGGGATATTTGGACGGTGATGGTGTGAGTTTGTGTAAATTGGTGAGGGCGTGAGTGATCAGAGATTGAGAGGGAGACATCGAGAAGGTTAGAAGGTGTGGTGGTTGTGTGTGGGTGAGTTGTGAGCCACGGGAAAACCAGGGGGGAAAACAGAGAACAGAGAGGAGTTTTGGGTGGTGGTGCTTCCATGTTCGATCAATCGAGGTTGGTGGAGGTGTCCAGAGGACGGAGGAGGACGGGAGGAGATACTTACTCACAGCTAAGCTCACGACGGTGACCGGATGGCAGGTAATTTCTGGTTTTCCTTTCGATACTCTGTTTTGCCGTCGATTTTCAAATCGAAAGTCATGGACTTGGGGACCGAGTCGAGCGTTTCGGTGTGTTGGGTGAGACTTAGGAAGGTCCTAGGAAGAGTTTCAGACAGCCACCGTGACGGGGGAAGACCTGGGTGGCCGGAGAAGAAAACAGGGGTTGTACGGGGTTTTGTTTTGAGTTTGAGTTGATGGGTTTTAGGTTGAGTCGAGGTGTTTGAAGTAGGGGAATGGGTAGCTTAGGACGGGACGAAGAAGGTGGTGAAGGAAGGAAAAGAAACGGAGACAGGACGGCGGAGAACCGGGAACGCCGGTTCAAATTGCAGAGGCCGGTTCGACCGGGTCGACTCGAGGAAGACGATGGTACTGTAGCTGGCGCGTGAGGCCCACGCGCAGCCACTTTGGGCGGCGCATGGGGGCGCGTGCGGCGGCGGTTGGGAAAACGAACAACATAGTTTTTGGTCTAGGTGTAGTGACGAGTCTAATGGAATTGGTTTCGGGTTGTTCGGACGTCGTTTGAAGTTAGTTCCGCGAGGTCGAAGGTTTAGGGTTCCGGTTCGTTTCGTTTAAGATCCAGGGATTTTTGGGGAAAATTAGGTGGACCTTCGTAGACGTGTTAGTAACGTACTTTGGTGGTTGTTGACAGGATCGGGACTTCCCGAGGAAGCAAAGGAATGTACGAGACGTTCGGGACGCGATTGAGGGCTCGGTACTGTGAGTGGACCCTTTCCTTAAACTCGAGCATGCATAACTGCTTTTAATTACTTGTTTTATGGTTTTAATCATGATTCTATGTTTATCGGATATGCTTTGTTGATTTTACATAGTTACACGTTTTTCGAGAAAGTTCAGTTTTCAACACGTTTTACGAGAAAAGTGTAATTTCTGAATATGATGCTATGGTTTTGGGATTTCAAATGATTATAAATGGATTTTGGAACGTGATTTCGATGATCAGGGCTTTCGGTTTTAGAATCGGATTTCGGTAACGAGATTTGGTTTTAAAGTTGAAAAGTGGAATTCCAGATTTGGGTTCGGGATGACGGTTCTAGATGCCGGAAGGGCATCAAACCAGTGATTTCGGATTCGGGTTTGGATATGGATTGATAAATGGTTTTCAATTGGTTTTGGATTGGATTTGCTGGATCTGGTTATTGGGTTTAAAGACCCGGATATTGATTTGACGGGGGACGTGCCCGGATTGGGTTTAAAGACCCGGATTGAGTTTAAAGACTTGGGAGTTTAAAGACTCGGATATATTGATATTTCCCCCGTAGGCCTATTGAGTTTAAAGACTCGGATATTATTGAGGCCTAGATTGAGTTTAAAGACTCGGGAGTTTAAAGACTCGGATAGATCCAGCAGGTTTGATCGGTTGGTTATGGCTAGATACTTATGTTTTCTGATACGGTTTTTATGATGCGTATGATATGATTTCTACAACTGTTTTTATAGTGTTTCTGTTTTTATGATGAGGTTTACGTGATTGATAATTGTTTTCAGTAACTAGGTTATGCATGTGGTTTCAAAACGGAGGGCTAAAACCCTGGTTTTATTATGAAATGGTTTTCGGAAATTCTTTTCTTATTTATGGTCCACTCACACCTTCTGTTTTAAATTTCCCTCCAGGTCGTGGAGCTAGCGCGGGGTTGAGGCGTCGAGGCAGCGTCTGAGGCATAGAAGTTACGAGAGCGACTCTAGAGTGTCTTAATTTTTCTGTGTGCGTGTATTTAGTTACCGGTTTTCTTTCTTCTGTATGAGTACTACGCTCTGTAAACTTTAATTTCTAATGTTTTATATAGTTTCTCCTGCGTCTGACCGTGTTACTTTAGCGGTTACTTTTGTTTGTGTCGGGGTGTCAGACGGGAGCAGGATTTACGTCAGTTTTCGGGGTGAAACCTTGGTGGGTCCTGACACTACTTAAGTGGGCAATAAAGCTCAACGAGTTCAATATCAGTTTCACGCCCCGTACATCGGAGAAGGGGCATGCCATCACGGATTTTATCTATGAATTCTCTTTTGTCCCAGCGGCACCTACGAGGAACCCCATTCCTCCCTCTCTCCCATCATCCACGACACATACCTTGGATGATGGGGGCCCTCAGCTAGATCCTGCTAAGCCTAAATGTCTTTTATACGTACATTGACAGCTTCGCCTTCCATAATGGCTCAGGGGCCGGACTTGTCCTCACCACACCAGACAAGGTCAAGATGGAGTACGCCCTTCGCTTCCAGTTCAAAGCCTCGAACAACGCTACCGAGTACGAGGCTCTTCTTACCGGGCTCCGCTTGGCCAAGACCATGGAGGCCAAACAAATTCAAATTTATAGTGACTCCTAGCTCATTGTCAACTAGATCAACAATGAGTATGAGGCTAAAGATTCTTCCATGTCAGCCTACAGGATAATGGCAAAGTCTCTCCTTGGCAGCTTCTATACCCACACTATCACACGGATCCCCGATCCGAAAATAGTCACGCCGACGCCCTGGTTTGGCTTGCATCCTCCCTCGACGAAAGGACAAGCCGCAAAGTCCTTGTGGAAGTACTTAATTAACCCAGCACTCATCACTCCGCGGTCTGCGCAATCAGCATAGACCCCACATGGATGACCCCACTAATTGGTTTTCTCACCGACTGGACTCTTCCCTCCTACAAGATCAAAGCTAAGAAAGTTCGGCTATAGGGAGTATGATATACACTCATCAACGGCCAACTATACAAGCGGGGCTTTACCCTTCCCCTTCTGAAATGCCTCATCCTAGATGCAGGGAGAGCCATCCTTGAAGAGATACATGCAGGCATCTATGGGAACCACTCTGATCCACGTTCACTGGCCCACAAGACCTTTTGCCAAGGTTTCTATTGGCCAACTATGCATGTGGATGTAGCTGAGCTGACCAAGCGTTGTGACAAATGCCAACGGTTCGCCCCCTTCCTCCACTTACCTCTAGAAAAGCTCACGCCCATGCTCAGTCCTTGGCCATTTTCGCAATGGGGACTTGACTTGAATGGTAAGATGCCAGTTGGGAAGGGAAAAACAGAGTACGAAGTGGTGGCAGAAGATTACTTCACAATATGGCTGGAAGCCAAAGCTTTGGCCTCCATCACCACTGCCCAGATTGAGACCTTTATTTTCCAGAACAATATTTTCCATTTCAGTCTTCCCGGCACCATCGTAACGGACAACGGAAAACAGTTCGATAAGCGCGCTTCCGTGCATTCTATGATAGACATAACATCCGCCTCTACTTCACCTCCCCAGCTCATCCCCAATCTAATGGTCAAGTAGAGGCCATGAACAAAAATCATCAAGCATACACTGAAAACTCAACTCGACGAAGCAAAAGGCAAGTGATCTGAGATCCTCCCAAATGCCCACTGGTCCTATAGGACCTCCTACCAGACATCAACAAATGAAACCCCTTTTTCCATGACCTTCGGGACTGAGGCCGTCATCCCAGTTGAGCTTAATGAAACTTCTTACCGAGTGTCGACCTACGAGCCTGACCAGAATGACCAGTAGCATGCACTCAACCTAGATCTCATTGACGAACATTGGGAATAGGCAAACCCATGAAACATTACCTGCAAACAACTGCTCTACAACTACCACAATGCCAGACCAAAACCCCACAGTTTCTAGAAAGGGGACTAGGTACTTCGGAAAGTCAACCTCGCCACGAAGGATCGCTTGTCTTGAACACTCAGCCCAAATTTGGAAGGCCCTTACCAGATTACAAGGATCTGTCGACCAGGCACCTATGACTTGGAGGAATTCGACGGCAAACAATCGGCCACCCATGGCATGCCAACCATCTGAAGAAATATATTCTTAATCTTATGGTTTGTTGTCACTAGCCAATTTTGGCCCACATTATCTATGATGAACATTTTCAATACACATTGCATGTACAGTCAACAACAACATCCCACTTCAGACTCAAACATACGAGTCGGCGTACGGTCTTACTCGGCCTACACCCCAACACTTGCTATTTTGACTCAAACATCTCGAGTCGGTGTACAACCCTACTCGGCTTGCACCAACACTTAGACTCAAACCTACGAGTTGGGGTACGGTCTTACTCGACCTACACCCCAACACTTGATATTTTGACTTAAACACCTCGAGTCAGTGTACAACCATACTCGACTTGCACCAACACTTAGACTCAAACCTACGAGTCGGGTACGGTCTTACACGGTCTACACCCCAATACTTGTTGCTATTTTGAATGAAACACCTCAACTTGGTGTACAACCTTACTCGGCTTACGCCAACACTTAGACTCAAACCTACAAGTCGAGGTACGGTCTTACTCGGCCCACACCCCAACACTTGCTATTTTGACTAAAACAGCTCGAGTTGGTGTATAACCCTACTCAGTTTACGCCAACACTTAGACTCAAACATACGAGTCGGGGTACGGTCTTACTTGGCCTACACCCCAACACATTCCATTTTGACTCAAACAACCCGAGTTAGTGTAAAGCCTTACTCGGCTTACACCAATACTTAGACTCAAACGATGAGTCGGGGTATGATCTTACTCGGCCTACACCCCAATACTTGCTATTTTGACTCAAACACCTCGAGTTGGTGTAAGGTGTACAACCCTACTCAGTTTACACCAACACTTAGACTTAAACACACGAGTTGGGGTATGGCTTACTCAGCCTACACCCGAACACATGCCATTTCGACTCAAACAACCTAAGTCGATGTAAAGCCCTACTCGGCTTACACCAATATTTAGACTCAAACTATGAGTCGGGGTACGGTCTTACTCGACCTACACCCCAACACTTGCTATTTCGACTCAAACAACATGAGTCTGTGTATAGCCCTACTCGGCTTACATCAATACTTAGACTCAAACTACGAGTCGGGGTACAGTCTTACTCGGCCTATACCCCAACACTTGCTGTTTTGACTCAAACCTTCAAGTCGGTGTACAACCTTACCCAGATTACACCAACACATTAACTCAAACATTTAAGTCAGTGTACAGCCCTACTCGGTTTACACCAACACTTAGACTCCAACCTACCAATCGGGGTACGGTCTTACTCAGCCTACACCCCAACACTTGTTATTTTGATTTAACATCTCAAGTCGGTGTACAGCCCTACAGACTTACTCGGCTTACACCAATAATCAGCCTACATCTACGGATAGGTTAACAAATAACACTTGCAAATTTTCACACGCCATGTCACGACCTGACCCAACTAACACAATATTGTCCACTTTGGATCCAGCCCTCACGGTTTTGTTCTTGAGAGCTCACGTGCAACTTCCCAATAGGTCCATTATCTTGGGATTACACCAGCCTCAACTCACTTAACTTTGGAGTTCTTAAGGAATCCAAAGCTAGTGAGCTCCCAAAAGGTCTTGTGTTAGATAGATACGTGCCCACACATATAAGGCACTTCACCTTTCCCTCCCCGAGCGATGTGGGATTGTTCATTGATCTTGCCTTTCCAAGCTCACGGGTCTTGCTTACCGTTCTTACTTCCAAGATTTGGTCTTACAATCCAACCCCCTTGGGGCACAGTATCCTCGCTGGCACACTTCCGGTCGGGGTCTGGCTCTGATACCATTCTGTCAAAACCCGTCCCATCTAGCACTATATTGTCCACTTTGGGCCTCGCCCTCACGGTTTTGTTCTCAGGAGCTCACGTACAACTTCCCAGTGGGTCATCCATCACGAGATTGCACCAGCTCAACTCGCTTAATTTTGGAGTTCCAATTGAACTCAAAACCAGTGACCTTGTAAAAGGCCTAGTGTTAGATAGGTATGTGTCTACACATATAAGGAACTTCACCTTTCCCTCCCCGAGCGATGTGGGATTGTTCACCGATGTTGCCTTTCCAAGCTCACGGGTTTTGCTCACCGTTTCTGCTTCTCAAGTTCACGACTCTTGCTCACCGTTCTTACTTCCAAGACTGGGTCTTACACACCAAAAGTAATTCCATTGATATGTAGACCTATTTTTGCTCGGTCTACAAAAGCATTACAAAAACACGACTCTCGGCCTTCCTATCAACTAACCAATACAAAATAAAAAACTACAAGGTACAAAGGCCGATCCTAGTCTAGTGTTTCCATCTAGATATCCATCTCCTCGGCGGTCGGCTTCTCGACCTATGACATAACTTCAGGATGCACCTCTGGCTCTTTGGAGGGCTCCTCTTGTTCGGTTACAAGTGGCAGCTCTGGTTGCTCTGGCTGCTCGATCTTGTCCTTGTCGGACGACTCGTCCATAAACATCTCGGCTGTAATGTCCTGACCGAGCCAGGGAGTCCAGATTGATAATCTCGGATTATGGGGAAAGAGGTTCTTAAAGAACTCCTACTCACAATCAGCAGTATAGTCGTCCTTAATTTTTTCCTACTTCGCGGACTTCTTAAAATCGGCCACCGCTTGTTCACGGGCCTTCCCAAGTCGGCCTCCCTTGTAGACTTGACTCGACACAGCTCTTTCCAGTGTGGTAGTCTGTCCTTCTCCTTAGCCTCGAGCTCGGCCTTTACCTCTTCCTTGGCAGCTAAGGCCTCTTGCACCATCCACTTTTTGGCCTCCAACTTCCGAGTCAAGTTAGAAGCCAACTTAATGGCCTTCTCATCCTTCTGAAGTTTGGGAGCAAGTTCTTTCTATTTTTTCCTCAGTTTCTCTTTGTCCCTCCGCGCCAAGACAAATCTTTTCTGAGTAGTGCCAAACTGAAGGTAAACCTCGCCAAGGGTCTGCACATGACACTTGTTAGAACGACGCAGACTCGCCCTCTAAACTGAACTTGAACAAAACGTAAAAAATTACATTGCTAAGTAGTAGGAGTGCCTTCTTGTCAGGACCTGACCCTCCTCTGTCAGGTCCCGACTCATCTAGCATGATATTGTTCGCTTTGGGCCTCCTTGCCCTTGCCCTCACGGTTTTGTTTTCGAGAGCTCACGGTGCAACTTCCCAGAGGGTCACCCATCATGGAATTGCACCAGCCTCAACTCGCTTAACTTTGGGGTTCCAATCCCCCCCAAAGCCACTGAGCTCCCAAAAGGCCTCATGCTAGATAGGTGTGTGCCTACACCTTTAAGGCACACCACCATTCCCTTCCCAGACCATTCCCCCCTCGCAGGAATGTGGGATTGTTTACCGTTCCCTCCAGGACACGGGTCTTACACTTCTCTTTCTTCTGGTCGGTCGACTTGAATTGTACCTTGGCTAGCTCATCCAATGGGATAGAGGCCCCCTGACAGACCCCATTTAACAGCGGTACCATCTGCCTCACGCAACAGAGGGTAGCCTCAAGATCAGAAACCTCACCCACCGACTCACCCTCAGTGAACATGCCCAGATTCACATCCCCCCGCCTCTTCAACATCTCCAAAATTCTTGAGTCTAGACAAGGGGTGACAGGGGAGGGTTGAAGTTTGGGGTTAGGATGGTCCTCTTCCTACCAATCTCATCCTGGGCTGACAGGAGAGCCTCAACCTCCAACCGTGCCTTGGCCCACCTTGGGTTCGGAGACAACACACGCCCATCCTCGATCTCACTTCTTTTCCTTTTAGGAGACTTATGGGGACTCTACGACTTTGGGACAGGCGCTCGGCCTTGGCGTGGGCGCAGGATAGTTCTTGTAAATCCTGGTACCCAGGTGCTTCGGAACTGCATCACCGAGAATAAGTCAGCAAGGATAACACAAAAAGTAAAACACAACAACACCCTAATCGGTCAAGCAGACTTACTGTCGTCGGTGTTGATTAGCTCGACTTTGTGCTGGAAACCTGGCAGCAGAAGGATACGTCGGTTGAGTTCGAATTCATCCAAACTCATCCTCACTACCTGAATGATTCCCTTCTCTTCTGCTGAAATCTCCTCTGGAGGAAACAAACCTGTACACTGAGCACCAAGTCAGTACAAATGCAGATACTTAAAAAAAAAAAGCAAAAACATAATACAACAAGTTCGTCCGTACTACGACATCACACCTTTCATCTGAAACTTGCTCGGTACATGACCCCACTCAGTATTCCCCTCTCAGTCCCCACTGATCAGATAAAACTTTGTCTTGTACGATTTCTGGGAGGTCGGTAGGTCGAGAATGAACTCGCCTCGCTTGCTCTTCTTACGGTGTTGCACGAAGACCCACCCAGTGCTCTGTTGTTGAAAGCCAAACTCATACAAATACATCAGTTGAGCGAAGGTCGGCTCTAGTTGCTCGGTCCAATTGAAGGCCATGTAGAGAGAGCAAAGAAGAATCCAAACGTTGGGATTGAGCTGACTGAACGCTACCCCTATTTTCTTCACCATCGACCGCAGCAAAGGATGCAGCGGCAACCTCACCCCATGGTGCATCAGCTTGGTATAGAATAATACGATACCAGCCGGGGGGTTGCTCGGTCTTTCGCCCTTTGTCAGTAACTGAGTGACACCGACTCTGGCACCCTAAATTCTATCCTCATCTTCATCAGACCCTTCTCGGTCTCCTTATTCACCATTTCATCCACGGTGAAGGCGACTCGTTCAATAGGGACCGCGTCCAACACCGACCCATCACTGGCCAACTTCCTCTTGGTCATCCGCACCAATCCCTTCTGTCGGCCATGTGTTAGCTTTAGTGCCTTATGCACACCTACCTTCATTATAATCTCGGTGTCTACCAAGACACGACCACCACCCGCGTGGTTGTCCACATTCACCTCCGTTACTGGCCCATCCTTTTAACCAGAACTCTCGAGCACCTCATAAGCCGACCGCGTCCTATTTTCGGTATCGACCGAGCTGGCCTCGTCCTCACTCCTAGACACGAGAATGAGAACCGTGATGCTATTATCTAACAACTCACCGACCTTTGAGTCGTAACACCTCCCATCCACCCCGAGTTACTATCCTCGGTCATCTTTAAGAAAAAAAAGAAAGAAGAGAAAGACAACTTAGAGATCGACTCGGATCCCGGAAGATCTGGCCACGAACTTCATCAAGTTCATGCCTAGTTCTTCACCCATTACCAATTTAATCTACAAAATTCTGGGATATAACTATTTACCGTGTTTTTCCGTGATGGAGTTGTGGATCGGAAATCGCACCACCGTGAGCACCATCGCCGAGAGATGATCGCAAATCGCCTGGTCACTTTGACAGAATTTTGCCAACTTTCTCAAAAAACACAAGTGAGGAAATCGATGGAGGACTTCTCCTATTAAAAGAGCTCGACAAGTACTACGAGGTGTCACTACCATCAGTGGCCGACACGTGTCATGAACCACAAAGATCCGACCGACACGTGTCACACATCCAACCGAGGATGACTAACCGCCCCCGACGACCTCTTTTCACCAGACGATCCAACTGTCTAACCGAACTATCAGGGCCTAACTGAGCCAGGTACACCACTCGGTACCCCCCCTCGATGACCTCTTTTCACCAGACGATCCAACTGTCCCCGACCGGCCTATCAGGGCCTCGCCAAGCCAAGTACACCGCTCGGTACCCACCACCCAACCAAGGTTCGGGGCTATTCATCATTGACCGAGCCTTCCTAACCAGGGTGCCTTCGCCGAGCCACCTTTGTTGTAATCGACCCAGGTGCTTTCGCCGAGCCACTTTCTCATGCGCAACGACCACAAGCCATTCCTTTCACATGACTGAGCTAGGCTCGGCGAACTTTCTCGCCAAGGGAATTGGAGGACTATAGGTATACTCCCCACCGAGTCTGGGAAAATGGGACACGTCCCGACTGAGAAATTCCATCTCAGTCAAGAACTTGGGGGACTTCTGTTGACACCATATCTGACCAGACTCACTGGACCGTATACCTAAAGCCAAAGCATCGGATAAGGCCTAATCCCACAGTACTTACATAGCCCCGACACTAGGCCCAAGGCTGAATGACACGTGGAAACCTCTCCATCCTCGATCTGCGTAACACATATCAGCACGCAAATCAAAGAGCATTTTTCCCACATCAAAACTATGGAAATTAGACATCCCACTTACCCGTACATAGAGGGTACACATTTCCCAATAAAGGAAAGAAAATATTGACTATTCACTATTACTCTTCTAAACTTACCAATTACCGTTTCCTTTTACGAACAAAGTTACTAACTTGACCGTCGGAGACCCTTAGGCTAGCACCACACCGGTGCCCATTCTAACAGAAGACCCACTACTCTCCTAGTTGACAGGTTATGAGGAAGGACACGTGTCACTTGGTGATTAGACGACGAGTAATCGACGGTTGGAACATTTATTGCTTCAACAACCTTAAAAACATAAAAACTCCAATGTGTATTACTTAGCTACATAGCACAAAAACACTAGACCTTTAAATAACTAGCATATCCTTCCATCTCCTCTAGTGCATGTCTAATTCCTTGATTTGTTCCAAATATGTCTAGTTTTTACAGTTTTAGAAAACTGTGGAAAACTGTGGGGGTAAAACTGTGGGGATTTACACAAATAATTTGAGGAATGATACTTCGACTTCAGAACCAAAGTTCTTCTCTAGTTTGGCTAATCTCAGAAAACTGTGGGGATTATGTCAAGGATTGGATATACAATATTTTACTGATTTGGGCAGAGACCCCACATGATTTGATTTTGGACTGAGACCCTACTGTGGAAATGGTTTTGATTGATAAACGTTTTCATTGCGTGTTGATTTGAAAAGCCATATGAATTGATTTAAAGAAAATGGTTGTTATAACTTCTTTTTTGATGCATGCATGCTTTTTAGTGAAAGGTATAAATGTCATTTTCGAAAATAGTTTTCTAAACTGTTTATTTTCGTCCACTTACAGTTTTTACAATTTTTGATACCCTTCAGGTTGATCGCGCATGCGGGCTGTAGTAGAGACCGAGCCATTATATGTTGCCACAGATCCTAGCTTACTCTGGTAGTCCGAAAGGGTTTAGGTGTATACCTGATCTGGCACGGGGTGTCAGACGGGAGCATGGCACATCCAACAAAGCATGCACTTGAAGTGCATATTCAACCAACACATCAAAGGAGAAAAGAAAAAGGATCAAACTAGGACTAACTTAATCTTCAAAGATACGGCAAACATATAATTTCCATGACCTCAATTAATGTGCAAGCGTCCAAAGAAGAAATGGAAAATCTTGCGATCGATGACCCCAGTGACATGTCGTCGTTCGTCCTCTCAGGCTGTCTCCACAACCACTGCCCCCGTTTACGCCGATCCACTTATCACTGGTGTCATCTTCAGCCAGGTAGATGCCGATACCATCGCTGAAATCAACGACATTGATAGCCCTCAAAACAACTCTGATACCTCGAGTTCGTATTCCTTCTTGAGATCTCCCTCTTCCACCTCGGACTACATCAAAATTAATGAGGAAATTTCCCAATTCTATACTCCGTTTGTGCGAAAAGTAAGAAAATTAATCTAATTTCAATCTAAATTAGGGTTTAGGAAACTCAATACCCCAGATCGAAGAAGGTTGAAGAAGAAAATTTTTGGCTTACCTCTGATCTAAATAGTTTGTTGTTGATGCGGTGGAGCGGCTCAGCTACAATGGGTGATGCAGTTAGTTCGATGGCGACGATGAAGACCTAAGTGAAGAAGAGACATTCGACGCCCATAAAAATTGATGAGCAATGGGACGAAGAAAGTTGAGGGACGAAAATGGAGCCAGGCGAGCGAAGCCTCGCGAAGAAAGATGCAGAAAAAGGAACAAAAAATATGGGGAACAGACTGAGGACAACCATCCAAAATTGAGCCATTTGTCCAATAAGGACAAACTCGTCATATTTTTATTCACAATAGACCGAATAAAAAAAAAATAGAGACAGAATGGTGAGTGCACTACTCTATAAACTACACGAAGTCAGCTTTGGTATATGTATAATAATATATAATATATATATATATATATAAACAAACATTCCATTTTGGCTTTGGATGAGTTTCAGAAAAGAGATGTGGGGTCAGTCACTCCCAATTCGGGCCATGGTGGTGAATCCTTGGAGCGCTGTTCACGGCATCAGGAGAGCTACCTCTGCACGTTCCCAGAAGCCCCGTATTCCATCTACATCTAAATGGAGGTTGCAACTACGGAAGCTTTGAAAACCCAATTCAATGTGTCCGCCCTCCCAAACCCAACCACTGCTGTCTTCTCCTTCCTCATTTGCTATTGCTTCGACCGTACAACTCGTCAAAGCTCTGCGGATCCCACCCACTGCGGAATTGGGCCTGGCCTTTCTCCTCTTCGTCCTCTCCACGGTAACCCATTTGCCCATTTAAAATATCATCAATCAAACATAAATTATTAAACCACTAATCACTTCTTATTGTGTTAATGGCTGAACCTGCAGGCCGTTGCTATAATTTGCATTCCTACCATCAATGTAAGCCACCACATCTTTTTCCAGCATGGAATTTTTAGCCATGAAGTTTTTCTGCGTAGGATGTTATGTCTTTAATTAAAGACTAAATTGTTGATTTGCCCATGAATATTACAATCATTTTATCAGTTTTTATCTATGTATGAGTGAATCAAGCTTATTGGGATTTCATTTCAGGCTTTGGGAAGATTGGCAGCTGCATTGGACAAACTAGCCGTTGTCGTGTCCCCGGAGGTACCCGGAACTCTTTCTTCTTTCAAACTCTCAGTCGTTGAGATCAAGGACTTGAACAAACAGCTTGCCACCCTCAGGTATTAACTATACCTAGTATGTACTTTCTCTTCAATTCTCTTACCTTGCTTCAATTATTGGGGTTTCCAGGCAAACCATTTCCACAACCCGGCAGGGCAAGAATCCAAATTGATGATCTATTTTATTTTCAAATCATGTAGATGTGAGTGTGTTGCAATTTGATTTCTAGAAAACAATGGTGATTTGTATGATTTATGCAAAGTTACATTTTTATGTGTGGGGCTAATACAAAACAAATATTGCCATGAAGGCTTTTCATCTGCTTTTTGTTTAAGATATTTCTTGCTTTACATACTAGGAAATTAAAACTGTGTAGGTTTCTGAGTCCCTACCTAATTCGGTTGTGTTCGTCAGTACAGTGTGTCTCATTCCGCTGAGTATTAACCATGTTGATGTGAAAGCTATAGCGTCAGGCAGTCCCTTTTATTTAGTGCCGAACAGATAGAAAACATGGCACACATGGTTATTTCAAGTTTGTTTGACAATCTCATCTTGAATATGATTAAAAATGATTATACTTGATCAAATCAACTTTGATTTCTTCATTGGTTCATATGAAAAGGCGTTGAACATGAATAGATACAAAAAACTTATAATTTGGCATACTTCTTGAGAGCTTGATCAGCATCTTTTGCATGCTCCGGAACAGGCATGTTGGATAAAAGAGTAACTCTTGATGAGGATACTAGGGATTTAATCTCTGAGTTTGAAGGATTAATCTTCCAAAGTCGCACCTCCTAAACCTGTCGAATATTGCCAAACCCACACCAAGACAAGTTTTGAATGATATAATCCATTCATTGCAGAAAATGAAATGATATATAGTGATGAAAGATGAAAACAGATAATTATTTTTCAGCAGGAAATTTTCTTTACAGAGAATGTCATGGAAGAATGAGATGGCAAATTGAAGTCCATACATGACTCTATATGGATAATGTTGTTGAGAATATCATACTTCATACATGACCCTATATGGATAATGTGGTTGCTAAATGGAAATTTTATGCAATTTTCGAAATGTCATTGTTTCTTGGACCTGCACTTACTGGTTGCATTACCAAATTTAGTGCAATTACAATTAATTTCAATTGATAGTTGATGAAGCCTGAAAGATAAACCTGAATGGTTTTGCCGACGTTGACTGGTGTGGCTTCAGCAAAGACATGGTCACCAAGCTCAGCTCGCTTCAGATGGTTGATGCTGAGGTGAATCCCAGCCACCCTTTGGAAACCAGAGGCCATGTGAGCTCCCATGCTAGCCAGGGCCTCGGCTATGAGAGCTGATACTCCTCCATGTAACACCTTGAATGGCTGGTCCCACCAGGAAAAAAATAGTAAATTGCTGGTTATAGACATTTATTGCTTCTTCAATCAACATCTTGTTTCAGACTTTTAGAAGCAAAAAGATTCATGCTATGAACAGGGAAAGAAAGAGAGAAGATGATGATGATGACGACCTGACAGCATTTTCCGGTGACATGCAGGCGGCCGGATACCTTTCTAGGGGTTACCTCTTCAATCTCGAATCCAATTGCATGAAGAGGAGTGTCCAGTGCCTCCGTCTTTGATGTCGGCGATTGTGGCGGTGGTGGTGGTTGCTGGGATTGGGACTGGGAAGGCATATCTATGTACCAATATGCGACTTGGGTGCTTAAATCAAGTATGAGACTCTATCTATCTTTCCTTCCCAATAATTTCTCTTTCATTGTTCGCCTTTCCTGGATGAGGAGGAGAGTTGGTGGGGTTGGAAGAAGACTTGAGGCTGTTGGCCAAGGACTTACCAGTAAATTGGGGATCATAAGATCAGTTGCTCTGTGGTTGGTGATGGCATCTTTTGTTTACTTGGAGGGGTCCACTGTCCACTGCCCAGAGGTCCAGGAGTGGAAGGGTAGTTGAGTCCATTTACATTTCACATTTCATATTGTTTCAAAAACTTAGAAGAAAGGGATTAGGTGGGAGATATTAGTTAAAAAAGAGGATTAGGTGCCTAGTGGTCTTGTCATCTTATAAAAACCACACACCTGCACAAATTATTAGGACTGGGCACATGGAACCAAAATACCGAAACCGTACCGTTTCAGATCAAACCATACCGAAAAAAACCGAATAGTAAAACCGTTGTATGATTGGTACGGTACCGAAACCGTACCGATATAATTCGGTACGGTTTCGGTATCGATATTTTAAAAAACCGTCCCGTATCGATACCGTACCGAATTAGAATATTTTTTTTAATAATTAAATTTATTTCTTATTGGTTTATTAGGCCTTCTTCAAGAGTTGATATGACCATACATGTCTTAATTTAGCTTATAAGAGTTTATATCTTCAACTTAGTGCAACTTTTTCAATAAATATTTGAAAACTTAAGTCCTTCATAAATGTAATTTTGTTTTTTCTTTAGTTTTTTCCTTGCTTTATAATCACAAACAAAATTTTGGCTCAAAACCGAAACCATACCGAAACCGTACCGAACTTAATTGGTACGGTACGATCTGGTTTCACTTTCAAAATATTGAATACCGAACCGTACCGTACCGATTAAAATTAAATGGTATGGTTCTGATATCGATCAATTTTGTACCATACCGAACCGTGCCCACCCCTACAAATTATGGATCCCTTCCCTTATTTGGGAATGTCCTCGCTCTATTATTATGGGTCGGTCGTTTTTTAGACAACAAATAGCACTCTACATCATCACATTGTATCACATACGAAAATGTGAATTAAATGGATTGAATCTTCTTCTTCATTTATTTTTTTTTAATGAAAATCAAATGGTTTCAAAAATTTCATTCTAATTTATACTCTGCTTATTTAGTAGGGGTGACAATGGGTCGTATCGTGTCGGGTTTGTGTCGTGTCATGAATTCTGTTTTACCCATTTATGCCCAACCCGAATCCGGCCCGTTTAATAATCGTGTCAAGAATGTCCAACTCGAGCCCGACCTGTTAATGACCTGTGTAACTTGTTTAACCCATTTAATAAACAGGTCATACTTAAAACTCAATTAACCTATGACCCGTTTAACCGGTTTAACCGGTTTAACATGTTTAACTTATTTAAATTATAAAATTTAATAGATCTTTAGGTAGATAAATGGGTAGATATATGGATTAGTAATGACACGTTTATTAAATGAGTCAATATATAAGCCAATATACGGGTTACCATGTTAACACGAAATCTACCCATTTATTAAACGGGTTAACAGCTCATTATACGGGTTAACAAGTTGACTCGAAATCCACCCGTTTAATAAACGGGTCATAACGGGTTGACCCGAAAATGACCCGGAATTTAAATCGTGCGGGTTGACCCGAATAAATTTCGTGCTGGTTTCGAGTAGTGTATCGAGTCGTATAAAAAATTGTCACCCTTAGTATTTAGATCGAAACCCACCTGTTTCCTTCTCCGAATGTAATAAGGTTTGCAAACGTTTCCTTGGGCTTTCACCATTTGTGGCTCATTTATAAGGAGACAAAAAGTTTTCCCTTATTTGGGCCACAATTCTAAGTGGAGCTCCAAATGGGTCAGCATAAATACTGAATTTTATTTTAGGAAGCCTAGCCCAATCCAACCCTCATTTCAAAGTTCAAACTAAATTGTCAACGAGAGATGTTATAAAGAGAAGCTTATGAACAAGCAAATGCACAGCTCGCACTAACACGGTCACCGGTGCATTTGATCAACAAAAATATGGCACACTGAGGAAGTTCAACAGCTGTTTTGTTCTTTCTTCCCTAATTTATACGCGCAATCTAGAGGGGTAACTATGGAGAGGATACTTGGGGTAAATATGGAGAGGATACTTAATGATTTGTACGTAAGGGAGAAATGGACCTAGCCATTTTTTTTTTTCAAATAGGGGGAAAGAACTAAACTCTTGTTTTTTCAGAATCTCGAGTGACTCTTGAAATGAATGATTTCCTACTCAGATTATTCACACTATGATTACATTTGGTACTATTTGTATTAACTAGTCATCATATAAATTAATACGATTGATTATTATTATACGATCCAGATATGCTAAAATAATACACTTCAAATTATCCGTATTAAATAGTCAGATGACTAATAATTTTGAAAACTATAATAATAATAATAATAATAATAATAATAATAATAATAATAATAATAAAAATAATAATAATAATAATAATAATAATAATAATAATATGTATCAATAGAAATAATAATATATCAATAATTAATTAAATAAAATAATAAAAATAAAATAATAATGTACATAATTAATACTTATGATATAAAATATAAACATTTCTTATCAACTACTATAATAAAATCTGTCCAGTATAATATACTAGATATTTTAATCCAGTCGAGCACCAAACTTCCGACTAAATAGTCAGTCTAGCCGATTGATAGATTAGTCTATTCGACTTAAATAATCAGTATAATACGACATAACAAACGGGACATATGACTTAGAACTAGCAATTTCTTAAATGCCTCAAACCAAATCACTTGCAATAGATGGAACAATAATGCTAAGGTACCACTTAAATTCCCACATTTTAAATCTTACTATATGTGGCATACCACATCATCATTTTTAATTAACTATTTTATTATTTTAATTACATATCTAAAAATTAAAATAAAATAAAATAATTAAAAAGCTTAAATTAAAATACAATAAAACAAAATAAAGGATCAAAGAAGAAGCCCTAGACTCTACGACCTCGGATCAATAAAAAAGACTACGACCTCGGATCAATAAAAAGGACTCTGCGACCAGGACCTGCAATCTCGCCTTTTTCCCAGCGAGCAGGAGGGTCAGAGTGATGTTACACTATTATCTTCGTCTGTCTCTATGGAGAGTGTATGCCATAGCAGTTTAGAATTAAAGGAGCGAAATTACATGGGATTATCTAATTGTTCGTCGGAAGACAGTTCTAAAGTCTCTACTCTTGGAAGTAAAAATAGTCTAAATCTGAAGGCTACAAAACTTCGACTTGGACTTCCTGAGTCCCAGTCACTTGAGAGAGACTCAGAAGTGAGGATAATCTCCTCTGAACTTGATGATAAGCCCCCATTCCTATTGCATCCTTTAAAGGATAGCCATTACTCTTCGTTGTAGAAAACAATTGTTTCAGGCAGCAAGAGAGGTTTCTCTAATGCAATGGATGGTTTCTCAGAGGTGAAAAAACTGCTTTGTATGAAGAGAATTGCGTTTAATTTATACTTCTAGCTTTACAACCTCTTAGTCCACCCTATTAATCTTTTTAATTATTTGATTTATTTTAATTTTTAGATATGTAATTAAAATAATAAAATAACTATTTAAAAATGATGATATGGTATGCTACATCAAATACCACATCGAGTGAGATTTAAAATGTGGGATTTTAAGTGGTACGCCTAGCCTTATTCTAGATGGAATGCCAATTCTGTTTTATCAACAATATTGGGAACTAGTGGGGTGATCAGGTGTGCTGGATTTGCCTGAGCATTATTAATGGTGAATCTAGTATTCGTCCATACAATTACTCCCTTCTTTTCTGAATCCCAAAAATAAAAAACAAGACAAAACTTCAAGATTCTCTACCCACAAGTTTATGTTTGATAAATTATAAATTAATAGCGAGACTTTTGCCAGTCGTTCTAAATTGGTATTGTCCTCTCTTATTCACCCTACTCAAAGTACTTTCGTTTCCAACCGCATTATATTGGGTAAGGTGATGGTTTGTTTTGAAACTATTTACTTAGTGAAGCATTTGTTTTGAAACTATTTACTTAGTGAAGCATATGAAAAATGGTAACTGAATGACAATGGCAATTAAGTTAGACATAGCCTAAGCATACGACAGTGTTGACTGTTGAGAGGTGGTTCCTAGAGGTAATGTTGTTCCGTATGGGTTTTCATTCACATTCGGTCGCTCGAATTATGGATTGCTTGTCTTATGTATCTTTCTCAGCTATTTGGCCTAATCCTTCCTCACCGAGGCTTATGACAAGGATACCCATTCTTCCCCCTATTTGGTTTTATAATACGCTCAGAAGGTTTTTTATAACCCCTCCACGAGATTGAATTTGAAGGACGACTATTAGCCGCTATTGGGAATTTAGGTCCTCGTATATCGCATCTTTTTTTTCGTTGATGATAGTGTTTTTTTATTTTTTTGGAATTATAGGAGGATTTGTGTTATGTCCTGAGTACTGTATTTCAAATCTATGAGGAAGATTTCAGTCAATAGACAAATCTCAGTAAATCAGCACAATATTTTAGCCATATTGTAATGACCCGAAAATTTAAGAAATGTAATTTAGCAAAGTTTTCTCGTAAATAGACTATTTTACCCTTATTAGTCCAAAGTTGACTTGTGCTCCAATTGCTATTTGGACTTTTCATGAGTACTGTTATGTACGTCTCAGAGTCCTAAATTCGTAGGCATGCGATATATTGGAATCGGAGACCGGATAAGCATGTTACATGTATGGATTATCAAGGGCATTTGGTAATTATGACATTAGAGGTATTTTGGTAATTTTGCATGTAGGGTTATTTTGCTGCCTTGTAGGACGGTGACAAGTGCCCCATCCTTTTCACCTCGTCACCTTATCCCTTGGATGCACTGACTATATGTTTTGGGTGTGTGAGTATATGTGCGTGTTTTGTGTTTTGTTCGTGTTGTTAAGCAACCAAAAACTCGAGAGCACAAAAAGGGAAAAGAAGGGAAGAACATCGGAAAAGATAAGGAAGGAAGAGAGAACAAGGGAGAGGGAAACTAGATAAGAGGAAGGAAGAATGAGCAATAACCTGGAAAACCCGAAACCCTAGCCGTGAAGCCGTAACCTTTCGAGGTAACTAGGCTTCAAACCAAGGTTCCTAACATCTTGATCAAGTCCTTATGGTCGTAGAGAACTGGTAACCCATAAGTTTTGGACGTGGGAAGGATTTGGAGCAGAGGTCCAATGATTAGCTGAAAGTCCGAAGGATCAGGTCGAAGTTGAAGGTGAGTTTCTTGAGTTTTAAGATCATATAACCTTTTCTAGAATTGTATAGATGTAGTTGGATGTTTAAAGGGTAGTAAATGGATGATAAATAAGGTTTTTAGAACCAGTTCAGGTTTCCTGGGTCAGGTCCAACGCGCAGACCCGCGGAAGTTAGGAGATGACCTCTGCAAGGCATGTGAGGCACATACATAGGAAGGTTATGGTGACACGTGGGGCACATGCCACACCATCTCGAGGTACGATCAACACGACTTTCGATGTTTTTGACGTTACGAAAATTTTGGCATAGATTTTGAGTCAATCAGACATCGTCTCGGGGTAGTTTTGGGTGTCCAAGCCATTATGTTTAGATTTAAAATTCATATTTTAATCCTGAAAATTGGGGGATTTGTAATGTGAGGCAACATAGGACTTTGGTAACTTGTGAGTATGATTTTTAACAGGCGACACATCTCTTGGAACCACGGAGGAATGCCCAGTTCAGGATTAAGCCGCGAGGATAGATTGTGAGTGGAAAATAATTTTTATAAATTATGATGCTTGCATAGTTAAATATTTAAATTGCTTTATTACATGATTCATATTGCAATGGTTCAATAGTGATTTATAAAAGATTATTTGATGATTTCAGATTCCATGTCCTGAGGCTAGAGATTTGATTATTTCTCAGATTTTCGGAGCATCGCACTGTTCTCCTGAGGGTGGTGATGTGATTGGGACTTAGATGTCCAAGCTCAATTCTGTTTTCCTGAGTCTATTCGAACTTCCTGAGCTCGGCTACGTTTTCCCGAGTTTTCCTACACGTATTACGGTTATCTTATCGTGAATGGCATTCGAGTAACGAGCATTGGTTGGTTTGATTTATTGATATTGGATTAGTTGGTTGATTTACTGATATTTTGTGTCCATGTGATTTTATATCTGAATGGGATTCTATTATGGTTATGTAATGTATCTCTTGTCTGACAGTTGGTTTGTCTTTATCAATATCGTGTTATATTTTAAAGGTAGTTTCGACTTTTAGTGTTGAATGTCAGACAAGAGCATGACCTTTCATAATTATCGAAGTGTTTTCAGGAAGGGTTGTCAACTTGGTATCATAGCCTAGGTTTACTATTTTTCGACTCCATTTGAGGGTTGCATGATGTGTACTAAGGCATGTTTATTACAGGAAAAGGACAACTATGCTTCCAAGACATGATCCCCGTGCACGGTCTGAAGATGAGACGAATCGGGTTAGAGAGGCCTGGATATCGAGAGAGCTTAGTGGCTGGGAGCTATTTTCTTTAGAGCGAGTTGAGCTCGAAACAAGCGGACAAATGGATTACTCGTTTGGAGAGGATCTTTGATGTCATATGTTGCGCACCGGAGGATATGGTGCTATTAGCCACTTTCTAGTCGGGTGGCTATGTATATCGGTGGTGGCGTGGATTATAACTAACAAGCTGGGATGCCCACACGTTAACTTGGGAGACATTTCATGATAGATTCTTGGATCAATTTTTCTCTTTCACCTTCGGAAACACTAGAGAAGTGGAGTTCCTGTGGTTGCAGTAGAGGAATATGACAGTAGCCGAGTACGAACAAAAATTTCTAAACTTGTCCTGTTTTCCTCTGGCATTTCTGCCAACTGAGGCAGCCAGCTATGGACGATTTAAATTGGGCCTACAGGATGAAATTAGGGCCACCGTGATAGTAGGATCCTTCGCCATCCTTAGAGAGCTGCTAGAAGCTACCATTCGTGTTGAGGCAAGCTTACTGGTGCAGCAGTAGGGTGTGAGCCCTGATCAACATTGCTAACGCTCGTACACTGGATCTTTCAGTCAGAAGGCCCCAAAGAGGGGTAGTACCGGTCTTGTATTTTCTGGTAGTTATCATACAGGTTCAGCCATCAAGGGGATTGGACCGAGAGGTACTCGTAGTTTTGGGTCGAGACCATAGATGTCTACCTAGTCTAGTCGAGCTTTAGCAAAGTCGACTGGTAGAACCTCAATTTCTATAGGATAACTCACAAATCACTGGTTTTTTGTGTTGACAGAGGTACATAAATGATCTTTAATAATCTAGCTTGGGATACTTGGGTCCGTATCGAACCAATGACACTTAAACAAGACCACTACCTTACAGTCCGTATAAAATACCTTTACCACACCTAACAATTTAATTTAAAACCCCATATAGGCATTGTCTCCATCCCCCGACACAAAGATCCCGCTATTTTGAGTAGGAAATTTTTCATCTCGGATTGTGCACACGAACTTAACTCTGTTAACATGACAATCAATGTATGTTTATCCTCGAAATAGGCCAATTGCAAGCTACATCAATTGTTTGCAAAACTTTCGTGAGTTGTCAGCTCTCAACTCTGCCATCTAGTAAGTATACACAAAAATTTAGTCTGGTTCATTTAAAAATAATTTAATACAATATTTGACTTACACGTGCGGAAAACCAATGTGGAAAAAATTGTTTGTCCATTTGCTCCCAATTGGAAGGATATTGAGCCTTCATTAATGCCTTGTGCTGGTCGTAGAAAGGCTAGACTTCGTCATAGTTATTTAGTATGAACCAATGAGTCACTACCATGTCACTATTAGTATCGGGCTCTGAGATTGGACCATTGCCGAACGGTCTTGGGGGTTGGGAAAATACAGATAGGGTCTCCAGATGTTGACCACCATCGTAGTTGCGTAGGACCCTATTGAAATAAGTTTCAGCATTTTGAGGGTACATTGTACAAAATGTAAGTGAATCTTTTGCAATGTATGCCTCCACTATAAAGCCTTCAGGACATGCCTTGTTGTGGACGTACCGCTTGTAGGTACCTAACATTCTACAAAGAAATGTACAAAACGATTCATATATATACATTATATTAAGGAAATAATACCATTATTAGGAATAATTTATACATTTGGATTGGGTACATCCAACGATAATAAATCGGGCTAGCTAGCGTTGCCTCATCTAGAAGATGTATTAGTAGGTGTACCATTACATCAAGAAATGCTGGTGAAAATATTTTTCTTGAGCCGACACATGACATATATAATCTCTTTAATTGCTCCGAGGTCCACCTTTGCAAGCGACTTGACACTTAGTATCTGGAAGAATTGAGATAAATAAACTATCATCTCAATACTTTAGGCTTCAAATAGGGCCGAATGCCAATCAGAATGAGTCGTTATAACAAAATGTACAGTCATGACTTTTCATGCTAAATAGAGTGCCACCATCGATGATAAAATTTTGGGAGATTTTCCATTTCAAAACTCTCGGCAACATTCTTCTCAAAGTGCATAGGATTCACGAGGTGTCTGATTTTCAATTTTGACCAATACGGAAACGGGAAGAATACATAATATTTTTCGTCCAATTTTCTTATTCAACAGGTCTTGGTGATCTTGTGGCGAATGTTGGGATGCTGTTTAAACTGTCTAATATCTCATCATCAGATCTCTCCCTTGGTCGTGCATGTAGCTCTATTTTACCATCAAATGAGTCAGACTGCATATGCCTTAAATGTTCCCAAGGTAGAAATCTTCTTGCACCTAGATAACATACCTTTGACGCGGGTCAAAAGGACATGTGTCTAGTCCACATGTCGGGTAAAGCGGATAGCCCTTGGTGCTCCATCTCGCCAACATAGCGTAAGCAAAAAAATAATTAATTGTCCATAGGCCGCTTGTAAAGTAAACATTCCTCCACTGCATATGTTGGGACATCATTCTCCCGCAAATCCACAAGAACATCAATCAAAAACAGCAAATCAGCGTCGATGGAATTACTCGGTGACTTAGGCCCCGGTATCAAAGTACTAAAAATTGTAAATTATAACTACGTTTTAAGACTCGACCCTCCTCGGCCAGGACCAGATTCTAGCTCGATATTGTCCGCTTTGAGCCTCCTCGCCCTCACTGTTTTGTTTTCGGGAGCTCATGGTGAAACTTCCCAGGGGGTCACCCATCATGGAATTGCACCAACCTCAACTAGCTTAACTTTGGAGTTCCAACCAAACCCAAAAACACTAAGCTTCCAAAAGGCCTCGTTTAGATCAGAGTTGCGCAGCGGCACACTCTATCTAACATGATATTGTCCCCTCTAGAATCATTGGCCGAACCAGCCCAACCCGTAGGGTTTTGTTCCCGAGAGCTCAAGGTACAACTTCCCAGTGGGTCACCCATCATGAGATTGCACCAGCCTACTCGCTTAACTTTAGAGTTCCCCCAGAATCCAAAGCCAATGAGCTCCCAAGAGGCCTCGTGCTAGATAGGTGTGTGCCTACACCATTAAGGCACACCATGTAACGACCCGTCTCGAATTATCGAGATCAATTAGGAATTAATGACGGATTAGTGTGATTAATTGGTGATTAGTGGGGTACTTTCGGACAACAGTGCGAAATGACAATTTTGCCCCTAGAATGGGCGAAATTGTCATTTTGCTCCGTGACATAGTTCGGGACGTCATGAGTTCATAGACAGGTGACACATCTGATTACGACGCTCGAGGAAGAAGTTATGACATTCAGAAGTTCGGAGGTATTTTGGTAATTTGATTGAAAAGGGGCAAACCGTTGACTTTTGACCCGGAGGTCCGATGGCCGAGGGATAAGGACCGTTACGTAGATCGCGTCGATACAAATTCGTAGCCAGGTGGCACGTCAAATTCGGACGTTCAATGGGAAAGTTACGGTTCACTGAAGTTCAGAGGAACTATTACACGTTTTACGAGACGGCTTAAGTTTTGTCTCAAGTGGGCCCCAGATATTTTCTCTGGCCCAATGGATGAGTGACAAGTGTCACTCATCCATTTTCCACCTTCCCACATACATGCATTGACCATCTTCTTTGTTCTTCCATACCAAACCCGAAACCCACGTACAAACCACCCCAAAACTCAGACCCACCTTCCCCAATCCTCACCTACTATTTTTGGACCATGAAGGAAGGCTAGAGAGGAGGCTGAGATGATGAGGATAGTGGTAGGATCGGTCGGGCCACCGTGCACGGCATAGAGGAGGTATGCTCGATTTTATTATTTTGAATTCAAAAATTCGATTAGGAAATTATGGACGGTTTTGGATGTTTGGATGATGCTTATTAGGTTTTGCTAGAAAGGGTTAGATGAGGTTTTGGATGGCTGCGAGGGGCTGAATAGCCGAGGGGATGATTGGGAAAAGTTGAACCGTGGAGATTTAGTGAGTTTTTGGTGGTTTTAATTTTATATTTAGGTTTCTATGATCAAATTAGAGAGAATTGAATTGATTAGGAGGAAAACGGACGAAAAACAAAGAAGGAATAGGGCTGGACCGGTCACGTCGGACTAGGAGAACCGGATTTTGCAGAGCAAACCAGGCCGGCCAGTTCGGACCGGCCTGGCCGAAGGACAGGGACGATCTTCAGTGGGCTCATGGCTCCCATGCACAGACCCTTTGAGCCTTCCTTTGGGGAAGTTCCAACATGTCAAATCATCTATTTGATGTAACGAACATTTTGGGACTGGTTTTGAGTCGATCAGACATCGTTTCGATTTAGTTCGGGCTATCCGAAGGTTTAGGATCCACTTTAAAAATAGTTAAAAATTCTATAAAATTGCGAGGCTTTAGTGAGGGGTTATTTAAGTAGTTAGTAACCTTCTATTACGATTTGGACAGGTTCAGAAACCCCGGAGACGACGATTGGCCCTTGAGAGGCTTATGGCGAGCGTATCTAGACGCGGCTTCGAACAGTCTGTGAGTGGACCTTTCTTTTGAAATTGATGCATGCATAAATGTTTTATATGCTTTTGAATACATGTTTTGTGATTCCATGAGTGTATTTGTTTATGGTAGCCAAGGATTTAAGTATTTGTATGTATTTCGATATTTCCTGTTTTATACGATGCTTGTACGTGCTAGGTTTCTAATGAGGGTTTAATGAATGGGTTTTGGATATGGAAATATGAAATCGGGCATGAGACCTATTTGATTTGGAAACTCTCGGACTTGGAGTCCATTTGATTTGATGAGAAATTGGGCTAGAGGCCCATTTGAGTTATATGATCGGGCCGAGGCCCCGTTGGTTTACGAATTCGGGCTTGAGGCCCAGTTGGTTGTAATATCAAGCTTGAAGCCCCGTTAACTGTAGTATCGGGCTTGAGGCCCTATTGGTTGTAAAATCGGGCTTGAGGCACCGTTGATTTATGGTTTCGGGCTTAGGGCCCAGATAGTCGTGATATCGGGCTAGAGGCCCAGTTGATTGTGAAATCGGGCTTGAGTCCCAGTTCGTTTTATGAAATGAGAATTCGGGAATGAGACCTTATTGAACTGTGTATTTAGGCCGAGGCCTGTGAAAATGGAATTGAATCGGATTTGAGGAATCCTGTTCAGATGAATCGGGTATGAGACCCAGTTGAAATATGTTTTGAGAAAGAAAGTGTTTTGAAAATGTATATATACCCTCCATATGATTTATTTGGACTCCTCCAGCCGTCAACCTAGAGAGTCACGATCCACAGACCAGAATGAGTATCCCCATAGGGAGCCCATTCCAGGAGTGGAAGTTATGATGTGGTCCCGGACCAGATTCCGGAGAGATGCTCGAACTAGATCCGGAGATAGTGCTCGGACTAGATCTGGAGATAGAGCCTCCCAGATGAATTCCTAGGGGTAGACTCGGAGTGAGACCCTGAGTAGTGTGCACACTTATATAGTGATGAATCGTGACATATATCGGGGATGTGTTCCCTAGGGGCTGTGTGCCCCGAGTTGGCATCTTCTCGGAACTGCCGAGGATGGGTTATACATATGCGTATACATATGAGGTTTTATGGAAATTGATTAGGGGCGGAGACCTCGTGTTCTATGTTTTAGAAAGTTGTTTGGGGCGGAGACCCCGTATTCTATGTTTTGGTGTTTCACTGAATATGGTGTAGGGCTGAGTCCTTGTAAAGGTTTCATTTACGGTTTTTGGGCCAAGGCCCTAATGGTTTTATGATTTTTTTGATAAATGGTTTCTGAATGCATGCATGTTTTTAGTGAAGGGCATAAGTGATATTTTTGAATTTTATTTTATTTATTTAAATGATTGGTTTTCGTCCACTCACAGCTTTTACTATTTTGAATGCCCTTCAGCTTGATTGCGGATGCGAGCTGTAGCAGTGACTGAGACATCGTACTCCTCCTCCTACGATTCTAGTGTACTCTGGATGCCCCGGTGAGGGCTAGAGTCGGAATTATCCCTGTTCTGACACTTCGTGTCAGACGGATCAGGCAGGTCCCACATTAATCCCGAGGGATTTGGGATGGGTCCTGTCAAGTTGGTATCAGAGCGTGGTTGGCTCATTTGATACTCATAGTACTCTGATACCGGTTGGTATGAGAGCGGGTCTTGCTCTTAGAGTGCGCAGGTCGAGGATGTGATGTCTCTGCAGTCGTAATAGCCCGTCATCAACCTGATAGTTAGGGTAAGAGTAGGAAACACCTCGTGCTGAACAAAACTCGGTGCGATGGTTTAATAATTCGATTGGCATGGGATGCCGCGTGGTAGTGAGGTTTGATCCAGAGTAGGATCGATGTGCATGGGAATCTAACTGCTTAGAGCCGTAGTGTTACTGGTGAGTAGGATCCAGTGGACCAGTAGACACCATGTGACTACCCGAGAGTCGAGACCGTTGTCGATCGTGTCGTGTGGGATTGGAGAGTGTGTTGTAGAGAGCAGCTGAGGTCATGGTTGACCCGAGTGAGATTGTTGGGAATAGGAACGTTGGACCCAATTTGTCATGGGAGGCCAGGTCTCGGTATGTCGAATCCTGGATGGATATCGACTAATAGGAGATGCCCGGAGTAATTGTTGTGCAACGTGGTAGGATACGAGTACGGCGTTTAACAGTGGTGCAGTTTTAGGCATTGAGTTTGGCCGAGTCCTTATGAATATCAACGATTCCTAGCCGTAGAGTTGCGAGAGGATGTGAACCGTAGAGTTACGAAGGGACGAGGTCCTCAGATTGTGGTTACTGGTTGTTTGGACACCAGTATCGGAGTACGACGACTCTTCAGAGTCGAAAGCGAGGGATCAGTCAGGTTGGCTGTGCTGCAGTGAGCAGCCGGGTTGTGATAACCCCAGTGGACAATTGATCAAATGAGTGACTAGGAGAGTGGTACTTGTCGACCAGATCCTGAGGTGGACCGATCGGTGGATTTTGCGTTGAGCACTTGGTACCTGCGGTGAGTTGACCGCATGAATTTTGAATCTCGATAGCAGAGTTTTTCTGAGATTGGTCTACACGAGGTTGTGGTCAACACTGTTATCGATGCACGTAGTCGAGTCTTATCGAGTTGGATAGGCTCAGGTTGTGACGACCCGTCCCGAATTAGCGGGATTAATTAAGAGTTAATAACGGATTAGTAAGGCTAATTGGAGATGGATCTGACCCGATCGCCACTCATGTCCATCTAGGACTCTATCCAAACTACAATGTACGCGTACTCTCGGGCACTCTCAACCAGACATACCGATTGACCGTAGTCAATCCCATTGTCCAATGTGCACAACACACCGGTGCACCTACATTACCTCAACATCGGGGTGTCGCTCGACCTACTCTAGGACTGCACTCTGGCAACGTCCAACCACATGCTACCGTCCGCACCAAGCGAGCGTCAATCCATCACCTCAGACACGCACTCGTCACATCCCGTGACGCTAACCACCAACTATTCGTCAAGTCAAATAAATTGACCCACATCCTAGGTGTTCGGTTTTTACACCCTCTCGAACTCCTAGCTGTCATATCACTCCTCGTTGTCCGACCTAGGAACGAATCCAAGATGATGACATCAAAGTTCATCCAATGTCATTCTCCAGCACTCTACACTATCTACTAAGGATTTACCCACTCTCTCTAGTATCTCAAATGGTCTGATATACCGAGGGCTCAGTTTCCCTCGTCTTCCAAAGCGAACAATGCCCTTCCACGGTGATAGTGGGGGTATGAGATGACAGTACGAGAGGGTATCCCATAGGGATCCCGTTCCAGGAGTGGGGGTTACTAGATATGATGTGGTCCCGGACCAGATTTCGGAGAGATGTGTGGACTAGATCCAGAGAGAGAGCTGGGACTAGATCCAGAGATTGAGCCTCCCAGATGGAGATTCCTGGGAGAAGACTCAGAGTGAGACCCCGAGTAGTGTGCACACTAGGTTATAGATTCGATATCGTGACTATATCGGAGATGTGTTCCCTAGGAGTTGTGTGCCCCGAGTTGGCATCTTCTCAGAAGTGCCGCAGATGGGTTATACGTATGTTGATACGTATGAGGTTTTATGGAAAAGTGATTTGAGGGCGAAGACCCTGTGTTTTATGATTTAGAAAGTGATTTGGGGCGGAGACCCCGTATTTGATATTTTGGGAAATGGTTTTGGAATGAGACCCACGTCACATGATTTGGGGCTGAGTTCCAATGTTTTGAGTTATGGTTTGTAAGTGTGATTTCGGGTCGGGGACCCAAATGGATTTACGGTGCATGACGGTTTATGGGGCCGGGTATGATCCCTTGAAAGTTTTTGTGAATGTTTTCAAGTGGTTTTTATGAATATTTAATAAATGATTTTGAATGCATGCTTATGTATTTATGAAGGGCATAAATGCCTTTGTATGAAAATGTTTTTATTAAATTATTATTTTTGTCCACTCACGACCTTTGATATTTTAATGCCCTATAGGTTGATCGCGGATGCGGGCTGTAGTAGAGACGAGACATCACTCCCCTCCTCCTACGATCCTGACGCACTCTGATAGCCCCGGCGAGGGCTAGAGATGGAATTTTCCCTAGTCTGACACTTTGTGTCAGACGGGATCAAGCGGGTCCCACGTTAATCTCGGGGGATTTGGGACCGGTCCTGACACAGGTTGCCGTGACGATTGTGATGATGGGATTCGTCAGTCGTGACGATGATACGGGGTGCGTGAGTGACGCACGGTACGAGCAGTGGTTTTGGGATTTGGCTCGGTTACGACCTAGTGCGATCGCAGGATGAGGTGTTGGACTTTGGGGTGTTGGCACACTTGCCACGCTACCTCTGTGAGGTGACTGTGATGAGTAGGATATAACTGGATGAGTGCGTTGTACCTGGATGAGTGACAGGTGCCCTAGATATCCTTGAATGGATTACACGAGTGTGAGTGCTGTAGTTGATCCCATAAAGTTGGGACGTGCAAACCAGTATGCCGACGAGATAGTAGATGTGCCCAGAGTGGCGAGTATGTGAGTTCAGTGGGCACTAAGCGGGATAGAGAGGATCCATGATGACACGAGACTCGAGGCACGAGTATGTGTGCCCAGGAGTGGTCACATTAAAGGTTCAAATGCCTAAGTGGCATTCGGATGAAAAGGTTTAAATGGATGATGTAAGTGACGTCTTATGACGTGAGGGTCGGTTGGTCAGATATGGTGTTATGTAGAGATTTGACTGCAGATCACAGCAGGAGCCTGTTGTGACTCTTCAGTCGAGCGGACATCAGGTTAAGATGAATTGACATCCTTTTGGGATGTGCATAAACGGTATTCACAGACGCGTGGATGGTGTCCGGTTGAGCTGAAGACTTGAGAGTGCATTGCGGATTGGTTTTGGTTGACTACGGTTGACCATACCTCCTGAGTTGGGGACTTGAAAATTGTTTGCCTATAGGACGCGGGAATGCTCATGTAATGAGTGAGCTCAGTAATTGGAAAAGAAGCATGTTTCCAACGTGATTGGAACACCAAGGTGGGATGACAAAGAGTGATATGATAGCTAAAGGGTTCAAAGAGGGTGTAAGAACCGAACACCTAGGCTGTGGGTCAAATTTGAATGATTCAAAGAGGAGATGGTGTTTAGCGCCACCTGATGTGACGAGAGTGTCCACTACCTTGGACCCATAGTGGACTCGTGTAAGTATTATGGATCGAGTCGTGTGGTGACAATCGGGATGATCGATACGATAGAGATGATTGTGACTGACAGGACCTGCCCCGTTTTCCCCCTAGGGACCACTGGGGAAGCTTGCTCCCATCTGAAAAGTAAACCAAAGAGAAAACAGGGTAGGCCTCCCTCAGTAACTCAGACTATGTGTGGATTACCGACAACTAAACAAGGTGACAGTGAGGCATAAATATCACCGTTGCGTTTACATCACCCTGAGGGGTAGGTTTTATCTTTATTTTGTATTAGTACGAACATAATGCTCATTTTCCTTGTCTGACATGTTGTTTTATGAAACACACCGGTGTGTATCTAGAACCCCCAGTAGGGGTATTTGTGTAATAAAACCCTTGGAAGGGTATTTGTGGTATTTTGGTTTACTTTTCAGATGGGAGCAGGCTTCCTCAATGGTCTCTAGGGGGAAAACGAGGCGGGTCCTGTCAAGTTGGTATCAGAGCCGAGCATTATGTTAGCGGTCTGTACAGGGTACATTGAAACACATGTCTTGTCGTACTAATGTTATTATTTATGCCTCTTAACAGTTCAGTATGTCCCCGAGATGAACGACCCCATTTACACCACCTGAGGTGGGCCTCGCTGGAGGCTCTGGAGATTTGAGTGCCGAGAGTTCATTGATTGGTGTGGCACGTCACCTGGGTGCCACGGTGTTTAGTGGTGAAGCCGATCCTGAGATGGCTCACCATTGGATTCTGAGACTGGAAAACATTTTCTTGGTGATGTCTTGTCCGCCTGAGCAGAGAGTACCGTTAGCCACCTTTCTACTTGATGGTGAGGCTCATGAGTGGTGGTACACACTGGAGTTGTCGGGATGGGATGCCTTGGTTGTGACTTGGCAGGAGTTTAAGAGCCGCTTCTTGGACTAGTACTATCCCCGTGCCTTCCGCGAGGCGAGAGAGATTGAGTTCTTGCAGCTCCAGTAGGGAAACTCGACTATCACGGAGAATGAGCAGCAGTTCCAGAGGTTGTCCAGGTTTGCGGAGGTATATGTGAGGACAGAGGCAAAAAGGTGTCATCGTTTTGAGTAGGGTCTGAGACGCGATATCCATGCTATGGTGACCTCTTCTGCAACGATTTTCACTACACTTCGAGAATTGGCTGATGCTGCAGCTAGGGTGGAAACAAGCTGGGCCAACCGCCAGCAGGAGACTGATTTGGGACGACGCAAGGACCGTTTTTTTGGACCTTAGGCCCACAGGGCCCCGAAAGGAGGCCGGTTCAGTGGAGGACAGTCATCCTACAGTGGGGGATCATTTAGTGATGGTCGGTTTGGTAGGTTCGAGAAAGGTCGTGGGGCCGGATACAGTGCACCGCAGTAGAGTGGCACTTCCGTGTGGTCTACAAACTGGATGAGGCACACGACGTGCTATACTTGTGGTGAGGCTGGTCATGTATGGAGGGGATGCCCACAGTGGTCGAGTGGCAGTGTGGCATGGCAGACGCCGAGTACCATGTCAGATGCTTCTAGAGGCAGAGTACAGAGACGTTATCGAGGAAATCGCGGAGGACCACGAGGACGTGGTCGTGGAGCAGGACCCCAGGCACGAGTGTTCGCGATTACTAGGCAGAAGGCTAGGACTGCTCCTGAGGTGGTGACAGGTACACTTACTGTCTTTGATGTATCTGTACGTGTATTGATGGATCAGGGAGCCACCCATTCTTTTATTTCACATGGTTGTGTTGGATTTTTGGATCGAGAGTTGTCTGTACTTGAGGATGACTTAGGGGTTGGCACCCCGACTGGGGATGTATATATAGTTAACCAGGTGTTAAGGAACTGTCCAGTTAGGCTAGGGGATTTTGAATTGATGGCAGATTTAATCATGTTAGACCTACATGATTTCGATGTGATCCTTAGTATGGATTGGTTGTCCGAGCATGGAGCGCTGATGGACTGTAGTAAAAAGAGAGTGTTAATCCGGAGTCCGGGCGTACCTGACTTGACTTTCCAAGGAGACGTCGTAGGTTCTTCACCAAGGATTGTTTCGGCCCTCACGACACGAAAGTTACTAAAAAAAGGTTGTCAAGGGTATCTAGCCTATGTAGTGGACACGAGTATTGCAACACCCAGAATAGAAGATATACCAGTAGTGCAAGAATTCCCAGGTGTGTTCCCAGAAGACTTACCAGGACTGCCCCCACCTAGAGAGATTGAGTTTATGATAGAGCTACTGCCAGGGACTGGACCTATTGCACAAGCACCCTATCGAATGGCACCAAAAGAATTGAGGGAACTAAGAGAACAGTTACAGGAGTTACTCAAGTTGGGTTTCATCCGGCCGAGTGTATCGCCGTGGGGAGCCCCGGTCCTATTCGTGCGGAAAAAGGAGGGTAGTCTCAGACTATGTGTGGATTACCAACAACTAAACAAGGTGACAGTGAGGAATAAATATCCCTTACCTCGAATAGACGACCTATTCGACCAGTTAAAGGGAGCAAGGTTCTTTTCAAAGATCGGCTTGAGGTCTGGGTATCATCAGTTGCGGATCGCCAAGGGAGATGTCTCGAAGACAGCTTTTTGGACCAAGTATGGGCATTTTGAGTTTTTAGTGATGCCCTTTGGTTTGACCAATGCACCTGCAGCCTTTATGGATTTGATGAATCGAGTGTTCAAGTCCTATTTGGATAAGTTTGTGATTGTGTTTATTGACGATATTCTGGTATATTCAAAAGGCGCAAGGGCACATGAGAAACACCTAAGGTTAGTGTTGGCAAGGTTGAGGAAGGTTCAGTTGTTCGCTAAGTTCAACAAGTGTCAATTCTGGCTGAACAGTGTTGGCTTTTTAGGCCATGTGATTTCAGTGGAGGGGATCAGTGTGGACCCCCAAAAGACAGAGGCAATCACAAATTGGGAACAACCTAAGACTGTGACTGAGGTTCGAAGCTTCCTGGGGTTAGCAGGGTATTACAGATGTTTTGTGGAAGGCTTCTCGACTATTGCAACACCTTTGACCCGCCTGACGAGAAAAGGGGTTAACTTCGTTTGGACCGAGCATTGCGAAAACAGCTTTCAGGAACTAAAGGAAAGGTTGACCACTGCTCCTGTTTTGGCCTTACCTAGTGATGGTGGGGAGTTTTTGGTTTTTAGTGATGCATCCCTACAGGGTCTGGGATGTGTGTTGATGTAGCACAGGAGAGTTATAGCTTATACCTCCCGACAGTTGATGCCACACGAGGTGAACTATCCGACTCATGACTTGGAGCTAGCAGCAGTGGTGTACGCTCTAAAGATTTGGAGGCACTACCTTTACGGGGAGACGTGTAAGATTTATACTGATCACCAGAGTTTAAAGTATATTTTCACTCAGAAGGAGTTGAATTTGTGACAGAAAAGGTGGTTAGAGCTAATAAAGGACTATGACTGCACCATTGAGTACCACCCCGGAAAAGCGAATGTTGTGGCTGGCGCTTTGAGTAGGAAGGTGATTGGTTCTGTTGCCCATCTGCGTAGGATCTACTTACCGTTGCTAGTGGAACACCGACGGGCCGGAGTTAGTCTTGGTATGGATGATGATGGAGCCCTGTTAGCGAGCTATCATGTGAGGTCCTTACTGTTGGATCGGATCCGCGATGCCCAACTTAGTGACGCAACTCTACATCGCATCAGAGTGGGAGTCGAAGTCGGGGAAAGACATGATTTCTCTATCAGAGACGATGGTGTGGTGTTGAAACAGGGTTGTTTGTGTGTGCCAGAGGATACGACACTGAGGACTGAGATACTGGAGGAAGCCCACAGTTCGGCCTATGCCATGCATCCCGGGGGAACCAAAATGTATCGAATACTTCGAGAATATTACTGGTGGGCAGGAATGAAACGAGAGATTTCGGACTTCGTAAGCCGATGTTTGATCTACCAACAGGTGAAAGCTGAAAGACAAAGACCTTATGGACCCCTGCAGTCCCTTCCAATTCCCGAGTGGAAGTGGGACCATATTACCATGGACTTCGTGTTTAAGTTACCAACTACCCGAAGAGGATTTTATGGTGTTAGGGTAGTCGTGGATCGCCTTACTAAGTTAGCGCACTTCCTACCCGTGCGCGAAATCTTTAAGCTAAACCGACTGGCACAGTTATTTATTGATGAAATAGTTCGATTGCATGGTACTCCAGAGTCAATTGTGTCAAATCGAGATCCGCGGTTTACCTCGAGGTTTTGGCAGAGTTTATAGAGAGCCCTTGGTACGAGATTGCATTTCAGCACGACGTTTCACCCTCAAACAGATGGGCAGTCAGAGAGGACCATCCAGATTTTGGAAGACATGATGAGAGCTTGTGTGTTACAGTTTCAGGGCTATTGGGATGCCTACTTGCCCTTGATGGAATTTTCTTACAACAACAGTTACCAAGCGAGCATTGGAATGGCGCCGTTTGAGGCACTGTATGGGCGACAATGCAGAACACCTTTGTGCAGGACCGAGATGGGGGAGAGAGCTTTGTTGACACCAGAACTTATGGACGTAACCCAAGAAAAAGTTAAGATCATCAAATAATGATTGAAGGCAGCTCAAGATCGTCAAAAGAGCTACGCAGATCGTAGAGCACGGGATCTTGAGTTTGAGGTCGGAGACTGGGTATTTTTGAAATTATCGCCGTGGAAGGGCATTGTTCGTTTTGGAAGACGATGGAAATTGAGCCCTCGGTATATTGGACCATTTGAGATACTGGAGAGAGTGGGTAAAGTGGAGTACAGACTGAATTTTCCCCCGGAGTTAGCACGAGTGCACAGTGTCTTCCACGTGTCAATGCTTCGGAAATGTGTATGGGAAGAATCACATATCCTGACGGAACAACCATTGGAACTCAGGACAGATTTGAGTTTTGAAGAACAACCAATACAGATCCTGAATTGGAAACAAAAAGTCCTAAAGAACAAGACCATTCCGTTAGTGAAAGTTCTATGGAGGAATTCTGTGGTAGAGGAAGCAACTTGGGAGCCGGAAGCCTTGATGAGAGAGCAACACCCCTACTTGTTTGAGTAATTTCGGGGATGAAATTTGTGTAAGGAGAGTAGATTGTAACGACCCGGATTTTATTATTATTTAATTAAATGGAAATTATATGTAAAATGACCATTTTGCCCCTAGTCAAGGTAAAATGTTGACTTTTGACCCGGAACGTCGTATAACCTTGAACCTTTGACCATTTCGTAGATCTGGCCGCCCTGAATTCGTAGACAGGCGACATACCAAATTTTGAGACCCGGACCGAAAGTTATGGGTGACAGACTTTACGGGGTACTATTACATTTTTCGAGAAACGGGACAAGTAAACTGAATTGACTGGTCAAACTTGGACTCTTGAACCAATCAGATGAGTGAAAAATGTCATTCATCTAATTGGCCCAAAAGCCCAAATAATTGGGTGCATGAATCTCTTTGTTTTCTCTTTGCCGTGAAACCCCTATGCACACAACCAGGCGAAAGCGTGGAGGAAAATGATGGTCGCGCGCGGTCAACGGTCCACGCGGAAGCCAAGTGGATCGGACCATAACCCACAGGTCCCAGGATCGAAACCTGGCTCTGATACCACATTGTCAGGACTCGTCCCAAATCCCCTGGGATTAACGTGGGACGCGCCTGATCCCGTTTGACACAAAGTGTCAGACCAGGGAAAATTCTGAAACTAGCCCTCACTGGGCTTCCAGAGCACGCCAGGATCGTAGGAGGAGGAGTGTGATGTCTCGTCTCTGCGACAGCTTGTATCCGTGATCAACCTGAAGGGCATTAAAACACCAAAAGTCGTGAGTGGACAAAAACAATCATTTCATTTAAAACATTTTCACAATAAGACATTTATGCCCTTCAATAAAAGCATATGCATGCATTCAAAAACCGTTTGAAAACGTATTCTCAAAACCTTTCGAGGGTTCATGCCTGGTCCCCATAAATCGTCATGACCCATAAAAACCTTTCAAGGGTTCATGCCGGTTCCCATAAACCGTCATGAACGGTAAAAACCATTTATGGGTCCCCGACCCGAAATCACTAAAACCCGTAAAACCATACATGTGGGAACTCAGCCCAAATCAACACAAGTGGGTCTCAGCCCAAAACCATTCTCAGTGAAATACCAAAACATACAATACGGGCCACCGCCCCCAATTTACTTTCTAAAACATAAAATATGGAATACGGGGTCTCCGCCCCCAAATCACTTTCCATAACCTCGTACGTATCAATATACGTATAACCCATCCGAGGCACTTCTGAGAAGATGCCAACTCGGGGCACACAGCCCCTAGGGAACACATCCCCGAAATATGTCACGATATAATCTCTAAACTAGTGTGCACACTACTTGCGGTCTCACTCGGAGTCTTTTCCCAGGAATTCTCCATCTGGGAGGCTCTATCTTCGGACCTAATCCAATAATCTTTCCGGAATCTGATCCGGGACCACAACATAAATAGTAACCCCCACTCCTGGAACGGGATCCCTATGGGGATACCCATTCTGGTCTGTGGATCGTGACTCTCCAGGTTGACGTCTGGAGGAGACCATATAAACATATGGAGAGTTCATACATTTCGAAAACACTTTCTTTCTTTCTTAAAAAATTTCTCAACTGGGTCTCTGACCCGAATCATTTCAACAGGATTCCTCGAATCCGATTCAAATCAGTTTCACAGGCCTCGGCCTAAATCCACAGTTCAACAGGGTTTCATGCCCGATTTCTCATTTCATAAACTGAACTGGGACTCAAGCCCAATGTTACAATCACTAGGGCCTCTCGCCCGATATCACGAATAACTGGGCCCTAAGCCCGAAACTATAAATCAACGGGATCTCAAGTCCGATTTCACAACCAACGGGGCCTTAAGCCCGATACTACAGTCAAAGGGGCCTCAATCCCAAGATTACAACCAAATGGACCTCAAGCCCGGATTCGTAAACTAACGGAACCCTCGGTCCGATCGTATAACTCAAATGGACCCTCGGTCCGATTCCTTGTCAAATCAAATGGACTCCAAGTCCGAGAGTTCGTAAATCAAATGGGCCTCATGCTCGAGTTCATATTTCCAAAGCCAAATTCCGTTCATTAAATCGTCGTCGAAAACATGGTACGCAAAGGTACGACATAAAGACGAAAACCTCGAAATACGTGCAATTATGTCGATCCTAAGATACCACAAAAAATGCACTCATGGTATCACAAAACATATACTAAAACAATTATAAAACATTTATGCATGCATCGAATTCATAAAACAAGTCCACTCACAGACGGTCCGAAGCTGCGCCTCGATACGCGAGCCATAATCGTCTCCCGGGTCAATCGTCGCCTCCGGGATTCCCGAACCTGTCCAAATTAATTTAGAGGGTCACTAACTACTTATATAACCCCTCAATAAAGTCCCGTAATTTTCTGGAATTTCTAACTATTTTTAAAGCCGATCCTAAACCTTCGGACGTCCCGAACTATATCTAAACGATGTCCGATTAACACGAAACTAGTCCCAAAATGTTCGTTACATCGAATAGATGATTCGACATGTTGGAAACTTCCCCAAATTCCTTGCCACGCGCCGTCACACGCCATATGATTGTACTGCGCGTGGGCCTCATGCGCCCATGCACAGTGTCATCCCCTACCTTCAGTCGATCGGTCCGGTCCATTTTTTCCTGCAACTTGGACCGGCGTGACAGACCCAGGTCCCTACACGGTCCAATCTTCGTCCGTTTCTTCTCTAATTATTCGTATTCTTCTTATCTCATCCCTAGGAACCTAAACCAATAAACTAGAACCCCTAAAACACCCAAAACCCGACCAGTCCAACATTTCCTCTCACGGTTCAATTTTCCAAAACCTCCCCAAAGGTTTCTTAACGTTCAATCTCCCTCAAAACCTTCCTAATAGCTTCCTAACTACCTATTCACTTTATTAGAATCATTAAAAACAGTCCATAATACAAGAAATGGAAAATGAATTGAAAATCGATTAAACTGATTACCTCGCACGGTTTCCTCCTCCACCGTGCACGGAGGCTCTGCCTGGGCCAGCCACCACCTCCTGAGTTCTTCCTCTCTTTTTCCTTCATGGTCAAATGGGTTGAAGGGTTTGGTTTTGGGGTGGGAGTATGGATCGGGTTTGTTTGGGAATGGGGAAAATGATCGATGAAGGCAAGGGATGATATGCATGAATGTGGGATGGTGTCACTCATCCATTGGTTCCTGGGGAAAATATCTGGCACTTAATTCCAAAAAGGTCTTTATCTCGTAAAACGCGCAATAGTACTTTCGTACTTCCGTTAACCGTAACCTTTCTGTCGAACGTCCAAATTCGATGTGCCGCATGTCTATGGATTCGTATCGTCCCGATCTACGTAACGGTCCTTGGCCCTCGGCCATCGGACCTCCCATGTCAAAAGTTAACAATTCGCTCCTATTTGATCAAATTACCAAAATGCCCTTGGACTTCCGATCGTCATAACTTTTTCCACGAACGTTGGAATCGAGCGTGCCACTTGTCTATGAACTCGTGACGTCCCGAACTACGTCATAGTCATCGGCCAAAGTCCATTTGACCGCCTGAACGTAAAGTCAACGATTTGCCCATTCGAGGGGCAAAATCGTCATTTCGCCCGAACGTCCGCTAATCCTCGTCTAATCCCCGATTAGCCTCGCTAATCCGTCATTAATCATTAAGTAATCCCATTAATTCGGGACGGGTCGTCACAAACTTCCCTCCTAAAAGAATTTCATCCTCGAAATTTAAATCGACCCGATTCCACAACCAAACTGTGGAATCCAACCATGTCCCTCGATTCGGATCGCTGCACACACACACAAGAGTACCCGTGTAATAGTACACGTCAGACACACACCTCATAAGCGACGGTATGTATCGTCACCGTAGCCCCCAAAGCTCTAATTCACTCTCGAGAATTACACGTCAGCTCGTACGTCTCACTCGAGATAGAACGTCGACACTCGTCGATCTCGCCTGTCACTCACTTTGACAGGTCAGCAATACCAGACTGACATCCAAACGGCTTTTTTGTCTAACACTCTGACACGTTCCAACCTACAGTCTTCAGGGTGAAATACGCATCCCTACAAAGGGCTGACACAACCAAGCTGGCATCCTGCTCAGCTTCCTATCAGACAACATTCTATAGATCCTGCCATCACAATGGCACGAATCCCATCTCATAGGTCATCCTCAAACCTATTTCCATACTGACTCTCGATACTCGCATGAATCAACTCTCTCAAATTCCTATGCTCAAAACTGACTCTAAGGTCCATACTAACTCTCCTTAGAGTCCCATCAATCCATAACTATCACAGGTCACAACCATCCTGACCAGCTGGCAGCTCCCGGCTCCACTGCGCTTCGCTGCTCTACTCTGATCTCGACTCGCTTTCGAGTCCTCGTATCGTATCTCGTATCACTCAGCGATCTCTGCTGACATCTATAATCACCTCAAGTCTCCAAACTGTCACTATCAGATCTTATCTAATTGCCACTCATGTCCATCTAAGACTCTATCCAATCTACAACATACTCAAACTCTCGGGACTCTCAACCTGACATATCGATTGACCGTGTTCAATCCCATCGTCTAAGAGATGTGTGGACTAGATCTGGAGATAGAGCTCGGACTAGATCCAGAGATTGAGCCTCCCAGATGGAGAATTCCTGGGAGAAGACTCGGAGTGAGACCCCTGGTAGTGTGCACACTAGGATAGAGATGATATCGTGACATATATCAGGATGTGTTCCCTAGGGGCTGTGTGCCCCGAGTTGGCATCTTCTCGGAAGTGCCTCAGATGGGTTATACGTATGCGTACGTATGTGATTCTTTTGGAAAATGGTTTGGGGCAGGGACACTGTATTATGTGTTTTAGTATTTCACTGAGAATGGTTTTGGACTGAGACCCACGTGATGTGATTTGGGTTGAGTCCCTATTGATTTGATTTCTGTATTCCATGTTTTAAGTTGTGATTTCGGGTCGGGAACCCAAATGGATTTATGGTTCATGACGATTTATGGGAATCGGCATGAACCCTTGAAAGGTTTTTATGGGTCATGACGGTTTATGGGAACCGGGCATAAACCCTGGAAATATTTTGAATATGGTTGACAAATGGTTTTTTGAATGTTTTGTTAAACGGTTTTTGAATGCATGCATATGATTTTAGTGAAGGGCATAAATGTCTTAAAGCGAAAATGTTTTTATTAAAGTATTATTTTTGTCCACTCACGACTTCTGATGTTTTAATGCCTTTCAGGTTGATCGAGGATGCGGGCTGTAGCAGAGACGAGACATCACACTCCTCCTCCTATGATCCTGACGTACTCTGATAAGTCGTTGAGGGCTAGATGTGGAATTTTCCTGGTCTGACACTTTGTGTCAGACGGGATCAGGCGTGTCCGACGTTAATCCCAGGCGATTTGGGACGGGTCCTGCCAAAGTAGTATCAGAGTGAGGTTTGCTCATAATACTCTGATACCAAAGTGGTATCAGAGCGTGGAGTACGCGCAGGTCGAGGATGTGATGTCTCCGCAGTCGTAACAGCCCGTCATCAACCTGATAGTTAGGGTATGAGTATGAGGATTTGGTAGAATCGAACCTTAGTTAGTTGGGTGAGGCCAGATCGAAACCTGACTGGAGGAAAACGGGGAACATATATATATTTTGACCCTTCATTTCTGTAAACATACATGCATTCAGTAGAAAACATAAAAATACGATCTATTAGTAAAAACATATAACAATTCTATACATATACATATATCTATACAAAAATACATCTGGGCACGTATAACATCAATTCCAAAGTAACTATGTATCAACGATCCCTTCCTCGGCATCGAAAGCAAGTTCGACGCCAATTCGGGTCTCACAGCCCCTACGGAACAAATCCCCGAAAATGGTCACGATTCATATCTAAAAGGCATGCACACCACTCAGGGTCTCACTCCGAGTCTACTCCCAGGAATTCCCCATCTGGGAGGTTCTATCTCTGAACCTAGTTCGAGCTCTCTCCCGGATCTAGTTCAAGTAACTCTCCGGAATCTGGTCCGGAACCACTACAATCTCCCACTCCTGGAACGGGGGTCCCTATGGGGACACCCATTCTAATCAGTGGATCGTGACCCTCCAAGTCGACGTCTGGAGGAGACCAATCCGCAGGCTGGAAGGGTTAATACATAAGCGTATGAAAACCTTTGCAAAAACCACCTTTTCAAATCATGTCAAACCTTTACCCAGAATTCGTTATAAACCAAATCTTTAGGTCAAAAGTCTCAAATCACCAATAATTTCATTAGTTCACAATGCGTTTTGAAATACCGTTGTCTCTTTCTAAAACCCGAGTCAACGCTCGTCAAATGGGTCTCAGGCCCGATATCTGTGCATTTCTTGAAATCCGTAATCCAATTCTAAAATCCTAATATCATAAAACATTTAGCATAAAACAATTTAGAAAACAAGTAAAACAGTTATGAATGTATTCAGTTATGAAATCAACGGTCCACTCACATCTAGACCTTGTTGCGCTAACGAACCATTTACACCTGTCCTGAAGCTAATAACAACGTCCGAACCTGTCGAAACATAATTAAGGGTCACTAATTAACCCTACTAGGTCTAGCATCCAAACTTAGAATGAAATCGGCCCGGGAACGAGCTCTGAACATGCTTCCCGATGCTAATTTCTTCAATTTGACCAATATAACGATCTCTGATCGACACGAAACCACCGCCATTGGATTCGTATCGTCGAAACCTTGAAAATGGTACCGGCCCTACAAAAATTACAGTTCACACGTGCCCCCAAGCGCCTGGTCAACGCGCGGTCAATGGTGCTACAGTAAATGATGACGTCAGCATGACGTCATCCTCTGACATGTGTCAGACGACACGTGTCAGTCCGTGATTGGTCCCTGCTCTGACATCTCTGACAAGATGACGTCATCATGCTTATCAGAACAGTGTTAGAATGATGACGTCATCATCGGTGGACTCCTACCAAAGACCTAGACTACAGTTCGGTTGGCCTGCACCGATGTCCTGCGGCGCTGCTCGGTGGGAACCTATCGAAAAATCGGTGGCGGAGCCGCCGTGACCCACGGCCATGGCCCGCCCATAAAACCTTCCTCCGGTCCCCATTTTCATCGCAGTTTGGCCCTAAAAACTCGTCTAAACCTACTCTAAAGGTCTAAAATCAACAAAACTGGAAGAAGGTTTGAAATCATTGACTTAGCTCGAAGAAAAACCAACCCAGTTTCCAGGCTTCCTCTCCATCGCGTCAGGCGGCGTTGGCTTCGAACCAGCCTGTCGTGAGGTCCAGTCAGGCGTCCCTGGCGTCTTTGTGGTCTCCCTTGAGCTCGAGACTGAAGGTAAGTGGGGTGGGTTGCACGATCGATGTCCCTGTGTGTGTTGGCCCATCACGATTTTTGGGTGGTCGGGACAATTGCTGGTGGCTGCAAGCGAACGGAACGGGCGACGGCAAAAATGATGATGATGAAAATGATGTTCAGTGAGGGTGAGGGATCGATCTGGGCTGAGAGAGAATCAAAGGGGAAGAAGGAATGGTTGGTTGTGTGCATAGGGGTTCCACGGCAAAGAGAAAACAAAGAGATTCATGTACCCAATTATTTGGGCTTTTGGGCCAGTTAGATGAGTGACATTTGTCACTCATCTGATTGGTTCAAGAGTCCATGTTTGACCAGTCAATTCAGTTTACTTGTCCCGTTTCTCGAAAAATGTAATAGTACCCCGTAAAGTCCGTGACCCATAACTTTCGCTCCGGGTCTCCAAATTTGGCATGCCGCCCGTCTACGAATTCAGGGCGGCCCGATCTACGAAATGGTCAAAGGTTCAAGGTCATACAATGTTCCGGGTCAAAAGTCAACATTTTGCCTTAACCAAGTGCAAAATGGTCTTTTTACATATAATTTCCATTTAATTAAATAATAATAAAATTCGGGTCGTTACAGTGACGATAATGAGCCGAGTAGACTGAGGTCTGGTCGTCATCAGGGAGAATCGATTGTAAGGCAGTGGAAGAATCTCTTGGCATGGTTGGAAAGATGGCAAGAAAGAGGTTGGATTAGTGAGGGAGTATTGCTTTGTCTTAGAATTAGTTACATGAGTATGTACGAGATAAGGACAATACGTAGGTATCGATCAGGAAGAGATGAATAGATATGCCTCGAATTGGATATGAGGATAGAAATTGTTATGGATTGATGTTCGCCTGGTGACGGACGGTTGAGGTCCAATCTGTGGTTAGAGCGCGGACAATAATAAGTGATTGGACATTACCCGAGTGCAGTGCTAGGCCAGGCCGAGTAGTGCCTTGTTGATTGATGTGATGGGGATGCACCGGTGTGTTGTGCACGTTGGACGATGGGATTGACCACGGTCAATCGGTAAGTCGGGTTGAGAGTGCTCTGAGAGTATGAATGTGTTGTAGGTTGGATAGAGTCTGAGATGGAAATGAATGGCGATCGAATTAGATCTGATAGTGACAAGCTGGGAGTCGAGTGAGTCAAGATTTCAGCATGGGTTGCTGCGTGACATGAGGTATGATGTGAGGGCTCGAGAGCGAATTGAGATTAGAGTAGCGCAGTGAGCCGGGAGTTGCCAGCTGGTCACGATGGTTGTGACTTATGGTGGTAATGGAATTAATCGATATCCGATGCGTTCGGATTGGCATGGATTGATGGGACTCTAAGGAAAGTCAGCTTTAAGCATGGGAAATTGAGAGAATTGATTCGTGTGAGCATCAAGGTCGATTACACCTGCAGCATAGGTCTGAGGATGACCTGTGAGATGGGATTCGTGCCATTGTGATGGCAGGATCTAGAGGATGTTGTCCGAATCGGAGGTTGAATAGGATATCAGCCCGATTGTCGGATATGAAAGGTTGTCAGACTGAAAAGCTTACTTAGGTGTTAGACGAGAAGAACCATCAGACTGAAAAGTCGACGTGATGGCAGAGTGGAAAAGGTAGCCCTTAGGGGGAGCACGTGTTGCAACCTGCTGGGTGTAGGTTGGAACGTCTCGGAAAGTTAAACTATAAGGATCTAGAATTAACTGAGTATAGTTGACCTGTCGGAGCGAGTGATAGGTAAGACATCGACACTGTCTCGAGCGAGGCGTATGAGCTGACGAGTAGTTCGTGAAAATAATTTGGAGCTATGGAGGCTCCAGTGACTGCGAGTACCGACGAGTACAACATTTGTGACGGACGTGTACTTGTACACGAAAGTACCCGAGTCAAGGAACATAATTGGATTTCCACAATTTGGTTGTGGAATTAGGTCGGTTTGAATTTCGAGGATGAAATTCTTGAAGGGGGAAGATTGTAACGACCCATCCCGAATTATCAGGATTAATTAGGAATTAATGACAGATTGGTGTGATTAATCGTTGATTAGTGCGGTACTTTCGGACGGACTTTGCGAAATGACTATTTTTCTCTTGTAATGGGCGAAACGTTGACTCTTCATTCAGGTGGTCAAATGAACTTTGACTGATGACTGAGACGTGGTTCGGGACGTCACGAGTTCATGGACAGGTGGCACGTCCGATTCCGACGTTCGAGGAAGAAGTAATGACGTTCAGAAGTTTGGGGGTATTTTGGTAATTTGATTGAAAAGGGGCAAACAGTCGATTTTTGACGCGGGAGGTCCGATGACCAAGGGCCGATGATTGTTACATAGATCGCGTCAATACGAATTCATAGACAGGCGGTACGTCGAATTCGAACGTTCGACGGGAAAGTTACGGTTCACGGAAGTTCCGAGTAACTATTGCACGTTTTACGAGACAGATTAAGTTTTGTCTCAAGTGGGCCCCAGATATTTTCTCAGGTCCAATGGATGAGTGACAAGTGTCACTCATCCATTGCCCACCTTTCCACATACATGCATCGACCATCTTCTTTGTTCTTCAAAACCAAACCCTGAAACCCACATACAAACCACCCCAAAACTCAGACCCACCTTCCCCAATCCTCACCTACTATTTTTGAACCATGAAGGAAGGCTAGAGAGGAGGCTGAGATGATAAAGATGGTGGTAGGATCGGCCGGGCCGCCGTGCACGGCAGAGAGGAGGTATGGTCGGTTTTGTTATTTTGAATTCAAAAATTCGATTAGGACATTATGGACGGTTTTGGATGTTTGGATGATGCTTATTAGGTTGGTAGGAAGGGTTAGATGAGGTTTTGGATGGCTATGATGGGCTGAATAGCCCAGGGGTTGATTGGGAAAATTTGAACCTTGAGGGGGTTTTGAACCGTGGAGATTTAGTGAGTTTTTGGTGGTTTTAATTTCATATTTAGGTTTCTAGGATCAAATTAGAGAGAATGGAATTGATTAGGAGGAAAACAGACAAAAAACAAAGAAGGAATAGGGGTGGACCGATCACGCCGGTCCAGGAGAACCGGATTTGCAGAGCGAACCGGGCTGGCCAGTTCGGACCAGCTTGGCCAAAGGACAGGGATTATCTACAGTGGGCGCGTGGGTCACAAGCGCAACCCTTTTGGGTGGCTCTTGAGGGCGTGTGAGCCTTCCTTTGGGGAAACTTCCAACTTGTCAAATCATCTATTCGATGTAACAAACATTTTGGGACTGGTTTTGAGTCGATCGGACATCATTTCAATATAGTTCGGGTTGTCCAAAGGTTTAGGATCGACTTTAAAAATAGTTAAAAATTCTGAAAAATTACGGGGCATTAGTGAGGGGTTATTTAAGTAGCTAGTAACCTTCTATTACGATTTGGATAGGTTCGGAAACCCCGGAGACGACGATTGGCCCGTGAGAGGCTTATGGCGCGAGTATCGAGGCGCGGTTTCGGACGGTCTGTGAGTGGACCTTTCTTTTGAAATTGATGCATGCATAAATGTTTTATATGCTTTCGAATACATGTTTTGTGATTCCATGATTGCATTTATTTGTGGTAGCCTAGGATTTACGTATTTGCACGTATTTCGAGATTTCCTGTTTTATACGATCTTGTACGTGCTAGGTTTTCAATGAGGGTTTAATGAATAGATTTTGGAATTGAAAATATGAAATCGGGCATGAGACCCATTTGATTTGGAAACCCTCGGACTTGGAGTCCATTTGATTTGATGAGAAATCGGGCTGGAGGCCCATTTGAGTTATACGATCGGTCCGAGGGCCCCGTTGGTTTACGAATTTGAGCTTGAGGCCCAGTTGGTTGTAATATTAGGCTTAAAGCCCCGTTGACTGTAGTATCGGGCTTGAGGCCCTATTGGTTGTGAAATCAGGCTTGAGGCCCCGTTGATTTATGGTTTCGGGCTTAGGGCCTAGTTAGTCGTGATATCGGGCTAGAGGCCCAGTTGATTGTGAAATCGGGCTTGAGTACTAGTTCGGTTTATGAAATTAGAATTCGAGCATAAGACCCTATTGAACTGTGGATTTAGGCCGAGGCCTGTGAAAATGGAATTGAATCGGATTCGAGGAATCTAGTTGAGATGAATCGGGTATGAGACCCAGTTGAAATATGTTTTGAGAAAGAAAGTGTTTTGAAAATGTATATATACCAACCATATGATTTATTTGGTCTCCTCCAGCCGTCGATCTGGAGAGTCACGATCCATATACCAGAATGAGTATCCCTATAGGGAGCCCATTCCAGGAGTGGAAGTTATGATGTGGTCCCAGACCAAATTCTGGAGAGATGGTCGGACTAGATCCGGAGATAGAGCTCGGACTAGATCTGGAGAAAGAGCCTCCCAGATGGAGAATTCCTGGGGGTAGACTTGGAGTGAGACCCCGAGTAGTGTGCACACCTATATAGAGATGAATCGTGACATATATCGGGGATGTGTTCCCTAGGGGCTATGTGCCCCGAGTTGGCATTTTCTCGGAACTGCCGAGGATGGGTTATACGTATGCGTATACGTATGAGGTTTTATGGAAAGCGATTTGGGGTGGAGACCCCGTGTTCTATGTTTTAGAAAGTGGTTTGGGGCGGAGACCCCGTATTCTATGTTTTGGTGTTTCACTGAATATGGTATTTGGGCTGAGTCCCCGTAAAGGTTTCATTTATGGTTTTTGGGCCAAGACCCTAATGGTTTTATGATTGTTTTGATAAATGGTTTTGGAATGCATGCATGTTTTTAGTGAAGGGCATAAGTAATCTTTGTGAAAATGTTTTTTATTTATTTAAATGATTGATTTTCATCCACTCATAGCTTTTGCTATTTTGAATGCCCTTCAGGTTGATCGTGGATGCGGGCTGCAGCAGCGACTGAGACATCAGAATCCTCCTCCTACGATCCTAGCGTACTCTGGATGCCTCGGTGAGGGCTAGAAATGGAATTATCCCTAGTCTGACACTTTGTGTCAGACGGGAGCAGGCACGTCCCACGTTAATCCCGTGGTATTTGGAACGGGTCCTGTTGACAGGACCCACCCCGATCCCACAGAGACCACAAGGGGGCGTGCCCTGCTCCCGTCTGACACCCAAAAATTCATACCAATTTTAACCTCAAAACATCAAATGCATAAATAAACAAATTAAAGTCATACATCAAATCCGAATTAAACAGATGTCAGACAAGGGATGAAATCCAAAATTACAAGTTGCGAGCACGACTCTAACATAAACCTGCGGGTACACCACCCAGCAGGGGTTCATGTCAGGACCCACCCCGGTTTCACCCCGAAACCCGAGGTAAATCCCGCTCCCGTCTGACTCCCCGACACAACACCTAAGGAACACTTGCTCTAACCCAGTCAAACGCAGGAGTAATTACGTATTATCCCAAAATCCTTATCGTTTACAGAGCATAGCACTACATTACAAGGAAAAATAAAAACCGAGAAAGTACACGCACACAGAAGCCTTTAAACTCTTCTAGGATCCCTCACGTCGCTTCTATGCCTCAGACTCTGCCTCGACGTCAAGACCCCGCGCTAGCTCCACAACCTGGAGGGCAATTGAAAACAGAAGATGTGAGTGGACCAGAAGGTACAAAAGTTCAAAAACCATTTTATAAGAAAACCGAGTTAAACCCTCCGTTTTGAAAACACATGCATAACCAGCAGTTATAAACACATTTATAAAAGAATCATTCTTAAACATCATAAGAAACAGAAACACTATAAAGTATCATAAGAAACCACAGCATGAGTATCAGAAACCGTATCAAAAACCATAAACATCAAATTATCATTTTCCCGATCAAACCTGCTGGACCTATCCGAGTCTTTAAACTCCCGAGTCTTTAAACTCAATCCAGGCCTTAATCATATCCGAGTCTTTAAACTCCCGAGTCTTTAAACTCAAGGCCTACGGGGGAAAATCAATATATCCGAGTCTTTAAACCCAATATCCAGATCCAGCAAATCCAATCCCAAAACCATTTGAAAACCATTTACCAATCCACATCCAAACCCGAATCCGAAATCACTGGTTCGATGCTCTCCCGGCATCCAGAACCGTCATTCCGAACCCAAATCCGGAGTCCACTTTCCAATCTTAAAACCAAATTCCGATTAGTGAAATCCGATTCTAAAATCGAAAACTTTGATCATCGAAATCATGTTCCCAAAATCCACTTATAACCATTGAAAACCACTTATCAATTGCAAATCCCAAAATCATTGCATCCATTTCAGAAACAAACCACTTTTTCGTAAAACGTGCTAAAAACCACTTTCCTCGAAAATCGTGCAATTATGTAAAATCAACCAAAACATATTCAATAAACATAGAATCATAATCAAAATCATAAAACAATTACAGAAAACAGTTATGCATGCTCGAGTTTAGAGAAAGGGTCCACTCACAGTACTGAGCCCTACTCGCGTCCCGAACGTCCAGCCCGTTCCTCGGCTTCCTCGGGAAATCCCGATCCTGTCAAACACCGTCAAATTACGTCACTAATACATCTACCAACACTCTCCTAGATTTCCTCAAAAATCCCCGAACCGAAGACTTAGAACCCCGGGACCCTAAACCTTCACCCCCGCGGAACTACACTCAAACGACTTCCGATTAACCCGAAACCAACTCCATTGAACTCACCATGACTCCTAGACCAAAAACTATGTTGACCGTTTCTCCCAGAACCGCCGCACGCGCCCCCACGCGCCGCCCAAAGTGGCTGCGCGTGGCCCCACGCGCCAGCTACAGTGCACCTTCACCCTCACGTCGACCCGGTTCAACACAGTAGGCTACAGCTGAACCGGCGTCAACGGTTCTCCGCCGTGCCTGCACGATTTCCTTCCCTTTCTTCACCTAAAGCTTCGTCCAACCTTACTCTAAGCATCCCCATCCTCCAATCACCTCGACACAGCCTCCTACCCGTTGTCTCAAGCTCGAAATCAAACCTCCCCAATACTCTGTTTCACGATCCGGCCACCCAGGTAACCTCCCTTCACGGTGGCAAGACCAGACGGTTCCTAGAACCTCAAGGAACCTAACCCGACTCTCCTAGACCTTCGACTCAGTCTCTAGGATCACGACTCTTGGTTTGAACCAAAACGGGAAAACAGGGCACACAGAGTCCCTCCGTCGTGCCAACCTCCACCGTGCACCTCCCGTCACGGCAGCTCAACCAAATGACGCCCTGGACTCAACTCAACTCCCTAAACTCCCCTAGACTCTTCGATTCAACCTCTCAGGCCACAACTTCCGATTTGAAGTTCACGGCCAAAACAGAGCATAAACACGGGGCAATAGAAATTACCTGCAACCTGTCGCCGTCGTGAGCTCTGCTGGTAGTGGCTGACTCCTCGCAACCCGCACGACACCACCACGGTCTCAATTGCCCCGTACACGGCCGCCACCGCCACAATCCTCACAACCTCCCTGCTATTTACCCATGGTTTTCCCCGCAGCTCTTGACACCTTCACACACAACCACCACACCGTCAACCTCTCTCACTGCTTCCCTCTCACTCTCTGATCACACTCACACACTCACAATTCATCAACACTCACACCACCACCCTCAATTTCCTTCACGATCTCCCTCTGTTTTCTGTTTTCTTCTGCGCACAAACACGAACACGGGCACGGGTACACCCCAAAAATAGAACCGTGCACACACCTTAGAATCCCCCAGAACCCACTACACACTTGCCACATGTCACCATCCCCCTCTCTCTCTCACCCATATGGCCCAATCTCAGCCGTCCATTTTGCTTCCTCTGCACACATCCCCAGAAGCCAAAAAGACCAAAATACCCTCCTGTTTTACACATTTTTCACGGTTTTACCGAAACTTCCTAGACCCGTAACTCTCGCCTCGTAAGTCCGATGAATACGTGCCGCCTGTCATCGAACTCAGGACGACAAGAACTATCTAACCATCCTAGGTCAACCTACCAAAACCCGATTATTCAAAAAGTCAACTATTCCCCCTACTTTACCCAAATTACGGTTAAGCCCTCAACCTTCCGAACATCACAACTTCCTCCTCGGATGTCGGAATCGGGCGTGCCACCTGCCTACGGATTCGTGACAACCTCAACTACGTTCCGGTCACGGGTCAATCCCCAATTGACCACCCGAAATAAAAATCAACATTTCTGCCCTACCCAGGGGCAAAATCGTCATTCTAAGTTCCCGGACCCCTCGGGACCACCTAACCCTTGATTAACCTTACTAATCACCCCTTAAACACTCTGCTAATCCCAATTCTCGGAACGGGTTGTTACAATCTACCCACCTAAATAGAATTTCGTCCCCGAAATTCCACAGCTAGTTCCCGACACCTAACGTCTTCTACCCGGTATCCACACTAGGGCAGCAACAGCTTCTCCTAAACACTCTGTCTATCATCTCCACCTTGGGTATTTCACTCCATCCCCAACTACTGTTACCACAGCCAACCCTAGCTATGTAACAACTGCATGGTGTACGCAAGGGAAACTTTATAAAATACCTCATGTCACAGTACCCGACAGAAGTCATAGAGTACCTCCTCGTATACAACCACCCATCTCCCTCGGCTACTAATCCGGCCACGGTCGGAATGACTTCACAAAGTCCTAAAGGCAACCTCTAGCTTGTGGGTTCTCTCCTTCAATAGGCTCAGATCGATCAATTATAGTCACTCCTTTCCTATACTTCCCGTCAACCTACTACGGAACTTACTATATACTCCCAGTCCTCTAGGAAAACTCCTAGACTCTACCCCGAGATCCAACAACCAAACCAACAGAACAACCAAAAGTGAAACAAGTACCTGTCCCCACATCTGATATCGACTGATCCTCCTGCTGCGTCATCGAGAACACCCGGGCCTGAGATCCTGACGCTCTACCACGTCCCCTCGAACTACTCGTGGCTGTGCCACCACCTCCTCTAGTGCCCGCTGTCCCTGATGCTGTACTCTGTCCGGACTCCGCTACTCCTCTGCCTACACCACCTTCCTGTGGTAACAGTGGACACTCACGTCGGAAATGACCTCGCTCCCCGCAGTAGAAACACACATTCCAGCCTGGTCCCCTACTCGGTCTCCCTGTAGACGCTACCGACGTCGCACTCGCTTGCGAAGTCGGCGGTGCTCGGTAACCCCAAAATCCTGAACTCTGGGCACTACCAGGCCTACCAAAACGATCATCGCCCGACGAGGACGATCCACCGAAGTTACCTCTTTTCGGTGTCCGCTGGCTCGAAGCTCCAGGAATTGATAGTTCCCGGCGTCGCACCGGCAAACTAGCCTCAACTCGCACCGCAGCATCCGACAAGTCTCGGAGGGTAGCAAAAGATCTAGCCGTCACTACGGCTCGAATCTCACCGCGCAAACCCAACTCAAACCTAAGGCACTTCTCGGCTTCAGTGGCCACAAAAGCAGGAGCAAACCGAGACAACATCTGGAACTTCCGTTCATACTCTGCCACTGTCATATTCCCCTGCTGGAGCTGCAGAAACTCCGCCTCCTTGGCATCCCGGAAAGAACGAGGATAATACTGCTCCAGAAACCGTTCCCTGAACGTCTCCCAGGTCACACTGTGGACATCCCAACCGGACAACTCAAGGGTATACCACCACTCGTACGCCGCACCATCTAGCAAAAAGGTAGCCAGCAACACTCGTTCCCCCGGCGGACAATGCATCACTGCAAAAATCCGCTCCAGTCTAGTAATCCACCTCTGGGCTTCCTCAGGATCAGCCCCACCACTAAAAGTAGTATCCCCGAGCCGCTGGGCTCGCTCAATCGTGGCACTCTCCGTCTCTCTTGCTACATCTTCAGGTTGTGGAGAGGGTTTACGTCTCGGAGGCATCGTCAACCGCACGCTGGAAGAGGCATAGAAGTAGTCAAACAACTTCACAGACCGACAAACCCCAATAAACTCGACAAAACCTATGCTCTGATACCAATTGTCAGGACCCACCCCGGTTTCACCCCGAAACCCGAGGTAAATCCCGCTCCCGTCTGACTCCCCGACACAACACCTAAGGAACACTTGCTCGAACCCAGTCAAACGCAGGAGTAATTACGTATTATCCCAAAATCCTTATCGTTTACAGAGCATAGCACTACATTACAAGGAAAAATAAAAACCGAGAAAGTACACGCACACAGAAGCCTTTAAACTCTTCTAGGATCCCTCACGTTGCTTCTATGCCTCAGACTCTGCCTCGACGTCAAGACCCCGCGCTAGCTCCACAACCTGGAGGGCAATTGAAAACAGAAGATGTGAGTGGACCAGAAGGTACAAAAGTTCAAAAACCATTTTATAAGAAAACCGAGTTAAACCCTCCGTTTTGAAAACACATGCATAACCAGCAGTTATAAACACATTTATAAAAGAATCATTCTTAAACATCATAAGAAACAGAAACACTATAAAGTATCATAAGAAACCACAGCATGAGTATCAGAAACCGTATCAAAAACCATAAACATCAAATTATCATTTTCCCGATCAAACCTGCTGGACCTATCCGAGTCTTTAAACTCCCGAGTCTTTAAACTCAATCCAGGCCTTAATCATATCCGAGTCTTTAAACTCCCGAGTCTTTAAACTCAAGGCCTACGGGGGAAAATCAATATATCCGAGTCTTTAAACCCAATATCCAGATCCAGCAAATCTAATCCCAAAACCATTTGAAAACCATTTACCAATCCACATCCAAACCCGAATCCGAAATCACTGGTTCGATGCTCTCCCGGCATCCAGAACCGTCATTCCGAACCCAAATCCGGAGTCCACTTTCCAATCTTAAAACCAAATTCCGATTAGTGAAATCCGATTCTAAAATCGAAAACTTTGATCATCGAAATCATGTTCCCAAAATCCACTTATAACCATTGAAAACCACTTATCAATTGCAAATCCCAAAATCATTGCATCCATTTCAGAAACAAACCACTTTTTCGTAAAACGTGCTAAAAACCACTTTCCTCGAAAACCATGCAATTATGTAAAATCAACCAAAACATATTCAATAAACATAGAATCATAATCAAAATCATAAAACAATTACAGAAAACAGTTATGCATGCTCGAGTTTAGAGAAAGGGTCCACTCACAGTACTGAGCCCTACTCGCGTCCCGAACGTCCAGCCCGTTCCTCGGCTTCCTCGGGAAATCCCGATCCTGTCAAACACCGTCAAATTACGTCACTAATACATCTACCAACACTCTCCTAGATTTCCTCAAAAATCCCCGAACCGAAGACTTAGAACCCCGGGACCCTAAACCTTCACCCCCGCGGAACTACACTCAAACGACTTCCGATTAACCCGAAACCAACTCCATTGAACTCACCATGACTCCTAGACCAAAAACTATGTTGACCGTTTCTCCCAGAACCGCCGCACGCGCCCCCACGCGCCGCCCAAAGTGGCTGCGCGTGGCCCCACGCGCCAGCTACAGTGCACCTTCAACCTCACGTCGACCCGGTTCAACACAGTAGGCTACAGCTGAACCGGCGTCAACGGTTCTCCGCCGTGCCTGCACGATTTCCTTCCCTTTCTTAACCTAAAGCTTCGTCCAACCTTACTCTAAGCATCCCCATCCTCCAATCACCTCGACACAGCCTCCTACCCGTCGTCTCAAGCTCGAAATCAAACCTCCCCAATACTCTGTTTCACGATCCGGCCACCCAGGTAACCTCCCTTCACGGTGGCAAGACCAGACGGTTCCTAGAACCTCAAGGAACCTAACCCGACTCTCCTAGACCTTCGACTCAGTCTCTAGGATCACGACTCTTGGTTTGAACCAAAACGGGAAAACAGGGCACACAGAGTCCCTCCGTCGTGCCAACCTCCACCGTGCACCTCCCGTCACGGCAGCTCAACCAAATGACGCCCTGGACTCAACTAAACTCCCTAAACTCCCCTAGACTCTTCGATTCAACCTCTCAGGCCACAACTTCCGATTTGAAGTTCACGGCCAAAACAGAGCATAAACACGGGGCAATAGAAATTACCTGCAACCTGTCGCCGTCGTGAGCTCTGCTGGTAGTGGCTGACTCCTCGCAACCCGCACGACACCACCACGGTCTCAATTGCCCCGTACACGGCCGCCACCGCCACAATCCTCACAACCTCCCTGCTATTTACCCCTGGTTTTCCCCGCAGCTCTTGACACCTTCACACACAACCACCACACCGTCAACCTCTCTCACTGCTTCCCTCTCACTCTCTGATCACACTCACACACTCACAATTCATCAACACTCACACCACCACCCTCAATTTCCTTCACGATCTCCCTCTGTTTTCTGTTTCCTTCTGCGCACAAACACGAACACGGGCACGGGTACACCCCAAAAATAGAACCGTGCACACACCTTAGAATTCCCCCAGAACACACTACACACTTGCCACATGTCACCATCCCCCTCTCTCTCTCACCCATGTGGCCCAATCTCAGCCGTCCATTTTGCTTCCTCTGCACACATCCCCAGAAGCCAAAAAGACCAAAATACCCTCCTGTTTTACACATTTTTCACGGTTTTACCGAAACTTCCTAGACCCGTAACTCTCGCCTCGTAAGTCCGATGAATACGTGCCGCCTGTCATCGAACTCAGGACGACAAGAACTATCTAACCATCCTAGGTCAACCTACCAAAACCCGATTATTCAAAAAGTCAACTATTCCCCCTACTTTACCCAAATTACGGTTAAGCCCTCAACCTTCCGAACATCACAACTTCCTCCTCGGATGTCGGAATCGGACGTGCCACCTGCCTACGGATTCGTGACAACCTCAACTACGTTCCGGTCACGGGTCAATCCCCAATTGACCACCCGAAATAAAAATCAACATTTCTGCCCAACCCAGGGGCAAAATCGTCATTCTAAGTTCCCAGACCCCTCGGGACCACCTAACCCTTGATTAACCTTACTAATCACCCCTTAAACACTCTGCTAATCCCAATTCTCGGAACGGGTTGTTACAGTTCAGGTACGCAGAAGTAGATCTATGCCTCAGCCTCAGGTTCCTCCTCTACCTCAGTATCACGACCTGGAGGGGTTACCAAAAACATTAAGGGTGAGTGGACCGAAACTCAAGTTTATAAAATCATTTGATAAGTAAAACATATAATTTACCCCTCCGTTTTCCAAACATGCATGCAACCGTATTTAAAATCCTAAGTCATATACTATGAACCATAAGGCATGTAATAAAACTATAAGTGTAATTTTAGTTTCTGCACTATACACTCCAATCCCGACATCCCTGATGTCTGACGTCCCTGACGTCCAATAAGATCACTATCACAAGGCTACGCGTGCCACTCGGGTCTCAATTCCGATTTTAATCCCCGAACCCTGTTCGGTTACAGCATCCCCGATGCTTAGCGTCATAGACGCTGGACGTTCTAGACGTCCGTGACCTCTCCGGGGTACCTCATCCGGAGGAGACAGTATCATACGAATGGATCTATACAGTGCAGTACCAAATACATTTTGTTGATATCCACATGCAAGCATATATATAAAATCCGAACCAATCATTAAGTTTCATTAGACGGGTCTCAAGCCCAAATACCGTGAAACGTGCCATAACCATATTTTCCATATCATCAAAACCATTATTGTTTTTAGCATGTGAATAAGTATAATAAACCAGAAAACATTTATGCACGCAAGGGTTTAAGAAAATGGCCCACTCACTGTACGATCCCGCGGTGAACCTGCGCGTACGAACTTGTACCGGGATTATCGTACAATTCCTGTCAGTCCAAATCACATGTAAGTGTCACTACAAGTCTTAAACGTTTAACCACAAACTCCGAAATAGAAACCGGCTCAGGGAAGCCGTCCAACACGTTTCCCGAGGCAACCGGCCCTAAACTGACCCATCAAAACTATCTCAGATCAACATGGTTAATTCACCAAAAATGTTCAGAATGGTGAGAGGAATAAAAGTCATGTTGATCGTGATTGGAGATAAGCCCCAACGCGCCCTCACGCGCCGCCCAAAGTGGCTGCGCGTGAAAGTCACGCGCCTGACACTGTAGCTACAGTGGCAGCACCTTCACCCATTTGTCTGTAATTCGGGTCTGCCACCCGCGGCTTGACCCGGTTAATTACCCATCAATTCCCACTCGATTTCAATCCAATTTGATCCTAACATGTTATTTAAACGTCTAATTTAAGTTCTGAGTTATTAATTAGCCAAATCGAATCCTTAAATGGCCCTTCGACCCGTGATCATCCAAACGGGTTGATCACCCCAACTCACTGGTTTCTAAACCAAAATCAAATTAACTTTACATGAAGCATCATAGTATCACAACGAACTGGAAAACACACTCAATTGAACCAACACTCACCTGGAAGTAGTCGTCCAAACCTCTGAAATTCTTCTGCACACGGCAGTCACCTTCCCAGCTCACCCAGGGCTGGTTGCCTTCGATTTTGATATGGTTGTGTTCTAAACACTCCCAGAAAGCTTAATCTGCAATTAGATTGGTCCAACACAGCGTAGAAATTAAACTCTGATTTTCCCTCCAATTTTTCAGAAATGGCTTCTCTGGTTTTCCTCACCCGTTCTCAGTTATAACAACATCAGAGTGATGCTCCCACACGTTCTAATTAGTTATAAACAATTTCAAGCCGTCCCAGAGGCTCGTGGGTGTTCAATTGTCCACTGAAAAATGCTCCCCGAAAAGCTTCGAACTTGAATTAATCAATTGATCGTGCAGGCTGGACGGCTCAGGCCACGTTCAAAAGCAAAAGACAGCCCAGACTTTCCAGCACATGTTAGCATAATCAATTGCACGATAGAACCACCGCACATGGTGGTGCCGCCCATGTCCCCCGCGGTCTGCTACAGTAACCAGAGCAAAAAGACCAAAATGCCCCTGGTTCAAAAATTACCAAACTGCCCCTCACTTCCTAGACCCGTAACTCAGCCATACGAAGTCCGATTTCGGCGTGCCGCCTGTCTACGGACTCAGGACGTCGAGACCTACCTATCGGTCCTTGAGTCGCTTGAAAATTAATTGTCAAACAAAAAGTCAACATTTCCGCCCGTGAAGTCCAACTTACGGTAATGCCCCTGAACTTCCGATAGTCATAACTTGTTCCCTGATTGTCCGAAATGGACGTGCCACCTGTCTATGAACTCGTGACGTCCCGAACTACGTCACGGTCATTGGTCAAAGTCCATTTGACCCACCAATCAAAAATTCAACAATTTGGCCATACCATTCATAAGGGTAAAAACGTCAATTCACATATTAAATTACAATATTAAAATCCTCGAATTTCCTGGGTGTTACAACCTTCCCCCCTTAAGAAATTTCGTCCCGAAATTTCAAAGAAACAAATGAGGAAATTGATCTCGCATCTGAGCCTCAGGCTCCCATGTGGCTTCTTCCACATTCTGGTTTCTCCAGAGAATCTTCACGAGAGGGATCGTCTTCCGACGTAGTACCTTGTCCTTCCGATCCAAGATCTGTACTGGTTGTTCTTCAAAGCTCAAATCCTCCCGTAGTTCGACAGGTTGTTCCCCCAGTACATGCGAAGCATCATGTACGTACTTCCGCAGCATCGATATGTGGAAAACATCGTGAACTCTAGATAGTTCTGGAGGTAGTGCCAATCTGTATGCAACTCTGCCAATCCTTTCCACGATCTCGTAAGGTCCGATAAAACGCGGACTCAGTTTCCCCCGTCGGCTAAAACGGATAATTCCTTTCCACGGAGATAACTTCAGGAAGACAAAATCTCCCACTTCAAATTCCAAGTCTCGAATCCGTCAATCGGCATAACTCTTTTGGCGATGTGCCGCCTTCAATCTTTCCTTGATAACTCGAACAGTTTCCATGGTTAAGTCCATCAATTCCGGCCCTACAGCCGCTCGTTCTCCTATCTCCGTCCAGCAGATAGGTGTCCTGCACTGTCGACCATACAGTGCCTCATAAGGTGCCATCCCGATGCTTGTCTGATAGCTGTTGTTGTAAGCGAATTCCATCAATGGCAAATGAGTATCCCAAGAGTCCTGAAACTGTAGTACACATGACCTCATCATGTCCTCCAGGGTCTGAATGGTCTGTTCAGACTGTCCATCGGTCTGTGGATGGAACGCAGTACTGAAACGTAGGGTTGTTCCCAAAGTAGCTTACAAACTCCGCCAGAACCTGGAAGTGAAACGCGGATCACGATTTGACACAATCGATTCCGGCGTACCATGCAATCGTATGATTTCCTTCACAAACAACTGAGCCAGACGGTTAGGTTTATAGGTCTCCTGAACTGGCAGAAAATAGATCACCCATACTCCATCAACTCCACTCTGAGTCCTCGGTAACTTAAAGACGAAGTCCATGGTGATGTGATCCCACTTCCACTCGGGAATAGGAAGTGGCTGCATAGCCCGATAAGGTCTCTGCCGTTCCGCCTTAACCTGCTGACAGGTTAAGCATCTGCTCACAAATTCCGCAATATCTTTCTTCATTCCTGGCCACCAATAATGGTTCTGGAGGGTACGGTACATCTTTGTACCTCCCGGATGCATAGCATAGGCCGAACTATGGGCCTCCTCAAGAATCTCAGTCCGTATCTCTGCCACTGCAGGTACAGACAAACGGCCTAACTTCACTAGTGCTCCATCATCCCGGATAGTAAAATCCTCTCTTCCATCCGCATCGACTTCAATTCTGTAAATACAGAGTATCGCATCCTGAAGTTGTGCTTCGATAATCCGATCAATCAGTATAGGTCGTACATGGAAGCTGGCCAACAAAGCTCCATGCCCATCCGTACCTAAAATAACTCCCGCCTTCCGGAGTTCCACCAGCACAGGAAGATACACCATCCCCAGGTGTGCAATAGATCCCGCTGACTTCCTGCTGAGTGCATCAGCCACCACATTGGCCTTACCTTGATGGTACTCGATCGTACAGTCATAATCTTTCAGCAGCTCCAACCATCTCCGTTGTCTCATGTTAAGCTTCTTCTGAGTGAAAAGGTATTTAAGACTCTGGTGGTCGGTGTATATCCGACACGTTGCGCCGAACAGGTAATGTCTCCAGATTTTTAGAGCATGAACCACCGCTGCCAACTCCAAATCATGGGTTGGATAGTTCAACTCATGAGTCTTCAGCTGCCGGGATGCATAGGCGATAACCTTGCCAGTTTGCATCAACACGCAGCCCAGACCTTGCAGTGAAGCGTCACTAAAGACCACGAATTCTCCACTGTCATCCGGCAATGCAAGGACAGGTGCAGTGGTCAATCGATCTTTCAATTCTTGAAAACTCCGATCACACTGCTCGTCCCAAATAAACTTTACTCCCTTCCGAGTCAGACGAGTCAATGGTGCAGCAATTTTGGAGAAACCCTCCACGAATCTCCGGTAGTAACCTGCTAATCCGACGAAACTCCGCACCTCGGTCACTGTTGTCGGTCTAGCCCAGTTAGTCACCGCTTCTGTTTTCTGGGGATCCACGCAAATCCCATCCGTCGATATCACGTGTCCCAGAAAACCAATATTGCTCAGCCAAAACTGACACTTGCTCAGCTTGGCGTACAACTGTTCATGTCTCAGCTTCTCCAAGATCAATCGTAGGTGTTCCTCATGTGCACGGGCACTCCTTGAGTATACCAAGATATCATCGATGAACACAATTACGAACTTATCCAGGTAGGGTCGGAAGACCCGGTTCATCAGATCCATGAATGCTGCTGGAGCATTCGTCAACCCAAAAGGCATAACCAGGAACTCGTAGTGTCCATAACGGGTTCGAAAAGCAGTTTTCGGAATATCCTCCTCCGAAATCCTCAATTGGTGATACCCAGACCGCAAATCAATTTTCGAGAAGCACTGAGCTCCCCACAACTGGTCAAAAAGGTCATCGATCCTGGGTAGAGGATACTGGTTCCTCAGTGTCACCTTGTTGAGTTGTCGATAGTCAATACACAAACGGAGACTTCCCTCCTTCTTCTTTACGAACAACACTGGTGCTCCCCACGGTGAAGTACTCGGTCGGACATATCCCAAATCCACCAACTCCTGCAATTGAGTCTTGAGTTCTCGTAACTCGGCCGGCGCCATCCGGTATGGTGCCTGGGATATAGGTCGGGTACCAGGGAGTAGTTCAATAGTAAACTCGTTCTCCCGCGATGGCGGTAATCCAGGTAAGTCTTCCGGGAACACATCTGGAAACTCACGCACCACCGGTATCTCGTCGATACCCGGAGTATCAACCCGTTCCGACACGACATGCGCCAGATAACCCTGGCATCCCTTCCGTAGAAGTTTGGTAGTAGTAAGTGAAGAAATCACTTCAGGAAGCGAACCGTCACGTTCCCTCCGAAAGATAACCTCCGGCAAACCCGGGCTCCGCAGAATCACTTGCTTGCTACAACAATCGATGAGCGATCCGTGCTCCGATAGCCAATCCATCCCTAGGATTATATCGAAGTCGTGGATATCCAGAATAATTAAGTCTGCTGGTAAATCCACATCCTCAATTCTTACCGGGAACCTCTGAATCACCTGATTCACAAGGTACACGATGCCCATCGGGGTGCCAACATCCATTTCGCAATCTAAAGATGATACCACACAATCAAGCATACCAGCACAACTCTTCGAAATAAAAGAATGTGTAGCCCCCGCATCCATCAATACACGTACAAAAAGGTTTAAGATATGTAGTGTACCTGTGACCACGCCTGGGGCAGTCCTCGCCTGCTGTTGGGTCATTGCAAACACTTGGGCCCTCGGCCCTTCGTTCCGTCCGCGCCCGCGCGCGCCACGCCCAGCACCACGGTCACCTCCCTGACCGCGACCTCCATTAGTGTGGGAAGCCGTGCTCTGCACCACACTAGAGCCCCCAGCGTCGTTGTTCTTGGACAACTGCTGGCAATCACAGGCATAGTGACCCTCCTCTCCGCAAGCAAAACAAGTTACTGGCCTTGGCCTGTCCGAATGCCCACCAGAAGCACCGCTCCAAGATGAGCGCTACCCAGAGTTGTATCCAGATCCTCTGCCCTGAGAGCCTCCGCGTCGACCTGACCAGCCACGACCCTTGAAGGATGAGGGTGCACCCCTGTAGCCCCCTCCCTTGTTGTTCTTCTGGCCTGATGGCCCACGATGTGGGCGATCCTGACGTCGCCTCTCGCCCGAAGGTGGTCGTGTCTGGTGTGCCGCCAGACTGGCCTCGACACGTACCGCAGCGTCGACCAAATCTCTCAGTGAAGCATGAGTAGCAGCAGTCACACTTGCCCGGATCTCCCCTCGGAGTCCAAGCTCGAACCTTTGGCATTTGTCCTCCTCTGTGCTCACGAAAGATGCAGCGAACCAGGAAAGTTTCCCAAAAGTTTGCTCGTAGTCCGCAACGGACATATCCCCCTGCTCCAGCCGCAGGAACTCAGCCTCCCGTGCCGCACGAAAGGATCGCGGGTAGTACTGGTCCAGAAATCTGGAACGGAAAGCTTCCCAAGTAGTGGTATGGACCGACCACCCAGACATTTCGAGTCCGTGCCACCACTGGTAGGCTCCTCCTTCCAGCAAGAAGGCCGCCAAAAGTTACCCGTTCGCCCGGAGGGCAGTGCATCACTGAGAAGATCCTCTCCCACTTGGTGATCCAATCATGAGCATCCTCGGGGTTTGATCCCCCGCAGAAATGAGTGGCTCCCAACCGTTGAGCCCTTCCAATGCTCACGCATTCCATCTCCCTTTCCAGATCCTCGTCAGTTCGTGTATGAGGAATTCTCCTAGGAGGCATAACCAACTGTCAAGAGGCATAGATCAGATAACGATATTCTTAAAAGTCGAAAAGTAACTAGTACTAATCGCTAGTCTAGCATGCTGACCATAACCTAGTACTGACCACAACCTAGTGCTCTGATACCAAGCTGACAGGACCCACCCCGATCCCACAGGGACCACAAGGGGGCGTGCCCTACTCCCGTCTGACACCCAAAAATTCATACCAATTTTAACCTCAAAACATCAAATGCATAAATAAACAAATTAAAGTCATACATCAAATCCGAATTAAACAGATGTCAGACAAGGGATGAAATCCAAAATTACAAGTTGCGAGCACGACTCTAACATAAACCTGCGGGTACACCACCCAGCAGGGGTTCAGGTACGCAGAAGTAGATCTATGCCTCAGCCTCAAGTTCCTCCTCTACCTCAGTATCACAACCTGGAGGGGTTACCAAAAACATTAAGGGTGAGTGGACCGAAACTCAAGTTTATAAAATCATTTGATAAGTAAAACATATAATTTACCCCTCCGTTTTCCAAACATGCATGCAACCGTATTTAAAATCATAAGTCATATACTATGAACCATAAGGCATGTAATAAAACCATAAGTATAATTTTAGTTGCTGCACTATACACTCCAATCCCGACATCCCTGATGTCTGACGTCCCTGACGTCCAATAAGGTCACTATCACAAGGCTACGCGTGCCACTCGGGTCTCAATTCCGAGTTTAATCCCCGAACCCTGTTCGGTTACAACATCCCCGATGCTTAGCGTCATAGACGCTGGACGTTCTAGACGTCCGTGACCTCTCCGGGGTACCTCATTCGGAGGAGACAGTATCATACGAATGGATCTATACAGTGCAGTACCAAATACATTTTATTGATATCCACATGCAAGCATATATATAAAATCCGAACCAATCATTAAGTTTCATTAGACGGGTCTCAAGCCCAAATACCGTGAAACGTGCCATAACCATATTTTCCATATCATCAAAACCATTATTGTTTTTAGCATGTGAATAAGTATAATAAACCAGAAAACATTTATGCACGCAAGGGTTTAAGAAAATGGCCCACTCACTGTACGATCCCGCGGTGAACCTGCGCGTACGAACTTGTACCGGGATTATCATACAATTCCTGTCAGTCCAAATCACATGTAAGTGTCACTACAAGTCTTAAACGTTTAACCACAAACTCCGAAATAGAAACCGGCTCGGGGAAGCCGTCCAACACGTTTCCCGAGGCAACCGGCCCTAAACTGACCCATCAAAACTATCTCAGATCAACATGGTTAATTCACCAAAAATGTTCAGAATGATGAGAGGAATAAAAGTCATGTTGATCGTGATCGGAGATAAGCCCCAACGCGCCCTCACGCGTGGCCCAAAGTGGCTGCGCGTGAAAGTCACGCGCCTGACACTGTAGCTACAGTGTCAGCACCTTCACCCGTTTGTCTGTAATTCGGGTCTGCCACCCGCGGCTTGACCCGGTTAATTACCCATCAATTCCCACCCGATTTCAATCCAATTTGATCCTAACATGTTATTTAAACGTCTAATTTAAGTTCTGAGTTATTAATTAGCCAAATCGAATCCTTAAATGGCCCTTCGACCCGTGATCATCCAAACGGGTTGATCACCCCAACTCACTGGTTTCTAAACCAAAATCAAATTAACTTTACATGAAGCATCATAGTATCACAACGAACTGGAAAACACACTCAATTGAACCAACACTCACCTGGAAGTAGTCGTCCAAACCTCTGAAATTCTTCTGAACACGGCAGTCACCGTCCCAGCTCACCCGTGGCTGGTTGCCTTCGATTTTGATATGGTTGTGTTCTAAACACTCCCAGAAAGCTTAATCTGCAATTAGATTGGTCCAACACACCGTAGAAATTAAACTCTGATTTTTCCCTCCAATTTTCCAGAAATGGCTTCTCTGGTTTTCCTCACCCGTTCTCAGTTATAACAGCATCAGAGTGATGATCCCACACGTTCTAATTAGTTATAAACAATTTCAAGCCGTCCCAGAGGCTCGTGGGTGTCCAATTGTCCACTGAAAAATGCTCCCCGAAAAGCTTCGAACTTGAATTAATCAATTGATCGTGCAGGCTGGACGGCTCAGGCCACGTTCAAAAGCAAAAGACTGCCCAGACTTTCCAGCACATGTTAGCATAATCAATTGCACGATAGAACCACCGCACATGGTGGTGCCGCCCATGTCCCCCGCGGTCTGCTACAGTAACCAGGGCAAAAAGACCAAAATGCCCCTGGTTCAAAAATTACCAAACTGCCCCTCACTTCCTAGACCCGTAACTCAGCCATACGAAGTCCGATTTCGGCGTGCCGCTTGTCTACGGACTCAGGACGTCGAGACCTACCTATCGGTCCTTGATTCGCGTGAAAATTAATTGTCAAACTAAAAGTCAACATTTTCGCCCGTGAAGTCCAACTTACGGTAATGCCCCTGAACTTCCGATAGTCATAACTTTTTCCCTGATTGTCCGAAATGGACGTGCCACCTGTCTATGAACTCGTGACGTCCCGAACTACGTCACGGTCATTGGTCAAAGTCCATTTGACCCACCAATCAAAAAGTCAACAATTTGGTCATACCATTCATAAGGGTAAAAACGTCAATTCACATATTAAATTACAATATTAAAATCCTCAAATTTCCTGGGTATTACACCTGTCACACCACCAATCCCCTCCTAGAACATTCCCCTCGCAGGAATGTGGGATCGTTCACCGTTCCCTCAGGACACGGGTCTTACAATCCACCCCCTTAGGGCCCATCGTCCTTGTTGGCACATTTACCGATCGGGGTCTAGCTCTGATACTATTCTATCAAGACCCGACCCTTCTCAGTCAGGACCCAATTCTAGCATTGTATTATCGGCTTTGGGCCTCCTCGCCCTCACAGTTTTGTTTTCGGGAGTTCACGGTGCAACTTCCCAGGGGGTCACCCATCATGGAATTGTACCAGCCTCAACTCGCTTAACTTTGGAGTTCCAACCGAATCCAAAATCACTGAGCTTCCAAAATGCCTCATTTAGATCAGAGTTGCGCAGTGACACACTATATCTAACACGATATTGTCTCCTCTAAACTCACTGGCCGAACCAGCCTAGCCCGCAGGGTTTTGTTCCCGGGAGCTCAAGGTGCAACTTCCCAGTGGGGTCACCCATCCTGGGATTGCACCAGCCCTACTCACTTAACTTTGTAGTTCCCTCGGAATCCAATGCCAGTGAGCTCCTAAGAGGCCTCGTGCTAGATAGGTGCGTGCCTACACCTTTAAGGCACACTACCAATCCCCTCCCAGACCATTCCCCTCGCAGAAATATGGGATCGTTTACCATTCCCTCCAGGACACGGGTCTTACACTACAACTGCTAGCCAATTGCTATATGATACGCAAAAACTGAGCATGAAAGTAAATACAAAGTCACACTCAACACCTAAGGAAACGTATGCAATTAAAAGCCCTTTTTGTAGATTGTAGCATCGGTAAATAGGGATCGTTCTGGACCGGGGATTGAGGGTACCTCAACATGATTATCGGTTTGATTGGTTAATTGGGGGGTAAAGATTGATTTTAAAGTCCTAAATAATTAAACTAAACCTAAACTAATCTAATCTATTATTTACACGTGGTCAACTCATTCTTTATGTCGTACTCATTCATGAATTATATCAATTTCAAATCTACGAAATTCTATAACCTTAGTTCTGCGAGATGATTGCATATTCGTAAGTACGTGCAGGGAGACACTCACACCGCACTTTCAATAATAGACTAGGGAACGCCCAACTCATTTATCAAGCATTAAGCACCAATATACAAACATAACAAAAACTAAAATACTAGAACACATGGAAGATTTATACGAAAAAATATAAAGCATAAAACCACAATAAGATTAATAATCAATTTATAGAAACGATATTCATGCGAAAAGATAACTACGAAGTAAGAGATCATGTTACACTTTTTCTCCGAGGAGCCCAAAGGATACAAAGTGATGGAACTCTTGGGTGAGACAATAGGGAACACCCAACTATGCCACGGATGAAGGGTAGAAGATCGAGTATGATGTAATTAACCTTGCAAAATAATATCGATTATATAAATTGGAAAGTTTGGTCAAGTAGAATTTCGGTACAAGAATGAGCGACCTCCTTAAAAATAACCTAAACCTCTCTATTTATAGGAGAAAATTAATCTCCAAATAAATAGGAGTTTACAATTTAATTCTAAAAGGAAAATGTTTCCTAAATAAATAAGAAAACTAATTAAAAATCTTTCCTACAAGTAAAAGGGGTGAAAATAATAAAACAAAAGGAAATAGGATTGAAATCCGAATACAATATGGAGAATAAGTGTGAAAGCAAACTGGAATTATCCCAAAATATGCCAAAATCACGAAATAAAGCTTCAGGAATGATTTTCGGTGGAGATCCATCTGAAAATGGGAAGGCTTTTTGGCGGTCAAAGGGAAGTCAATGCGGCATGGAGGCTTGGAAGGGAATTCGGTAGGTGCGCGCCGAATAGATTCATAGGATTCAGGAGACGCGCGCCGAAGGTTTCTGGGCTATCTTAGTTGACTTCGGTAGCTCCCTATCAAATTTGATAGCTCTTTTTGGTGGCTTCCCTTCATTCGAACATAACTTCTTCGTTACAACTCCGATTGAGGTGATTCTTTCACCTAAATTCTCGTAATTCCGTACTCTATCCAATTCTATACAATTCTCACAAAATATACTATTTTCTAAAATATTTTGTTATTTAAACATTAAAAGATAAGTATAAAAGGTATAAAATGATGTTTAATTCAAGGCTTATCACTATAGTACCTTGCAAAACTCCCAAAAGGATTAAAAACGGCAATAGTAAGTCCTAATATGAGATTTTCTGGCTCCACGACAAACTCGGGATACATCTTGTCAAATTCTTTCCAAGCTTCTCCATCGCCTGGATGCCTCAGTGAATCGTCAACAATGCGTTCATCCTTGTGCCATCTCATATCACGAGCTATGTGAGACGACATAAAAAATATTTGTAACATTGGCTTCAGTGGAAAATAGCACAACACCTTGTTCTGAATATTATTCTTTCCAAACCTTGTCGAGTTTCTCGAATTCACCTTAAAACAATGCACAATTGTTCTTACATGCATGAGTCTTCACATACCTTAAACCGAGATCATTTAAGAGCTTTTTTGAGCTATAATGATCTTCAGGGAGACTGTTACCTTCAGGGCGAATTTGGATGATGATGTCCGTCATGTGATCAAAATGCTTATTCGTTTGATTATACTCAACGTTCATGTGTATCAATTCCACAACTGCCTCTAGAACCGAAAAAGATTTACAACCAATGTATAATTCGCGTTGAGCTTCTTTCAACAACCTCTCGTAATAGAGATCTGACACTTTGGGTTTAGACCTAGGGGCATCATCATCCAATCATCAGATGTAGGAGGAAAAACTTCATTTAATATCTCAACAAATTGATCATTATCACTCTGATTATCCAAATCACTTTCATCCTGACGGGTCCCGTGAACTGAAGATATTGATGCAGTAACATTCCCTTCACCATAATAAATCCAATTAGTGAAGTTGTGTACGATCCTATTCCATGCCAGATGCATATGGATACCACTTAGCAATATCCAACAACAATTGTTATATTTACGGCGCAGACACAAGATGCACATTTGATTACTACAATGACTACATCCAAAGGTGATGAAGCTGTTGATCCCATCCAAATACTAATCGGAATAAGAAGATCTATCCAACAATTGCATCTAGTTTCTGTCCATTATGCCTATTTCCACAAAATAAAATCAATGTAAGCGAATAATTAAATATTATCCTGTAGTTTGAACAAATTAATATAAAAACCCACTTGTCTTTTTATTCCTTTGGTGATTTGGGTCTATGCTGTTCAAGAGTGCACGTTCTGTGCTGTATAGTTTGTAACCTACGAGGCTAAGTTTCGATTGAGGGAAATTTCGGCACCATCACCCTATAGTTCTACAAATGCACGACTTAGATATTTTAAATGAATATCTAGTATGCATTTAGAGAATATAAGGGGATATAAATCGAAATTCTCGCAATCCAAACCTAACCACATAGACAGCATGCTACACAACACATAGTTGTGCACCTCTAAACTGTCCCAATAAATGGCAATTCAAGCGTCAATCAATTAATCCGATTCACTGACTCTCAAACGAGTCTAAGATTTTCCGTTGAATTTCTTTTTACAAAATTAATCAACCCGATTAACTTTGCATGAACGGATAAATCACAATTCCTTAGCATAATTATATCCAGATTTCTAAACATTTTCTATAAATTTTTCACAATAAATCACAATTTCCTAACATAATTAATCATAAATTCTTAGCAGAATTAAAATGAAAGGCAAACACACATACCTTTTTTTTTTTATAAGGAATCCTTCAAATTAACCACAAATTTCCTAAAATACAAAAAAAATATTAGCTTTCAATAAAAAATAAAAATCGAAAAAACTAAAACAAAAATAAAATTTAAATCATCAAACCTTAGATGAAGTGATGATGAAATTATGTATGGTAGGTGAGAGTGAGTGAGAGAGAGTAATGAGAGGTGTGAGAGAGTTATGAAGAAGAGGAAGAAGAAAAAATGCAGTTGCGGATTGACATTTAATTTGTTCACACGTTTGCCCAACGAAGCCTTTGCCAGGCAAACTTTAATGAACCACCGGGAAAATTTTTGGCACCTTCGTACCAAGGTTTTCCCTTGCGTGCCAAGGTGAGTCAATGAAAAAGCTTTCCCGACCAAGGAAAATTTGTTGTTAAGTTGATTTTGTGGATATTGTTGGCTCGCCTGGCAAATTTCTCTTGTTTGGTGCGCCAACTAAGGTGGCTTCCCGCTCAGTGTTTGTTCTGCGAGCCATCTCACATTCGCTGAGCAAAGTTACTTTTAGCGGCGAATTATCCTCCTTCTGGAAAACCTTGGACGGGCGAGTCTAATTTTCCCGTGGTGTAAGTAATGGGACTTTTGTAGAAACTTATACCATTATAATGACATTAACAGAATCAATCTTTAACCCAATTATGTTTTTCCCACAAATTTCCCACAAATTGAAAATTTGAATATTTTTTTTTTCAATTATTTAAATAATTAAATAATTATTGGCTTCATTGTGAATTGGATGGCATTGAGTTACATGTTTTGTGAAAAGATATAGTTAATTCCTTTGGACTTGTATAATGAATGCGATTAAATTTGATTGAATAACTTATCAAATTCAATATATTTTATTTATAAAAATTGATGTACTTACATTATAAAGGGAGTGGAAAAAAAAATTTATCCAATCCAATTTCTTTAAAATAGTAGATTTAAAAATGTAAATTTCTTTGTAGGTTTACTTCTGTCTAATCTTCTAATATAATTGTATTAATTTTTACATTTAAAATAAAAAAAGAATTATCAATTTCACTCACTAAACGTGGTCTACATGTATACATTTTCAAGGACGGTCATTTCGCCATGTGGTTTCAGTTTGGATAGGATCCTACGAGTACATCAACGAACCTCGAGTCTTCCTAATTGTATATAATATACACAGAAGAGCATAAAGTAAACACAAAACACCAGAAGAACATAAAATAGTAATCTCAGTGAATAATTAATGAAACAAAGTAAAGGCAAAAGGCAGAGATCGATCTGATGCCCGTAGCTTTGAATAGAAAACCATAAAAAAGAAAACATGAATTTATACCAAACCCTGGCTCAAGGCCCCGCCGGTAGGTGTTTTATTTAAGACAGCTTGAATACACTACGAGCTAAGCATGTAGCATTATTAGATTGTACAATTTCTTGGATGTCTATATGCCCTCTCGGTATGAACTTAGATATATACCCTTTTAAAAAAAAATTATAATCTTTTTTATAGAATTTATTTAAATAAACTTAAAAAAAAATATAAACTCAGATATTCCCATCTTTTTTATTGTAATAGTTTTTATAAAATTTGTTTGAATAAACTTAAGAAAGTACAGACTTAAATATTCTCATTCTTTTTATTATATTCTTCCTATGTTCTAATTAATATAAATGGACAAAATAATTCAATTTTTATTTTTTTTCATTTTAAGGTATAATATCAATAAGTATCCCGTACTTATATAATGATATATCAATGACTGAATACGACATATGAGAGCAAAACAGTACTATATAATTATCTTTATGTTTACGTGATAAATTTCTTAAAAGCCAATGCTTATCCCAAAAGTTCAAATCAAAAACCAAAAGAAAAAAAAAATATTTTATGCTCATAATTATGTATGTAAAGAGAAAGGAAAAGTGCATACTCAAAAGCTTGCTTTTGAATTTTGTGGTTCCATCTCCGATTATATTCACGTAATTCCTAGTTAACCCCCTCCTTTATATGATTTCCCTCACATTAACACAACTAACTCTCTTAGCTAGGTGCAAGGTATTTGGTGCAATTTTATGTACCTCAATTATTTTATGCTGCCTAATTATGCCCTTCAAATTCAAGAATTTCATTAATCAGCTTATACGCGCAGTATTTATTAATTTGTTAATTCTAAACACTAAGAAAAGATAAATTACCCGTCCACACTTTTTCTGACGGAGGAGAATTCGTCGCTAAAAAACACTTTGCCTGGTGAAAAAAAAGGCTTGCCAGGCAAGATCCGTGTGGGAAGCCGCTGTCGTTGGCGCGCAAACATGGACAGTTTTGCCCTGTGAGCTAACACAATCCGCTGGGCAAAATGGTATTAAGGACGAACTTCGCTTCGCCTAGCAAAACTTTACTTAAGAGTAAAATTGGCGAGTGAACCTTGCTCGACGAGATGGCAACCTCCATCGAGCAAACTTTATTTAATAATGATGCCCGGTGGATTATTAAAGTTTGCCCGGCGAACCCTCCGTTGGGAAAAAGTCTGGACACATTAAAGTCGAACTCGCAACTTTTTTTTTTCTTCTTCTTCTTCCTTTCAGCTCACTATCACCACCCGTAACATCATTTCATCATCACTACCAATCAAATTCCTTTTTCTTTGAATCACCAATACCAATTTTGAGGGTTTGATGATTTTAATTTTTTTTTAGTTTTGAGATTTTAATTTTTTATTAGAAGCTAATCAAGTTTTGTATTCTAGGAAATTTGTAGTTGTTTTGAAGGAATACTTATAAAAAGGTTTGTGTTTTTGCCTCTCATTTTAATTTTTCTAAGAATTTTGGAAATAATTATGCAAGGAAATTGTGATTTATTGTGGAAAATTTTGTAGAAAATGTTTAGAATTTTTTGAAAATGTGTAGGAAATTAGAAAATTTGTTAGTAAAATATGAAGATAGAAAATATGCTAGGAAATTAGTGAAAATGTTATGAAATTGTTGAAATTAAGAAATATATTAGGAAATTAGAAAATATCTTATTGAATTATGAAAATAGAAACTATCCATCCATGTGAAATTAATTGGGTTGATTAACTTTGTATAATGAAATTCAATGGAAAACTTTGGATTCGTTTGAGAGTTAGTAAATCGAGTTGATTGTCTGACTCTTGGAAAACCATATACCTTTTGGTGAGGTACATACCTAACCAACACACACTTTAACACATATAGATCAAGCTTCGTATGTTGAAATTTTGGAAGTTGAACAAAAACAATACATCCAAAAAGACCGCGGTACTGATTTTAAGTGGGATGGGAAACCAATATGAGTAGAAAGTTCATCCAAAGGTGCTTTAAAGTTGTGGACGCTACTACACACGCGATTCACAAGATAAACAACATGCAAAGTAGCATCGTCTTAAGAAAGGGGTTGCATGTGGGCACAAATCAAACAAGCACACGTAATTTCAAGAATATGCCAATTTTTCTGTTTAGCAACACCCTTATGTTGAGGTGAATAAGGAAATGTTGTTTCATTAATGATGTTGTGATCTTGAAAATAAGACAGTAATATTTGATTTGAAAATTCACCACCATTATCAGTCATAGTCAAAAATTGACTCTTTATTGTAGTATGAAATGCCCGGAATAAAATAGATACCCATCCTTTATTTTTAAGCAAATAAAGCCAAGTCATAGGACTGCAATCATCAACAGTTATCACAAACCAATGATAGCCAGATAAGGTAAAGATATGAGTTAGACCCCACACATCAGCATAAATCTAAGAAAAGGTTTAAGTGCTCTTAGCTAGTAGAACTTAGAAGATAAGTAGTATGATGACTCTTGGCCAAAACACAAGCATCACAATAAAAGTTTTACAAATCACACTCCTTAAACAAAGAAGGGAATAAATGTCTAATATAACCAAAGCATGACCAAACCTCAGTGCCACATCCATATATAACGCTTCAGAGCATAAGAACTGACACGACCCACCCCCAATCCTATGGGATTAAGGGCTAAGCCATGCTCCCTTCTAACTTACGTGTGACATGAAGGCTAAACCGATGTCCAACCTCCACGTAATACGTAAGCTGAACAAGGGATTCCCAAGCGAACCGTCCAAAAATTTCCGGACTTCCCAGAGCGCGAAGGGGTTACTGTGGATCGCGTGTGTGATGTCTCCGCCTCTCTAACAACAACCCGCACCGCATCAAACCTGGAGGGTATCGAAAACATAAAAGCCTGTGAGTGGACAAAAAGAAACAATACATTCTGAAAACAGGTTATAGAAAAGTACATTTATACCCTCCATTTAAAAACAATGCATGTATATAAAACCCATTTCATAACCATTTTACATTCAAGTTTATGAAACCAAAAACCAGAAATCATTTCATTTTCTCAAATCTCGGGCCTCAACCTATAACTATCAAAATCCACCATTGAAAACCAATGAAACCATCGAATTATCATCGAAATCCAAAACCCAATTGAAATCCATTTCAACCAAGCGAACCTGCTGGATCTATCCGAGTCTTTAAACTCAATAGTAATCCGAGTCTTTAAACTCAATCCAGGCCTCAATATAATTCGAGTCTTTAAACTCCCGAGTCTTTAAACTCAATAGGCCTACGGGGGAAATCACAATATCAGAGTCTTTAAACTCCTGAGTCTTTAAACACAATCTGGGTCTTTAAACCCTATCCGGGCCCGCCCCCATCACATATCATATCCGGTTCTTTAAACCCAATAACCAGATCCAGCAAATCGAATCCAAAAACCATTTTAAAACCATTTCCAAATCCATGTCCAAATCCAAATTCGAAATCACCATTTCGAATCCCAAGCCGAATCCGAAACCATCATTCCAAATCCAAATCCAGAATCTGGAAATCATATCCATAATCCATATCCAAATCCGAATCCAAACCCATCATTTCGTAAGCCGGCATTCGGAATAATCATTTCGAATCCAAATCCAGAATTCCACGTTCAAGCTCCAAAACAAAATCATTTTTTCGAAGTTCGATTCTAAAACCAGAAATCACGTTTATCGAAATCCCTTTTATGAACTGGGCCTCAAGTGACAGGACCCATCCCAATCCCCACGGGATTAGTGCGGGATGACCCTGCTCCCGTCTGACACGAAGTGTCAGACAAGGGATATTTTCGTCCTTTGCCCTCCCGGGCTATCAGAGTACGTCAAGATCCGGAGGAGGTATGTGATATCTCGATCTCTGCTACAGTCCACATCCGATGTCAACCTGAAGGGCAGTCAAAACATTAAAAGCTGTGAGTGGACAAAACAAGAGTTTATAAAACATTTCATAAGGAAGACATTTGTACCCTTCACTAAAAAGCATGCATGCATTCGAAAACCATTTATCCAAAACAAACCATATGTGGGACTAAGCCCAAAGCAGATATAAACCAAGGTCAAAAGGACCACAATGAAAACGACCATACTGGCCACTGCCCAAATCCATAAGGGACTCGGCCCCAAACCATAAAGAAACCAAGTACACGAGCCACTGCTCAAATCCTGTGCACACCTGTGCACACCACATATCATATATCATATATATATATATAAGTCACACAACCAATCCTGTCACGGTATCCAAAGCTACGCGCGTGCTACCAGGGTCTCAATCCGAGTCATCTCAAAGTCAAGGTCAATGTCCGCAGACCACTGACCCTACCCGAGGTAATAGTAACCATAGCCTTCCTAAGAGTAAGGAACCCAACTGGGGGTGACTCCACTCAGTCGGTGCTCCGTGACTACTCCGGGGTCCACCCAGGCCAACGACCCTCCCCGGAGGAGATAATAGAAGTAAAGGAAGGTAGATGAACATATATATACATAACATAAACATTCATGACCGGTTCCCCTGAACCGTCATGATCCATAATATCCATAATCAGGTAACATGCCGGTTCCCATAAACCGTCATGTACCGTAATAACATAACCGAGGTAACATGCCGGTTCCCATAAACCGTCATGTACCGTAATAACCAACAAGGGTTCATTCCGGTTCCCATAAACCGTCATGAACCACAATGACCTTTCCAGAGTTCATGCCGGTTCCCATAAACCGTCATGAACTTGGAAATCTATCTAGGGTCCCTGACCCGAAATCATAAACCGTAAAGTGACTGGGTCTCGTGCCCGAACATAGGACATCAGTTGGGCACCGTGCCCGGAATCTGAGGTCATATGCCCGAGACAAAACCAAATGGGTCTCATACCCGAATTTATCCTTTTGAAATCCAAATCCAGTTCATTTAAATCAATAAAGAAATACAGACCCGTATAAGCACCGTATAAGGCCGAAACCTCGAAATACGTGCTTATACGTAACCACATACAAATGCACCCATGGCATTACAAACAAGCATTTAAAACATATAATAAACATTTATGCATGCACCAATTTAGAAAACAAGGTACTCACAGACCGTCCGAGCTGCCGCCTCGATTTGCGTGCCATACGGCTCCCCGAGCCGATCACCGTCACCGGGACTCCCAAACCTGTCCAAATCGTAATAGAAGGTTACTAACTACTTAATTAACCTCCCACTAAAGCCCCGTAATTTTCCCGTATTTTTAACTATTTTTAAAGCCGAACCTAAACCTTCCGATGCCCTGAAACATATCGAGCCGGTGTCCGATTGACACGAAACCAGTCCCAAAATGTTCGTTACATCGAATAGATGATTTCGTATGTTGGAACCTTCCCCAGATTCCCTGCCACGCGCCCTCACGCGCCAGGTACAGTACCTGCTGACGTCATCGCTGACGTCAGCATGACGTCATCACTAACAGCCCCTGACAGTGACACGTGTCACGCTCCCATTGGCCCACTGTCTGACATGTCAGTCTGACATTGTCAGATCTGACATGATGACGTCATCCCTGACATGATGACGTCATCCCTGACATGATGACGTCATCAGGATGACGTCATCAGTCATCCCTGCCTCCTCGCGGGTCGACCCGAATGACTGCAACCGGGTCGCCGTGACCCGCGGCTTGACCCGGCCGGTTCTCCGCCGTCCGGCCACCAAAATCGTTCCCGTTTGTCCCATTCTCTTCGTCTCTCCCTAACCTAGAGTTCTAGGACCTTAGAATGGAAGGGAAACATCAAAAACTAACCCTTCAAGATTGGCTATGGCGGGTGAGTTTTCCCCCGCCGTTCACGGCCGTTCCAGGCCACCCCAAGCCCCAAAACCAATCCTACTGAGCTCCTAGGACTACCAGCAACCTAACCCAATCCTTGGAATCAGTTAAAAACCATTAAAACACAATTTCAAATTTTTGAAGTTTTCTTACCTCACGGGTTCGGCTCCGCCGTGTCCTCCGCCGCCTGCCACCGTCCAGCCTCTCAGCCTTCCGCCTCTCACACTCCTCACGATCATATTATCTCCTAGGGAATGGTGGTATGTGTGTGTGCTGCTTGGAAAAAAATGAAGAAAATGGTGAAGGGGGGGGGGGGGGGGGGGGGTTTCGGGTTTTAGGAAAAACAAAGAAGAATGAAGTGATGATGAAGATGGTGAAGGATGAAGGATGAAGGCTGATCGGATGTGAGGGAGATGGGATGGAGGGTGTGGATTTAAAAATGAATTTGGAATGGATGGTTAGGATTAATGGTTGTTAGGTTTAATTATAAAATAATTAAAATAATAATATTTTATTATATAGATCCACCAATTGGGGGAGTTAGCCAATAGGATGAGTGACACTTGTCACTCATCCATGGGACCCACCACAATATCCACCCAATCAGATTTCGCCAAAACGTCCCCGTCTCGAAGTTCGTGCATAGTGAAATCGAACTTCCGTGACCCATAACTCTCCCGTTCGAAGTCCGATTTCAGTGTGCCGCCTGCCTATGGATTCGTATCATCCTTATCTACGAAACGGTCTTTGGCCCTCCATCGGACCTCCTGGTCAAAAAGTCAACATTTGACCCCCATTTAACCAAAATTACCAAAATGCCCCTAAACTTCCGAACGTCATAACTTCCTCCTCGAACGTCGGAATTGAACGTGCCACCTGTCTATGAACTCGTGACGTCACGAACTACGTCACGGTCATTGGTCAAAGTCCATTTGACAGCCCGATTGAAAAGTCAACGTTTTGCCGCCACTAGGGGCAAAACGGGTCATTTCGCATCGTTCGTCCGATTTCGCCCAACTAATCACGGATTAGCCGCACTAATCGTGATTAGTCACTAATCTAATCCTGGAATTTGGGACGGGTCGTTACAACCTTCCCTCCTTAATTAATTTCGTCCTCGAAATTCCAACCGACCTAATCTAACCGTTCTTCCCTCCTTAATTAGTTTCGTTCTCGAAACTCCAACTATCTTGATTCCACATCCACCTCGTGGAAATAATTCGATCTCCTGACACGTGTACACTAGTACACCCACTAACTAGAATAATACTCGTCTGCAATCAGACGTACCACTAACACCCATGTCGTATCGACTACATTCGACCACGTTGAATGACCGTAGTCGTACGCTCCGAACTGACACCACCTGTCAGTATCAGAGTATCCCAAGTATCCTATGATCAACCCATTTGTCAAATCTACCCTTTCGCTGACATACACAACTCTACGGTTCCTTCCTCAATCTCTAACCTATCGTGACGTCTGCTCCCACTGGAAGTTACCAATCCCTCAACGATCCACGCTGACACCTCCGACAAACTGTCAGCACTTGACAGTCGTCAGTCGCAAACTGATATGACACACACTCGTGGTTACACTAACCACAAGCATTCCACTCGACCTGTGTGTAACTCGACCCATCAGAAATACCGTGACCCAACGCACAGTATCCAATGTCCAGTCCATGACCTCAACTAATCCGATGGTATCGCAACCAAGCCGACTACCAACCCATTCACCAATGTACCCCTGGTATAACCTATATACCGTCACCAGGCACGACAAGTCTGCCTAGTATCGTACCTCGAACAACGTACAAGATACGTACCTCAATACCAACTTGACTACAAACACAACAATAACAACAACACGACCACCTAGGTCGTAGCCAACACGTTCCTATTATGGAGTCCATTTGTCAAATCCCGGATTAGACAAATCGAAACTCCAACCCCTCATCTCTTTCCAAATCCAAATCCGAATCCGTAATTTTGTAAGAAATCCCGAATCCAAACTCATAAATCATATCCATAGCCATGTCCAAATCCGAATCCGAAATCATCATTCCGCAAACTAGTATTAGGAATGACCATTCCGAACCCAAATCCATAAAAGAAAATCCATAGTCAAGCTCTAGAATCAAATCCTGAATCGTCACCTAGAATCCGATTCCAAAACCCAAATACAGAAATCCTCTTTCAAGTTCCAAAATCAAATCCTGAATCGTCATCCAGAAATCTGATTCCAAAACTTGAAATATCGTTCACGTCTACCGAGACGTATCAAAACCGAACCTATCGGTTACCTGATCAACCGATTACACACCATACATTAGATTGGCTTCATAGAGAAATCAAGCCAACATCCACACAGCTCTAAGGCTGACCATATCCGACCACGTCGGAAAACTACTCATCGGACAACTACTCAGGTGAGTAATAAGTCATATGGGATTTACCTCGAAAAGAAGTTCAGTCCCATCATGCTCCACTCAACATCCAAGTAAGAGTAATAAACTCTCCACCTATCTGGATCATCAAGATCACGATCCAGATCCACCACTACGTCAAACGACTATAGACGTCACGATCGAGACTGTGGGTCCTCCCCAATCACCTCGTATCGATCCTTGGTATTCCACCGTGGAAAATCAAGGATGATACAAGACTATGACATCAAGATCCATCCTCGTGAATGCAAATAAAACTCGCTGCACTCACCACACCACGTAATCCAGCCTCGTCTGCCACCAAGCAGAAAATGAGAAATCTCCGTCACCTAACTTCGATATACACAACACATGCTGATGACCCAAGACAAATCCCGGGTCCACCAACCAATACACGATCAGTGTACTAGTGGCAACCAACAACATCTATATCATCAACGTCATCTACCATCATCAATCATGGTAGAATCTGAGAATTCACCCAAAATGACTTCGACATACTCATTACCAATGCGGAAAACCCGCATTCCATTCGTCACCGCAATCGCACACTCTCGCGATTTCGAAGTTCCAACAAGATTGGAAACAACATACCTGGACATCAACCACGTGTCCCCTAACCAATTTAGCTCTATCTGAGATCCACTCTGGGACCACAGATACCGAACATATGAGTAACTCTATGGAGTCACATCCCGACTCGTGACTTACCGTCATCACAATCACTGGCACCAGCACCAGCACCAGTACCTGCACCAACGCATTATCACCTGCACTAGTATCAACACACAGGCATCCACACTAGTAGCAGCACACTAACACCAGTATCAGTATCAGCACACCGTGTGCAAACTGACAACCCTGGATCTCCACTCATACCAAGCGACGATCGCGTACCTCTGCTCGTATAGGAGAAACTCTGCCTCCCTCGTACCCGACAACTCTGGGTACAGTCACCTTGACAGCTCATGCGAGAAAAGGAAACGTCCCCCGAACGTCCCCGATTCCCAACAATCGTAACTACAACCACTCTCGGTAGTAGTGCCTGCCACACACTCGTGCAGACCTCACTACCAGACATCACTATCGAGACTCCGCATCCAACGGAATCAACCGTTCGTACCAACCATTTCGTCTCCCACTCAGGGATTCCATCGACAAGTACCAACCTTGATACCTTGTCCCACCAATCACTAACCAGCCGTACTCCGACTAACCCAAATGTCGTCTACCAGGTCGCCCACGACCTTAGTTGCACCAACCCACAACTGAAGTAGCACGACAACCAACTCGGTCTAACCGATACGTACAACCCTGACTGCGAAGTGCAGTCCCAACACAAGCTGACATGACTAGACCGACTAACGAATCCAAATCCGAATAGTCGTCCAAGTCAAACCACTCGTCAACTCACATTTCCGAACCATACACATACGGTAGGGTTCCACGATCACCCCTAGAGTTCCGTAGAACACAACTGCATAAGGCAGTAAAATCCACAATCTGACCGACTCCGCGGTCTTGACATCATAATGACGTCAATCCAATCCTACCGTAAGTCCAATCAGGATCCTCGAATCCGGCTGCTAACTGCCGACTGCAGTAAATCCATTTAACTCAACATAATCTGACCATCTAATGGTCACAACATCGAATCAGTCGTCGGAACCGATCCTACGACATCGTGAAGACGATCTCACACTCCAGAATACGAACATGTTAATCCTTCCGTAGGGTCCCACACTGTCAACCTTGACAGAACTATGGCAACCCCGGCCTCAAATGCCGAACCAAGGCATGCCAATCCTACTAACTATCGTACCGGCACCTCAACATCAGGTTGACCACGAACTGTAGCCCATTGAGATATCACATCCTCGACCTGTGTACATACTCCAAGAGCTGCACGGTTGCTCAAATAGAGACAACCCCGCTCTGATACCACGTTGATAGGACCCATCCCAATCCCCCCGGGATTAGTGCAGGATGACCCTGCTCCCGTCTGACACGAAGTGTCAGACAAGGGATATTTTCGTCCTTTGCCCTCCCGGGCTATCAGAGTACGCCAGGATCCGGAGGAGGTATGTGATATCTCGATCTCTGCTACAGTCCACATCCAATGTCAACCTGAAGGGCAGTCAAAACATTAAAAGCTGTGAGTGGACAAAACAAGAGTTTATAAAACAATTTCATAAGGAAGACATTTGTACCCTTCACTAAAAAGCATGCATGCATTCGAAAACCATTTATCCAAAACAAACCATATGTGGGACTAAGCCCAAAGTAGATATAAACCAACGTCGAAAGGACCACAATGAAAACGACCCATACGGGCCACTGCCCAAATCCATAAGGGACTCGGCCCCAAACCATAAAGAAACCAAGTACACGAGCCACTGCTCAAATCCTGTGCACACCTGTGCACACCACATATTCATATATCATATATATATATAAGTCACACAACCAATCCTGTCACGGTATCCAAAGCGACGCACGCGCGTGCTACCCGGGTCTCAATCCGAGTCATCTCAAAGTCAAGGTCAATGTCCGCAGACCACTGACCCTACCCGAGGTAATAGTAACCATAGCCTTCCTGAGAGTAAGGAACCCAACTGGGGTGACTCCACTCAGTCGTGCTCCGTGACTACTCCGGGGTCCACCCAGGCCAACGACCCTCCCCGGAGGAGATAATAGAAGTAAAGGAAGGTAGATGAACATATATATACATAAACATAAACATTCATGACCGGTTCCCCTGAACCGTCACGATCCATAATATCCATAATCAGGTAACATGCCGGTTCCATAAACCGTCATGTACCGTAATAACATAACCGAGGTAACATGCCGGTTCCCATAAACCTTCATGTACCGTAATAACCAACAAGGGTTCATGCCGGTTCCCATAAACCGTCATGAACCACAATGACCTTTCCAGAGTTCATGCTGGTTCCCATAAACCGTCATGAACTTGGAAATCTATCTAGGGTCCCTGACCCGAAATCATAAACCGTAAAGTGACTGGGTCTCGTGCCCGAACATAGGACATCAGTTGGGCACCGTGCCCGGAATCTGAGGTCATATGCCTGAGACAAAACCAAATGGGTCTCATACCGAATTTATCCTTTTGAAATCCAAATCCAGTTCATTTAAATCAATAAAGAAATACAGACCCGTATAAGCACCGTATAAGGCCGAAACCTCAAAATACGTGCTTATACGTAACCACATACAAATGCACCCATGGCATTACAAACAGCATTTAAAACATATAATAAACATTTATGCATGCACCAATTTAGAAAACAAGGTCCACTCACAGACCGTCCGAGCTGCCCGCCTCGATTTGCGTGCCATATGGCTCCCCGAGCCGATCACCGTCACCGGGACTCCCAAACCTGTCCAAATCGTAATAGAAGGTTACTAACTACTTAATTAACCTCCCACTAAAGCCCCGTAATTTTTAACTATTTTTAAAGCCGAACCTAAACCTTCCGATGCCCTGAAACATATCGAGCCGGTGTCCGATTGACACGAAACCAGTCCCAAAATGTTCGTTACATCGAATAGATGATTTCGTATGTTGGAACCTTCCCCAGATTCCCTGTCACGTGCCCTCACGCGCCGCCTGAAGTGGCTGCGCGTGGGCTTCACGCGCCAGCGTACAGTACCTGCTGACGTCATCGCTGACGTCAGCATGACGTCATCACTGACAGCCCCTGACAGGGACACGAGTCACGCTCCCATTGGCCCACTGTCTGACATGTCAGTCTGACATGTCAGCTCTGACATGATGACGTCATCAGGATGACGTCATCAGTCATCCCTGCCTCCTCGCGGGTCTACCCAAATGATTGCAACCGGGTCGCCGTGACCCGTGGCCTTGACCCGCCGGTTCTCGCCGTCCGGCCACCAAAATCGTTCCCGTTTGTCCCATTCTCTTTGTCTCTCCCTAACCTAGAGTTCTAGGACCTTAGAATGGAAGGGAAACATCAAAAACTAACCCTTCAAGATTGGCTATGGCGGGTGAGTTTTCCCCTGCCGTTCACGGCCGTTCCAGGCCACCCCAAGCCCCAAAACCAATCCTACTGAGCTCCTAGGACTACCAGCAACCTAACCCAATCCTTGGAATCAGCTAAAAACCAATAAAACACAATTTCAAATTTTTGAAGTTTTCTTACCTCACGGGTTCGGCTCCGCCGTGTCCTCCGCCGCCTGCCATCCTCTCAGCCCTCCGCCTCTCACACTCCTCACGATCATATTATCTCCTAGGGAATGGTGGTATGTGTGTGTGCTGCTTGGAGAAAAATGAAGAAAATGGTGAAGGGGGGGGGGGGGGGGGGGGGGGGGGGTTTCGGGTTTTAGGAAAAACAAAGAAGAATGAAGTGATGATGAAGATGGTGAAGGATGAAGGATGAAGGCTGATCGGATGTGAGGGAGATGGATGAAGCGTGTGGATTTAAAAATGAATTTGGAATGGATGGTTAGGATTAATGGTTGTTAGGTTTAATTATAAAATAATTAAAATAATAATATTTTATTATATAGATCCACCAATTGGGGGAGTTAGCCAATAGGATGAGTGACACTTGTCACTCATCCATGGGACCCACCACAATATCCACCCAATCAGATTTCGCCAAAACGTCCCCGTCTCGAAGTTCGTGCATAGTGAAATCGAACTTCCGTCACCCATAACTCTCCCGTTCGAAGTCCGATTTCAGTGTGCCGCCTGCCTAGCCTGCCTATGGATTCGTATCGTCCTTATCTACGTAACGGTCTTCGGCCCTCGGCCATCGGACCTCCCGGTCAAAAAGTCAACATTTGACCCCCATTTAACCAAAATTACCAAAATGCCCCTAAACTTCCGAACGTCATAACTTCCTCCTCGAACGTCGGAATTGAACGTGCCACCTGTCTATGAACTCGTGACGTCACGAACTACGTCATGGTCATTGGTCAAAGTCCATTTGACAGCCCGATTGAAAAGTCAACGTTTTGCCACCACTAGGGGCAAAACGGTCATTTCGCATCGTTCGTCCGATTTCGCCCAACTAATCACGGATTAGCCTCACTAATCGTAATTAGTCACTAATCTAATCCTGAAATTTGGGACGGGTCGTTACATCAAGCCCGAAATCACTTTTCCAAAATCCATTATAATTCATTAAAATCAAATCATATTTCAAATCCCAAAATCAAATCATCAAAACCATAATCAAACCATAGCAGAAAACCATATCTCGTAAAACATGCAATTTCGTAAATATCTCGAAATACGTACAAAACCGTAAATCACCAAGACCAAATCATAAACATAGAAATCACATATAAAAAGCATGTAAAACATTTATGCATGCATCATGAGTTAGAAAGCAAAGTCCACTCACAGACCATTTACGCCGCCGCCTCGATACGCATGCATTACGTCGTTCCCAACTAATCAACTATCACCGCCTTTTCCGAACCAGTCCAAATATCATAATAAGGTCACTAACTACTTCATCAAGCTTCTACAAAGGCTCCGTAATTTTCCTGCATTTTTAACTATTTTAAAACGAGCCCTAAAACCTTTGAACATCCCGAAACATGTCGAAACGATGTCTGATCGACTCGAAACCACTCTTAAAATGTTTCATTACATAGATACGATAAAAAGACGTGTTGACAACTTCCCCATGAACAGTTCCACGCGCCTCCCTAAGGGGCTGTGCGTGGGAGCCACGCGCCGGCTCCTGTTCATGTTCTTCCTCGCATGAACCGGGTCCGGTCCGGTTCACTTTAATCTGGTCTGGCCCGAACCGTTGAGCACGGTTTAATGTTCAAATCATCCAATTTCAGTCCAATTTCAATTCTACTTAGTACTATAGCTTCCTTACATGATTTCCTATCAATCTACAACTTTAAAACATGTAATTAAGGCCTCAATCTTACCTCCCAAAACGAAGGAGAAACCAGTCACGGTCCTTCATCGAGTTACCACGATTTCGGCCACCATCCTTCTTGGTTTTGATCCCAAACGCCTTCTAAAGTCCCTAGAAACACATCTCAATCATCAAGACATCGAAACAACCCCCAATTCTCAACTTACCATTTTTGACTGAAACTTAACATTTTCAGTTTCACGGCCACCGTCCATGGCAAGCCTCTAAACAATCGCAGCAACCTCCTGGACCTTATTCTAGCCTCCAATTTGATCATCAAGGCTCACACGATCACTTGCCATTTTGAAGAAAAAAAGTGCACCCACGGGTTCTGTTTCCTCCCTGCACCATCGTGGGCCGCCGTGCCACCACCATTCTCCACGTCTCATCACCCTTATTCTTTTTCATTCACCCATCAGAGGCACTTGATGACGATCGAAGGGAGTTGTCAAGTGGGTTCCTCACGGCTCACTTATGTCCTTTGTTTTTCCACTCAACCCCGTGCCACCATTTTTCAAATATCAGCCCCAACGTTTCCACAGCCTTCCAGAAAGGACCATGTGTCCAATTTTCTGTGGGCAACAATTCCAACAACAGCCAAGTGTCTTCATCCTGTTGGGCACAGATCACTAGGCAGCAAAAGACCATTTTACCCTTGCCTTCCAAAATTACCATTTTGCCCATAGCATTTTTAGACCCATACTCGAGTCGTCCGAAGTCCATTTGACGCATGCCACCTGTCGTTGTATTCAGGGGATCGAGACCTACCTAACGGTCCTAGAAGTACGTGAAACTAACTTGTCGTCCAAAAGTCAACCGTTGGCCTCGTTTCAACCAATTTACTAAAATACCCCTGAATTTACGAACGTCGTAACTTCTTACTCGAATGTCGGAATCGCACGTGCCACCTGTCTATGAACTCGTGGCGTCACAAACTACGCCACAATCATCAGTCAAAGTCCATTTGACTGCCTAAACCAAAAGTCAACCTTTTTGCCCATTCCAGGGGAAAAATCGTCATTTTGCACCGTCCGTCCGAAATCACCCAACTAATCAATGATTAACCATACTAATCCGTCATTAGTTACTCATCTAATCCCGGTTTCCGGGACGGGTCGTTACAATCTCCCCCCTTAAAGAATTTCGTCCCCGAAATGCCGAGTCTCGTACGTCCGCAACCTATGGGGGGAAATCCAACTGATCTCACACTTGGGTCTCCTACCCGGTGTCCATCACCTGCCAATCCACTTATCCTGACAGTTCCCAATCTGTCACCCCAACTCTGCCAAGCGAACCAATTTGACCAACTTTCGGACCATCTAGCGATCATCTCATTCTCACCGAGGTCAACACACTCCAACTCGTACCCACGATACCTCTAACGTCACACCAGCTAACTCTCACTGCTCCACTCACACCTGGTCGTGACACATTACTACCAGTCACATCATCCTTGACTCAGTTTTGAGTCATGCATACCTCGTTCCAACGTCTCAGTCAATCGTGCGAGTTTGCCGTCAACATGCACGAATCTCACTTCGTAAACCAATTCTCATGAAAGCATCTACCAACCCCGGTACTTCTGTTCATCAATATCTGTTCCACTGTCCGTACTACTTCCATCAGCGATCCACGCCGACCTTACCAGAGTCACAACATACTCTCTCACACCACTAACTCAACCAATAATCTCACCGGTGGTTCCACTAACCACCAACACTGCCAACCTGTGGAACCTTAATCCACGTCCTACACCACCTATCTGCAACTGGACCTTATCACATACCTGTCAAACTGTGATCACGCATCTCAATATCAGGGTCCCACCAGCCACTCATGGCTCCGAGCATCCAGCGCACATCAGCACTGACTCCTACCAACCAATCAGATCACTCAGGAACACTCGGATCCAGTCCATATCGCAACCGATCAATGACATCGAAACTGTTTCGATTCACCAAGACAACCAACAACATATCTCAGCACCAAGCCGATCACCAACATCTCCACCAAAACATCACGATGCACGTCCAACCGCATTGAGACATATCTCAAATACATGCACTAATCACAACCAACTAGAATCACGTTGCATACCACCAAACACACGCAACCACAACCCTACAAATTTTGAATCAAACAGAGATATTTTAGAATACCTCAATCATATTGATCGTATAGTATATCCTCAAGTGCCTACGGTAGGGCCATAAATCAATCACATCGGTATCAGCCAAGCTCTACTATACCCAATGTCCATCCAACAACACAATAGTGTACCCGTCACCCTCACAGTGTATCTCCAGGGCACACAAACATCCTTGTAACCATACGGATTACCACCTGACTACGAGTCAAACACGCTTCACTTTTGAAGCCCATTGGTCCAATCCCATACTAGGCCAACACGTCAGGCCCAACATGTCTTTCGAAGAACACCAGCTCAAGTCTATTTCGAGTCTCCCGGTCTTCTGGGTCTCCCAACTAATATGAACTCCAATCACATCTCAACTATGAATACAGGGCAGACCCAGTACCAGATCTAAGTTCAATATCCATATGTATGCGAGATGGACCACACACGTCCTGCACAGCTCTAAGATGGTCAAGATATCCAACCACTTTTACTTCTGCAAGACAGAGGAATCTCCTCAGTTGGATGTCCAACATAGCCAACCTCTGTCTTTCCTACGATCCTCCTGATCCACAACAACTCAATCTTGAGCCAGAAGCGATCCAATCCCGATCCACTAACTCCTAAGTGGATCCCACTTACTATGTATCAGACCACCGCATCGAATCCAATTGATCACGAATACCACTTGTCTAGTGACACATTTAGATTATGGGTTCTCTTCAATAACCTCATATCAATCAATTATAGTCACTCCTTCTCAGCTTCCTTCTGTCATCCTTGAACGGAACACACAATGGTCATCAACCATGTCATCACAAGTCATTCTACCTTAAGCCATCTTAACACCATTCCCTGACACTCGCCACACAGGCCCCTCCCGATGTCACCTAGTACTCTCTTTCTCCTGAACACATCCACAAGTGTCTACGATTAGGGGGGTCACAACTCCTGACGTCCCATCAATGAGTCTCCCAAATCGACTCCAAAGTATCCACCACACAACAATCACCAACTCGGAACCAAACACAGCATCTCATCGTCTCAATCTCAACATCTCATGATTCCGAGATTCCAATCACGGTACTTCATCCTCAAGTATACCCTCTTCGGACTAATTGTCCAAACGTTACCTTCTCTACTACACTTAGGAAATCCACAACTCCTACGAATAACAATCACGTGTCCGTAGCCAAATCAACTCACCGACCACTCGCCTGTCAGTTATCCCCGTTTATGCACATCCAAAAGGATGTCAATCATCACTCATTCTGATGATCGCACATCAACCTTTCCGAAGTTCAACTCCTGAGCAGCCCAAAAGTACGAGTCACTACTTCTCGGAATCACAATCAACGAGCTCTCACCTCAGACTCCTCAGTCACTACCCTCAAAGTCGTCAATCACCAAGTACCAGCCTCGACATCTGCCGAAATATTCCAACACATCAGGAGGAGTCCACACAAAACTAACCTCACGGATGGTCACCCGACCATACCACTCTAGCCCGATCCATCACGAAGCGTAGGTCTACCGCACTTCCACTGCTCTACTCCGATCTACCTAACGGCATCCTGACTGTCCCAACTCGTGGCATGTCAACTCCTATCTCGGCTCACAGTAAACCAGTCTCGAACCTCCACTCATACCAAGCGGAAACCCTCAATCTACGCTTGAGTCGAGGAAACTGACATCCCTCACAACTCAGAGCAACTCAATGCTCAAGTAAACACCACAATCGCATTGGAATCGTCTAAAGTCATCCACCAACCATCCATTACCACGGCTTCACCTAGTAGCAACATTTCCAATCCGGCCGTAAATCGGCCCAACCACAACAACTACCTAACCACAAACCCCAACTCACATTTTCCAGACTAGTCATCCCACGGGGTTCCTCAAATCATCCTCGTCATACGGGTTATTCAAACTCGCGACAACCACTAGTTCACAACAACCTTACCACTCGAGTCGTCATACCCGACTAAGACCATCCCTTTTCGTAAAATCTACATACCAACGTCAACCAGTATCCATCACTAGGGGGAATCCCTCAGATCCTCAAAGTCGTTTCCTATACCCCGGCCACTCGAGGCATCCGGCTACTCGTAGCCGCACAAATCCAATCTCAACCAAACTGACCAAAGGGCCACCACTCCAGACTATCGTCATCCAATCGCCACCAAGCCCAATAGGCCACCGTCAACCAGCCTCTTCGACCCACATGTACCACCCAGGTCAACAGGCTGTCATCAGCTCCACATACCGACCCTATGGTCCAATCATCGAGCATAAGCAGCGCCAAACACGCTAACTACTCTAGCCCTAAGCCGATAGACATCACACCCCATTGCGTATCAGGAGACCAGTACCCAGTCATTTGTAACCTTTCTACTATCTACGCCATTAACTAGCGTACGATTACTCACTAACACTTGCGTATCCAGGTTGATGACGGGTAGTTTCACGTCGAGACATCACATCCACAGTAGCATAACAACACACAAGCCAACGGACCAACTACTCTAGGAGCTAAAACCTCGTGCAGAGAGCAAAAATCCTGCTATGATACCAATTTTACACGACCAACCCCCAATCCTCTAGGATTAAGGGCTAAGCCATGCTCCCGTCTAACTTACGTGCGACATGAAGACGAAACCGAAGTCCAACCTCCACGTAACACGTAAGCCAGACAAGGGATTCCCAAGTGAACCGTCCAAAAATTTCCAGACTTCCCAGAGCGCGAAGGGGTTACTGTGGATTGCGTGTGTGATGTCTCCGTCTCTCTAACAACAGCCCGCACCGTATCAAACCTGGAGGGTATCGAAAACATAAAAGACTGTGAGTGGACAAAAATAAACAATACATTTTGAAAACAGGTTATAGAAAGGTACATTTATACCCTCAATTTAAAAACCAATGCATGTATATAAAACCCATTTCATAACCATTTTACATTCAAGTTTATGAAACCAAAAACCAGAAATCATTTCATTTTCTCAAATCTCGGGCCTCAGCCTATAACCATCAAAATCCACCATTGAAAACCAATGAAACCATCGAATTATCATCGAAATCTAAAACACAATTGAAATCCATTTCAACCGATCGAACCTGCTGGATCTATCCGAGTCTTTAAACTCAATAGTAATCCGAGTCTTTAAACTCATTCCAGGCCTCAATATAATTCGAGTCTTTAAACTCCCGAGTCTTTAAACTCAATAGGCCTACGGGGGAAATCACAATATCCGAGTCTTTAAACTCCCGAGTCTTTAAACTCAATCGGCCTACGGGGGAAATCACAATATCCGAGTCTTTAAACTCCCGAGTCTTTAAACTCAATTCGGGTCTTTAAACCCAATCCGGGCCCGCCCCCGTCACATATCATATCCGGGTCTTTAAACCCAATAACCAGATCCAGAAAATCCAATCCAAAAACCATTTTCAAACTATTTCCAAATCCATGTCCAAATCCGAATTTGAAATCACCATTTCGAATCCCAAGCTGAATCCGAAACCATCATTCCAAATCCAAATCCAGAATCTGGAAATCATATCCATAATCCATTTCCAAATCCGAATCCGAATCCGAAACCATCATTCCGTAAGCCGGCATCTGGAATAATCATTCCAAACCCAAATCGAGAAATCCACTTTCAAGCTCCAAAACCGAATCATTTTTCCGAAATTCGATTTCAAAACTCGAAATCACGTTTATCGAAATCCCTTTTATGAATTGGGCCTCAAGCCCAAAATCACTTTTCCAAAATCCATTATAATTCATTAAAGTCCAATCATATTTCAAATCCCAAAATGAAATCATGAAAACCATCATCAAACCATAACAGAAAACCATATTTTGTAAAACGTGCAATTTCGTAAATATCTCGAAATACGTGCAAAACCGTAAATCACCAAGACCAAATCATAAACATTGAAATCACATATAGAAAGCATGTAAAATATTTATGCATGCATCATGAGTTAGAAAGCAAAGTCCACTCACAGACCATTTATGCCGCCGCCTCGATACACGTGCATTATGTCATTCCCGGCTAATCAAGTATCACTGGCTCTTCCGAACCTGTCAAAATCCCATAATAAGGTAACTAACTACTCCATCAAGCTACTACTAAGGCCCCGTAATTTTCCTGAATTTTTAACTATTTTTAAACAAGCCCTAAAACCTTCGAACATCCCGAAACATGTCGAAACGATGTCCGATCCACTCGAAACCATTCTTAAAATGTTCGTTACATCGATACGATAAAAAGTCTTGTTGACAACTTCCCCATGAACAGTGCCACACACCTCCCAAAGGGGCTGCGGGTGGAAGCCACGCGCCAGCTCCTGTTCATCTTCTTCCTCGAGTGAACCAAGTCCGGTCCGGTTCACTGTAATCCGGTCTCGGCCGAACCGGCGAGGGCGGTTTAATGTCCAAATAGTCCAATTTCAGTCCAATTTCAATTCTACTTAGTTCTATAGCTTCCTTACATGATTTCCTATCAATCTACAACTTTAAAACATGTAATTAAGGCCTCAATCTTATCTCCCTAATCGAAGGAGAAACCAGTCATGGTCCTTCATCGAGTTACCACGATTCCGGCCACCATCCTTCTTGGTTTTGGTCCCAAACACCTTCTGAAGTCCCTAGAAACACATCTCAATCATCAAGACTTCAAAATTACCCCCAATTCTCAACTTACCATTTTTGACTGAAACATACCATTTTCAGTTTCACGGCCGCCTCCATGGCGGGCCTCGAAACCAGCCTCTACCCAATCCCAGCAACCTCCTCAACCTTATTCTAGCCTCCAATTTGATCATCAAGCCTCACACGATCACTTTCCAATTTGAAGAAAAACAGTGCACCCACGGGTTCTGTTTCCTCCTTGCACCGTCGTGGGCCGCCATCGCACCACCATTCTCTACGTCTCATCACCCTTATTCTTTTTCATTCACCCATTAGAGGCACTTGATGATGATCAAAGGGAGTTATGGAGTGGGTTCCTCGCGGCTCACTTATGTCCTCTGTTTTTCCACTCAACCCTGTGCCACCATTTTTCAAATATCAGCACCAACGTTTCCACAGCCTTCCAAATAGGGCCATGTGTCCAATTTTCTGTGGGCAACAGTTCCAACAACAACCAAGTGTCCTCATCCTGTTGGGCACAGATCCCTAGGTAGAAAAAGACCATTTTACCCCTGCCTTCCAAAATTACCATTTTGCCCCTAGCATTTTTAGACCCATACTCGAGTCGTCCGAAGTCCATTTGACGCATGCCGCCTGTCGTTGTATTCAGGGGATCGAGACCTACATAATGGTCCTCGAAATACGTGAAATTAACTTGTCATCCAAAAGTCAACCGTTGGCCCCGTTTCAACCAATTTTATAAAATACCCCTGAATTTCCGAACGTCGTAACTTCTTCCTCGAAATGTCGGAATCGGACGTGCCAGCTGTCTATGAACTCGTGACGTCACGAACTACGTCACAGTCATCGGTCAATGTCCATTTGACCCCTCGAACCAAAAGTCAACCTTTTTTCCCATTCTTAGGGCAAAATAGTCATTTTGCACCGTCCGTCCGAAATCACCCAACTAATCACTGATTAACCATACTAATCCTTCATTAGTTACTCATCTATTCCCGGTTTCCGGGAGGGGTCGTTACAAGAACAACCATGACTAGCCAAGACACTGCTCGAGCACAGATCATCAACATAATACAACCCCCCCATTTGGTACCACGCCCAATAATCTCTTTGTTGTTGAGGTCCTAAAGAAGGTAAAACAGAAATACATTAATACTCGATAATTCAATTGTACAGCTACTTGAGGCATAGGGAAGAGATTATTAGAGAGTGAGGGAACAAGTAGTGTATGTTTCAATGAAAAAGAGGCTAGTAACACCAATGTGCTCGTACTTGCCACAGAAGAGGACATTCTGTTAGTATTAGAGACATGTGACCGATGCGGTGTAGTAGTAGTGTGACAGGACCCGCCCCGATCCCACAGGGACCACAAGGGGACGTGCCCTGCTCCCGTCTGACACCCAATAATTCATACCAATTTTAACCTCAAAACATTTAAAAGCATAAATAACCAAATTAAGGTCATACATAAAATCCGAATTAAACGAATGTCAGACAAGGGATATAATCCAAAATTACAAATTTGCGAGCACGACTCTAAAGTAATCCTGCGGGTACACCGCCCAGCAGGGGTTCAGGTACGCAGAAGTAGATCTATGCCTCAGCCTCTGGTTCCTCCTCTACCTCAGTTTCCCGACCTGGAGGGGTTATCAAAAACATTAAAGGGTGAGTGGACCGAAACTCAAGTTTATGAAATCGTTTGATAAGTAAAACATATAATTTACCCCTCCGTTTTCCAAACATGCGTGCACCATAATTCCAAAATCATAAACCATATAATATGAACCATAAGGCATATAACAAAACCATAACCATAATTTTAGTTGCTGCACTATACACTCCAATCCCGACATCCCTGATGTCTGACGTCCCTGACGTCCAATAAGGTCACAATCACAAGGCTACGCGTGCCACTCGGGTCTCAATTTCCGAGTTCAATCCCCGAACCCCGTTCGGGTACAGCATCCCCGATGCTTAGCGTCATAGACGCTGGACGTACTAGACGTCCGTGACCTCTCCGGGGTACCTCATCCGGAGGAGACAATATAATATGGAAGGATCTATACAGTGCAGTAACAAATACATTTTATTGATATCCACATGCAAACATATATATACATAGGTAGAATCCGAACCAATCATTCAGTTTCATCGGACGGGTCTCAAGCCCAAATACCGTGAAACGTGCCATAACCATATTTTTCATATCATCAAAACCATCATTGTTTTAGCATGTGAATAAGTATAATAAAACCAGAAAACATTTATGCACACAAGGGTTTAAGAAAATGGCCCACTCACAGTACAATCCTGCTAGAAACCGAACGTATACCCTCGTCCTGGTACAAATGTACAATCCCTGTCAAATCCAAGTATTCGTAAAGGTCAAATTAAATCCCCAACATTCAACCATGAAAGCCTAGGTCGAAACCGACCCGGGAAAGCCGCCCGAACGCGCTTCCCAAGGCAATAAACCTTATTTTGACCAACTTAATGATCTCCGATCGACCCGAAACCACCGCCATTGGATCCGGATCGTCGAAACCTAAAGAATGGTGGTGGTCCCACCAGAAACACTGTTCACACGCGCCCCCACGCGCCGGTCAACGCGGCGGTCAACGGTGGAACAGTCCTGCTGACGTCATCGCTGACGTCACTGCTGACGTCAGCATGACGTCATGCTGACGTCATCTGACAGCTGTCAGGTCTGACATGTCAGACTCTGACAGGTGCCACGTGTCAACATCTGATTGGTCCACCTCACTGATCTGTCAGACCACGTGTCAGATCTGACATGTGCCACGTGTCAGCACGACACTGGTCCACGTCACTGACATGTCAGTGACACGTGGCAGTCCCTGACTGGTCCACGTCACTGACATGTCAGTGCTGACTGTGCACTGACATGTGACACGTGTCGGCTCACGGTTGGTCCACGTCATCTGACAGACTGACAGGGTGCCACGTTAGTACCACTGTCATCAGACGGGTTGACCCGTTTTCCTGCAACTCGGGTCGATCAGACCCGCGATCGAGACCCGGTTGCCATTCCACCATTTCTGGGTCATTTTCAGTCCTTTCAATTCCTAAGTACTCGTCTTAGTTCCAGAAAGTGTTCTATGGAATCAAAAACAAGAGAACAATATTAGATCCTTACCTGCAAACAAAACCCGAAGCTTCAGATTTTCCGGTTATCCTCCCCGTCAATTCCGGCCACCTCGAGCCTTGAAGTCAAGCCTACAGGTCTGTTTCAGTCCCTAGGTCTCATGAGAAGCAAGAAAAGGGAACAAAACTCGACTACACGTTGACTTCCAAATTTTGAAAGTACAAAGCTCACGGGTTACTCACCTGCCGTGAACCACCGTGCCTCCACCGCCGTTCCTGCCGCCCTCCCGTCGTCTCTCAGTCCTAGTCACACTCACACGCACTCAGAGAAAGGTTGTAATGCGGAGGGGTGAGGGTTGAAATGGGCAGAAGGTGGGTGTCGGGTAGAAGAATATATAGAGATGGAGGGAAAATAATGGACGGCCCAGATTTGATCTCCAGATTAGATCAAGGGCTGAGATTAGATCTGGAGGTTTTCAATCCAAAGGCTGAAATTTAAAGCTGGTACAATTGTTTAATTAATCCAATAGTGGATCAGATCCAATCTAGCCAATGGGTGAGTGACACTTGTCACTCACCAGGTGTCCTCCAATCAGATTTCCTGAATTTAATATTCGACACGAAAACCGAGACACAAACTCCCCGAATTCACGTTTCTGACCATAACTTCCTCGTACGAAGTCCGATTTCGGCGTGCCGCCTGTCTACGGACTCAGGACGTCGAGGCCTACCCAACGGTCCTTGAGTCAACTGAAAATTAGTTGTCGAAAGAAAAGTCAACATTTTCCCCCGGAAGTCCAAATTACGGTAATGCCCCTGAACTTCCGATAGCCATAACTTTCACCCTGATCGTCCGAATCGGACGTGCCACCTGTCTATGAACTCGTGACGTCCCGAACTACGTCACGGTCATAGGTCAAAGTCCATTTAGTTCATCAATCAAAAAGTCAACAATTTGACCATTCCATCACAAGGGCAAAATCGTCAAATCACACAATAAATTACAATAGGGAAATCCTCGAATTTCCGGGGTGTTACAACCTTCCCCCCTTAAGAAATTTCGTCCCGGAATTTCAAAGAAACAAATGAGGAAATTGTTCTCGCATCTGAGCCTCAGGCTCCCATGTGGCTTCTTCCACATCCTGGTTTCTCCAGAGGATTTTCACGAGAGGGATCGTCTTTCGACGTAGTACCTTGTCCTTCCGATCCAAGATCTGTACCGGTTGTTCTTCGAAGCTCAAATCCTCCCGTAGTTCGACAGGTTGTTCCCTAAGTACATGAGAAGCATCACGTACGTACATCCGCAACATCGATACGTGGAAAACATCGTGAACTCTTGATAGTTCTGGGGGTAGTGCCAATCTGTATGCAACCTTGCCAATTCTCTCCACGATTTCATAAGGTCCGATAAAACGCGGACTCAGTTTCCCCCGTCGGCCAAAACGGATAATCCCTTTCCACGGAGACAACTTCAGGAAGACAAAATCTCCCACTTCAAACTCCAAGTCTCGAATCCGTTGGTCGGCATAACTCTTCTGGCGATCCTGTGCCACCCTCAATCTTTCCTTGATCACGCAGACAGTTTCCATGGTTAAGTCCATTATCTCCGGCCCTACAGCCGCTCGCTCTCCTACCTCCGTCCAGCAGATAGGTGTCCTGCACTGTCGGCCATACAGTGCCTCATAAGGTGCCATCCCGATGCTTGCCTGATAGCTGTTGTTGTAAGCGAATTCCATCAATGGCAAATGAGTATCCCAAGAGTCTTGAAACTGTAGTACACATGACCTCATCATGTCCTCCAGGGTTTGAATGGTTCTCTCAGACTGTCCATCGGTCTGTGGATGGAAAGCAGTACTGAAACGTAAGGTTGTTCCCAAAGTAGCTTGCAAACTTCGCCAGAACCTGGAAGTGAAACGCGGATCACGATCAGACACGATCGATTCCGGCGTACCATGAAGTCGTATGATTTCCTTCACAAACAGCTGAGCCAGTCGGTTAGGTTTATAGGTTTCCTGAACTAGCAGAAAATGGGCTGATTTGGTTAACCGATCCACGATCACCCATACTCCGTCCACTCCACTCTGAGTCCTCGGTAATTTAAAGACGAAGTCCATGGTGATGTGATCCCACTTCCACTCAGGAATCGGAAGTGGCTGCATAGCCCCATACGGTCTCTGCCGTTCCGCCTTAACCTGCTGACAGGTTAAGCATTTGCTCACGAACTCAGCAATATCCTTCTTCATTCCTGGCCACCAATAATGGTTCCGGAGGGTACGGTACATCTTTGTACCTCCCGGATGCATAGCATAGGCCGAACTGTGGGCCTCCTCAAGTATCTCGGCCCGTAACTCTGCCACTGCAGGTACGCACAAACGGCCCAATTTCACCAGTGCTCCATCGTCCCGGATGGTAAAATCCTGTCTCCCATCCGCATCGACCTCAATTCTGTAAATACAGAGTATCGGATCCTGCAGTTGTGCTTCGATGATCCGATCAATCAGTACTGGTCGCACATGGAAGCTGGCCAACAAAGCTCCATGCGCATCCGTACCCAAAATAACTCCCGTCTTCCGGAGTTCCACTAACAAGGGAAGATACACCATCCCTAGGTGTGCAATAGTTCCCGCAGATTTCCTGCTGAGTGCATCCGCCACCACATTGGCCTTACCCGGATGGTACTCGATCGTACAGTCATAGTCCTTCAGTAGCTCCAACCATCTCCGTTGTCTCATGTTGAGCTCCTTCTGAGTGAATAAGTATTTAAGACTCTGGTGGTCGGTGTATATTCGACACGTTGCGCCGAACAGATAATGTCTCCAGATCTTGAGAGCATGAACCACCGCCGCCAACTCCAAATCATGGGTAGGGTAGTTCAACTCATGAGTCTTCAGCTGCCGGGATGCATAGGCGATAACCTTGCCAGTTTGCATCAACACGCAGCCCAAACCTTGCAGTGAAGCATCACTGAAAACTACAAACTCTCCATTGTCGTCCGGCAATGCAAGGACAGGTGCAGTGGTCAATCGATCCTTCAACTCTTGAAAGCTCCGATCGCACTGCTCGTCCCAGATAAACTTTACTCCTTTCCGAGTCAGACGAGTCAATGGTGCAGCAATTTTGGAGAAACCCTCCACGAATCTCCGGTAGTAGCCTGCTAATCCGACGAAACTCCGCACCTCGGTCACCGTTGTCGGTCTAGCCCAGTTGGTCACCGCTTCTGTTTTCTGGGGATCCACGCAAATCCCATCCGTTGATATCACGTGTCCCAGAAAACCAATACTGCTCAGCCAAAACTGACACTTGCTCAGCTTGGCATACAATTGTTCTTGTCTCAGTTTCTCCAAGACCAACCGTAGATGTTCTTCATGTGCACGGGCACTCCTCGAGTATACCAAAATATCATCGATGAACACAATCACGAACTTATCCAGGTAGGGTCGGAAGACCCGGTTCATCAGATCCATGAATGCTGCTGGAGCATTCGTCAAACCAAATGGCATAACAAGGAACTCGTAGTGCCCGTAACGGGTTCGAAAAGCAGTTTTCGGAATATCCTCCTCCGAAATCCTCAGTTGGTGATACCCAGACCGCAAATCAATTTTCGAGAAGCACTGAGCTCCCCGCAACTGGTCGAAAAGGTCATCAATCCTGGGTAGAGGATACTGGTTCCTCAATGTCACCTTGTTGAGTTGTCGATAATCAATACATAAACGGAGACTTCCTTCCTTCTTCTTCACGAACAACACCGGTGCTCCCCACGGTGAAGTACTCGGTCGGACATATCCCAAATCTACCAACTCCTGCAATTGAGTCTTGAGTTCCCGTAACTCGGCCGGCGCCATCCGGTATGGTGCCTGGGATATAGGTCGGGTACCCGGGAGTAGTTCAATAGTAAACTCAATCTCCCGCGATGGTGGCAATCCAGGTAAGTCTTCCGGGAATACGTCCGGAAACTCACAGACCACCGGTATTTCGTCGATAACCGGAGTATCGACCCGTTCCGACACGACATGCGCCAGATAGCCCTGGCATCCCTTCCGTAGAAGTTTGGTAGCAGTAAGTGACGAAATCACTTCAGGAGGCGAACCATCACGTTCCCCCTGAAAGATAACTTCCGGCAAACCCGGGCTCCGCAAAATCACTTGCTTGCTACAGCAGTCGATGAGCGATCCGTGCTCCGACAGCCAATCCATCCCTAGGATTATATCGAAGTCGTGGATATCCAGAATAATTAAGTCTGCTGGTAAATCCACATCCTCAATTCTTACCGGGCACCTCCGAATCACCTGATTCACAAGGTACACGGTACCCATCGGGGTGCCAACACCCATTTCGCAATCTAAGGCTGATACCACACAATCAAGCAAACCAGCACAACTCTTCGAAATAAAAGAATGTGTAGCCCCCGCATCCATTAATACACGTACAAGAAAATTAAAGATATGTAGTGTACCTGTGACCACGCCTGGAGCAGTCCTCGCCTGCTGCTGGGTCATTGCAAACACTTGGGCCCTCGGCCCTCCGTTCCGTCCGCGCCCGCGCGCGCCACGTCCAGCACCACGGTCGCCTCCCTGACCGCGACCCCCGTTAGTGTGGGACGCCGTGCTCTGCACCACACTCGAGCCCCCAGCGTCGTTGTTTTTGGACAACTGCGGACAATCGCAGGCATAGTGGCCTTCTTCTCCGCAAGCAAAACAAGTTACTGGCCTTGGCCTGCCCGAATGCCCACCAGATGCACCACTCCAAGATGAGTGCTGCCCAGAATTGTGTCCAGATCCTCTGCCCTGAGAGCCTCCACGTCGACCCGACCAGCCACGACCCTTGAAGGATGAGGGTGCTCCTCTGTAGCTCCCTCCCCTGTTGTTCTTCCGGCCCGATGGTCCATGGTGTGGGCGATCCTGACGTCGCCCCTCCCCCGAAGGTTGTCGTGATTGGTGTGCCGCCAGACTGGCCTCGACACGCACCGCTGCGTCGACCATATCCCTCAGAGAAGCATGAGTGGTAGCAGTCACACTGGCCCGGATCTCCCCTCGGAGTCCAAGCTCAAACCGCTGGCATTTGTCCTCCTCCGTGCTTACGAATGAGGCAGCGAACCGGGAAAGTCTCCCGAATGTTTGCTCGTAGTCTGAAACAGACATGTCACCCTGCTCCAGCCGCAGGAATTCCGCCTCCCGCGCCGCGCGAAAGGATCGCGGGTAGTACTGGTCCAGAAACCTGGAACGAAAAGCTTCCCAGGTAGTGGTATGGACAGACCACCCGGACATTTCGAGTCTATGCCACCACTGGTAGGCTCCTCCCTCCAGTAAGAAGGCCGCCAGAGTCACTCGTTCGCCCGGAGGGCAGTGCATCACCGAGAAGATCCTCTCCCACTTGGTGATCCAGTCGTGAGCATCCTCGGGGTTTGATCCCCCGCAGAAAGGAGTGGCTCCCAAACGTTGAGCCCTTTCGATGCTCGCGCATTCCATCTCTCTTTCTAGATCCTCGTCCGTTCGAGTATGCGGAATTCTCCTAGGAGGCATAACCAACTGTCAAGAGGCATAGATCAGAAAACAATATTCTTAAAAGTCGAAAAGTAACTAGTACTAATCGCTAGTCTAGCATGCAGACCAATACCCTAGTACTGACCACAACCTAGTGCTCTGATACCAAGCTGACAGGACCCGCCCCGATCCCACAGGGACCACAAGGGGACGTGCCCTGCTCCCGTCTGACACCCAATAATTCATACCAATTTTAACCTCAAAACATTTAAAAGCATAAATAACCAAATTAAGGTCATACATAAAATCCGAATTAAACGAATGTCAGACAAGGGATATAATCCAAAATTACAAATTTGCGAGCACGACTCTAAAGTAATCCTGCGGGTACACCGCCCAGCAGGGGTTCAGGTACGCAGAAGTAGATCTATGCCTCAGCCTCTGGTTCCTCCTCTACCTCAGTTTCCCGACCTGGAGGGGTTATCAAAAACATTAAAGGGTGAGTGGACCGAAACTCAAGTTTATGAAATCGTTTGATAAGTAAAACATATAATTTACCCCTCCGTTTTCCAAACATGCGTGCACCATAATTCCAAAATCATAAACCATATAATATGAACCATAAGGCATATAACAAAACCATAACCATAATTTTAGTTGCTGCACTATACACTCCAATCCCGACATCCCTGATGTCTGACGTCCCTGACGTCCAATAAGGTCACAATCACAAGGCTACGCGTGCCACTCGGGTCTCAATTTCCGAGTTCAATCCCCGAACCCCGTTCGGGTACAGCATCCCCGATGCTTAGCGTCATAGACGCTGGACGTACTAGACGTCCGTGACCTCTCCGGGGTACCTCATCCGGAGGAGACAATATAATATGGAAGGATCTATACAGTGCAGTAACAAATACATTTTATTGATATCCACATGCAAACATATATATACATAGGTAGAATCCGAACCAATCATTCAGTTTCATCGGACGGGTCTCAAGCCCAAATACCGTGAAACGTGCCATAACCATATTTTTCATATCATCAAAACCATCATTGTTTTAGCATGTGAATAAGTATAATAAAACCAGAAAACATTTATGCACACAAGGGTTTAAGAAAATGGCCCACTCACAGTACAATCCTGCTAGAAACCGAACGTATACCCTCGTCCTGGTACAAATGTACAATCCCTGTCAAATCCAAGTATTCGTAAAGGTCAAATTAAACCCCCAACATTCAACCATGAAAGCCTAGGTCGAAACCGACCCGGGAAAGCCGCCCGAACGCGCTTCCCAAGGCAATAAACCTTATTTTGACCAACTTAATGATCTCCGATCGACCCGAAACCACCGCCATTGGATCCGGATCGTCGAAACCTAAAGAATGGTGGTGGTCCCACCAGAAACACTGTTCACACGCGCCCCCACGCGCCGGTCAACGCGGCGGTCAACGGTGGAACAGTCCTGCTGACGTCATCGCTGACGTCACTGCTGACGTCAGCATGACGTCATGCTGACGTCATCTGACAGCTGTCAGGTCTGACATGTCAGACTCTGACAGGTGCCACGTGTCAACATCTGATTGGTCCACCTCACTGATCTGTCAGACCACGTGTCAGATCTGACATGTGCCACGTGTCAGCACGGCACTGGTCCACGTCACTGACATGTCAGTGACACGTGGCAGTCCCTGACTGGTCCACGTCACTGACATGTCAGTGCTGACTGTGCACTGACATGTGACACGTGTCGGCTCACGGTTGGTCCACGTCATCTGACAGACTGACAGGGTGCCACGTTAGTACCACTGTCATCAGACGGGTTGACCCGTTTTCCTGCAACTCGGGTCGATCAGACCCGCGATCGAGACCCGGTTGCCATTCCACCATTTCTGGGTCATTTTCAGTCCTTTCAATTCCTAAGTACTCGTCTTAGTTCCAGAAAGTGTTCTATGGAATCAAAAACAAGAGAACAATATTAGATCCTTACCTGCAAACAAAACCCGAAGCTTCAGATTTTCCGGTTATCCTCCCCGTCAATTCCGGCCACCTCGAGCCTTGAAGTCAAGCCTACAGGTCTGTTTCAGTCCCTAGGTCTCATGAGAAGCAAGAAAAGGGAACAAAACTCGACTACACGTTGACTTCCAAATTTTGAAAGTACAAAGCTCACGGGTTACTCACCTGCCGTGAACCACCGTGCCTCCACCGCCGTTCCTGCCGCCCTCCCGTCGTCTATCAGTCCTAGTCACACTCACACGCACTCAGAGAAAGGTTGTAATGCGGAGGGGTGAGGGTTGAAATGGGCAGAAGGTGGGTGTCGGGTAGAAGAATATATAGAGATGGAGGGAAAATAATGGACGGCCCAGATTTGATCTCCAGATTAGATCAAGGGCTGAGATTAGATCTGGAGGTTTTCAATCCAAAGGCTGAAATTTAAAGCTGGTACAATTGCTTAATTAATCCAATAGTGGATCAGATCCAATCTAGCCAATGGGTGAGTGACACTTGTCACTCACCAGGTGTCCTCCAATCAGATTTCCTGAATTTAATATTCGACACGAAAACCGAGACACAAACTCCCCGAATTCACGTTTCTGACCATAACTTCCTCGTACGAAGTCCGATTTCGGCGTGCCGCCTGTCTACGGACTCAGGACGTCGAGGCCTACCCAACGGTCCTTGAGTCAACTGAAAATTAGTTGTCGAAAGAAAAGTCAACATTTTCCCCCGGAAGTCCAAATTACGGTAATGCCCCTGAACTTCCGATAGCCATAACTTTCACCCTGATCGTCCGAATCAGACGTGCCACCTGTCTATGAACTCGTGACGTCCCGAACTACGTCACGGTCATAGGTCAAAGTCCATTTAGTTCATCAATCAAAAAGTCAACAATTTGACCATTCCATCACAAGGGCAAAATCGTCAAATCACACAATAAATTACAATAGGGAAATCCTCGAATTTCCGGGGTGTTACATAGTGTGTATGAGCGATTGGTTAAAAATTATATGGTCAATAGCACTTGAATATATAGTCCAGCTAGTGTCTTTAGCTACTGGTCTGTGGCAAGTCATATAAGTAACAGTCTTATCAGCTCCTTCATAGTAGGTTCTAGATATAACATCCCATATATTTTTCTGTGAGTAAATAAATAAAAAATATCATTAGATTGTGTTACATCACTACAAGGAAATACGGCTCGCCCTACGAAGGTGCTCCATCGAGCAAGAACATGTATTCGCCAGGAAAGTAGTTTACCCGGTGAAGCTCCGTTGGGTAACTTGTGTCACGCAACGGTTGTCGGGCTAGGGTCTTACTCGATGAAATAGAAGCTCCACCGAGCTAGCTTATGTCAACAACTTTTTCCAAACAGACATGTTTACTGAGCAAAGCCATCGAAAAATAAGAGACCAGCAGCCTTTCAAACTTTTGCCCAGCGGAGGTGCGTCAAGCAAAGTTTGCTATAAAGGCTTTGCCTGGCGAATGTTCGCCTAGCTAACTTATCTTTGCTCGACGGATTTTCGCCAGGAAAAGTTTAAAATAATTTTTTTAAAAATATTTTAAATATTTGAATAATTATATATAATTAATATTAATATATCTATATTTAAATAAATTCAATTAAAATAATAATAGCAAAATTAAAATTAGAATAAAAATAGTTAATTGAAAATTAAAATAATATATATAAAAATAAATGTAATATTTTTACATAATTAAAAATAAAAAATTCTAAAAAAAACTAACTAGTTGGCGGTGGGTTGGGATGGGTGGGGGTGATGATCGTCCTGGGTGGCCTGTCGATTCAGGTCATGGGGTTGCGAGCCGAGGCCATCCAGCCCATGCTCACCAATTTGGTTGAACAAGACGGTAAGCTGGGCTTGGATTTGCTTGTTTTGTGCCTGAAGGCACGTGAAATAGGCCTTGAGCTCGACATTCTCCGTATGGACGTTCTCCATGTTGTCCTTCAGCTGAGAGATCTCATAGGGATTGGCATGCTTGTGACGACCTAACTATATGAGGTAAAATTCCTTGATCCTAATCCCATATTTTTCTTCATCTCAATGTTAGGGTGCTAATGGTGTGCTTGCATGTTGTTTTCCAACTGACGGCATGGCTAAGGCGACGACAGAAGATCGCCGGAGTTGGGTATTCTGGACAAGACTAAGGCAGTCCATCCATTTCTCTTCCTTGTTTCTCGATTAAGCCCTACGAATGTCCTAGCTTCAATGTCTTAGCTCTCGGCTTGACAAGTACAAACCCCTGGCTCGATTTGGACTCCGGCTTGTGATGACCTAACTGTGACCCGAAAGGTTTATTGCCTCGATTAAGATAAAACCAACCCCATTTGATTAGTTGAATATCATTCCCAGCCTGTTAAGATGACGACAGACCTGTTGCATGTTGTTTTGGTGAGATTATGACGGCATGGGACGTCGCCAAAATCTGCAGAACCAAGACCTTCCAAGTGACGTTGTGACCATAGCAGGTAGAATCTGAATTATTAATTTTTTTTTCTTCGTGATCTTGACGTTGAGTAGAGTAAAATGGACTTTTTAAATGTTAAAGAAGTTTATGCCACGTCAGATTCTAGGATTTTCCAGTGAAAAACCCAGATTCCAGCCACCGTGAATGGCTGCGCTAGCGGCGGTTAGGTCATCGTCTTTGGCGAAGCTTCGATGACGCCGATCGCCGTTAGTTAACTGTTAGTCAATGGCTAGTCAACGATAGAGCTAACGGTCAAAATAACGGTCCATTGATGGAATATACCATGGAATATTTGGGAAATATTCTAGGGAATATTCCCACCATTGTGTGACACACGTGTGGCGCATGGGAACACTGTAGCTGTATGTGTAGAGCATATTACATGCGCGTGGGGACGCGTGGGAGCACATGGGCACAAGTAGCCACGCGTGTTCGGTGCGTGAGGCATCTTGTCAGTGCGTGGGTGGGTTTTCCGACCTCCACAAGCAAGTGGTGGCACATGGAGCCCTTTTCTAGCCCATGGCGACGCGTGGGCACAGTTTTTGGTCATTTGGAAAAGTTTTAGCCCATTTTAACTATTTTAAGCGTTGTTTTGGGCTACCCTAGTAGGATTTTCTTATGGTTTTGAGTAGGGGTTGATTGGTAACCTATATACTTGGCCTTGGTAGGGTTATTCAGGCTTGGAACTTGTGCTAGCTAGGTAGGTCGGGTGATTTCGACTCCCCGAAAAGTGTGTGAGTGGACCTCTTTCCCCAAACTTGATTTACTATGTTTTTACTCACACATTTTATGATGTTTATTGTTTATGGTAATGACCGAGCATGCTTGATTGCCTATCTTGGGTTAATTAGTGGGGATGATCGATGTGTTTACTTATGGTATTTACTCGAATATACTTGTTGTGGTACAATATGATTGTTTATACGTGGTACGTATCTAGCTGTGCTATTTGTTGCATGTGCATATGAGTCCCAGAGGCATTGTTGAGAAAAGAGGTTAGAACCCACTTTAGGAGTCGCTGGTATCTAGTATTTGTCTGTAGGCCATAGACCGTCCACATGATTGTTCACCTGTGTTGCTTGTAATACTAGTTAATAGCGCCAGCTTGTTTCCCGAGCTATAACGAACATGTGGTGACGATGGTCAGCTCCCAGCTTTCACGTGGTTGTGGTACGCAAGAAAAGAGACCCAGTATTTGTTATGAGATTATGACTCGAGTGACTCATGAGCCAGTATTTACTGGGTTGACATGTGTTATACTTATGATTTGGCATGACCTTTTGATTAATTATTATTTTGATATTATTTCTCGTAGAATGTACAATTCCAAATTAGCGTTTTGCATAGGAATAAATTATTGGGTCCACTATCCCTTTGGTTAGCTGCTCTAACATTCGCTCTTAGGTTTGGAGTGACGTGGTGACAATCAGGTATTTCTAGTAGTTAAGCAATGAAATGTTCATCAATAGTGTCCTTGCTCTATACTTCTACTATTTGGTAAAATGTTATCGGTTTTCATTGGTTATGTTTCACTCGACTCAATAAAATGCATCGTTTGATTTAATTATCTTTCGTTATCTGGATGACAACGTCTATATGTCGGCCAACACACCTCGATCTTCGTGCCCTAAGCAGACTTTTTGGGTCAGGGTGTGTCAGTGATCGACCTTCTGGGACTCGATAGCTAGTCCTCTACCATAGCCGCCTATATGGAATAAATTGATAATTAGAAAATTAATTAATTCAAGTTGAACATTTAATGAATACAAACATCGAACTTACGTGAATTGTGTCATCCACTTGACTACCTCACCCAAAATAAACATCCCCTAGGGATCTACTTCTGAGAGCAATGATGACAGGACCCGTCCCTAAATTTCTTTGGAAATCGGGTCGGTCTTGCTCCTATCTGAATATTCTTATCAGAAAGGGGATATTATCATATTAATCCTTGTTCCCTTTTTTTATTAACTTAAACTCATCCTTTGCGGGGTTACCGCCCACATCCAACCCACTAACCCCCGTCAAGGAGAGAAATTCGTTATCTAAAATTCTTCTCACATGTCTTCCATCAATACTGTCATAACATCCCATCGTTGTCATGGCATAGCATCATCATTACATATACCATCATATATATAACATCATGTCATCATGTCATCATCTACATTTCATCCTCATATTATCATCATGTCATCATCATCATCATAATCATTCTCATATCATCATCATCATTATCGGCTCATATTATTGTCATGCCTTATCATTGTATCACCATATCATCTTATCATAACATGACATCATATATATGACATCATAGGATCACCATGTTATCACCATATATAATATCTAAGCCAAATCCTTCTTTTACACATTTTCAATTCATCCTAATTCCGTAAGTCCTCATAATTCATCATAACTCATTAAGGATCCAAAATAGCCTTATATTAATATTTCATAATTTTTAATATTTTATTAAGAATTTAAATAACATATAATACTTCAAATAATGTAATCAAATATACCTTTTAACTATATTCTCAAACATTCATTCCTTAATTTTACAAGAATCCCACGATAAGCATACGTAAACATGTACCCATCTTAATTTCATAATTAGAAAACTAATTACTTTATTTCCTTATTAGTAAACATCTACATAATACTTTGAAAATTTAAAAATATATCCAAACGATGTCTAAATAATTCAGCCCTTATATTTCTAGACTCAAAATGACAGAACGAAGATTTTTCTTGTTGACTGCCACCGGAGAAGCCGTCAGACGTTCCCTCGCATGCCGGTGATGGTCTTTGCGTATGGACTTCACACGCTGACCTGTCACTAGCTGTAACGACCCGTCCCAAATTCTGGAATTATATTAGTGAATAATCATGATTTTTGAGGTTAAACCGTGATTAGTCGAGCGAAATTGGACGAACGATGCAAAATGACCATTTTCCCCTAGTCGAGGGTAAAATGTTGACTTTTTGATCGGGAGATTCGATGGCCGAGGGCTGCGGTCCAAGGACCTTTACGTAGATCATGTCGATACGAATTCATAGACAGGCGGCATGTAGAATTCGGACGTTCGACGGGGAAGTTATGATTCACGGAAGTTCTGAGAAACTATTGCATGTTTTACGAAATAGGTATCTTTTTTCTTATGAGGGCCCAGATCCTTTGAAGTGGCCCAATGGATGAGTGACAAGTGTCACCCATCCATTGCCCATTCCTTTTCCTTCATGCATCTACTTCACCCTTCCCTGTTCCATTTCCCACCAAACCCGAAAGCCCCCAAAGCACGACCCCAAATCCCTTCCCCCACCTGGTTCGATCTAGGAGTGAAACAGAGAGTGACTGAGGGCAGTGAGGAGGTGTTGGCGGCTGGGTGAAGGCAGGACCTCCGTGGACGGCAGCTTTGGCTCAGGGAAGAGGTAAAAACCGTGACCCTTTATATTTTATAATATCAATTTTGGGTTTTAGACATTAGGGAGCTTAGATGTTGTTTATGCTGGGTTTAGGAGGTTGGTAGGAAGCTTAGGAGAAGGTTTTGGAGTCTAAGGATGGCTGAGGAAGTCGGAAATGGCGGCTGGAGAGATTTCGGTGGCTACCCACTGAATTCCATTTCCGACCAAGATAGGCCAAACCAATCATCCCAATCTGTTTCTAGGGATCCCAGGAACCTATTGGAACCCTTAGGTTAAAGGTTGAACCCCTAGAAGTGCCTTGAACCAAGGTTGGAGGTTTTGGTTCAAAATGGGTTTTAGAACCAATTGGTTTTAGGCTTGGTTTCTAGGTTTTGAGGACATGGTTAGATTGGAAATGTTGTTAGGAAGCCATAGGAGTTGGAATGGGTGAAAAACGATGAAAAATGAAGGAGATACAAGGCTGGACTGACTGTACAGTTGGACCGGGCCAGCCGATTCGGACCGGCCTGGATGAAGGACATGGAAGATCCACAGTGCTGGCGCGTGTGCTCACACGCAGGGGCTTCAGGTTGTGCGTGGGAGCACGTGGGCCATCTTTTGGGGAGGATTCCATCATGTGAAATCATCTATTCGATGTAAGGAACATTTTGGAAATGGTTTCTGGTCGATCAGACATCGTTTCGATAGGTTTCGGGGTGTCCCAAGGTTTAGGATCGACTTTAAAAATAATTAAAAATTCCAGAAAATTATGGGGCTTTAGTGAGAGGTTAATAAGGTAGTTAGTAACCCTCTATTACAATTTGGACATGTTTGGGAGTCCCAGTGACGGTGATTGGCTCGGGAGAGCTGTATAGCACGCGTATCGAGGTGGCAACTCGAACGGTCTGTGAGTTGACCTTATTTTCTAAATTGGTGCATGCATAAATGTTTATTATATGTTTTAATACTTGTTTTGTGATGACATGAGTGCATTTGTGTGTGTTTACGTATTGGCACGTATTTCGAGCTTTCGACCCTATATGGTGCCGATACGGGTTTGTACTTTCTTTGTTGGTTTAAATGAAATGGTTTTGGATTTAAAAAGAATAAACTCGGGCATTAAACCAATTTGGTTTTGTCTCGGGCATATGACCCTATTGATGACCTACGGGTCTGAGTCGTGGTCGCGGCGGGTGCTATGAGCACGGCGACGGACGATACGACGCTCGCCTCCAGACTGGGATGTGTTCCTTCCGGAGAGGTCATGATGCACGATCCATTGTCGGGCAGCCGATGGAGGCTTGACTTCCAAATGTCGACGGTTCAGGATATCGATCGGTGATGGGTGCACCATTATCTTGTGGTGGTCGCGTCGGTTGATATGTTCAAGGCGACATACCAAGATTGAGGGCGGTCCTGGACGGGTGGCTGCACGCATCACTACTATCGAAGTCGTGACTAACCCTAAGATATCGGGAACGATGCTCAGTTGAGTCATGTGTTTGGGCGTGAGACCCAGTTACTTTACGTTTATGTTTTCGGGTCGGGGACCCAAAATGGATTTCCAGGTTCATGACGGTTTATGGGGGCCGACATGAACCCTTGAAAAGTTTTATGGATCATGACAATTTATGGGGACCGGGCATGAATGTTTTCATTATATATATATATTCATATACCTTCCTTATTTGGAATGTCTCCTCCGGGGAGGGTCGTTGGCCTAGGTGGACACCCGAGTAGTCACGGAGCACTAACTCAGTGGATTTGCCCCCGTTGGGTACCTTACTCTCAGGAATGCATGGATTATAACCTCAGGGAGGGTCATTAATCTACGAACATTGACCTGGGTGGACCCTGAGAGACTTGAGCTTTGAGACCCCGGGAAACACGCTCGTAGCTTTAGATACCGTGATAGGATTAGTTATGTGATTTATATGTATATGCTATATGATATGTGATGTATATAAGGTTTGGGCTGAGTCCCACATGGATTTTGGTAGTGGCCCGTGTACTTGGTTTCATTTTAGGTTTTGGGCTACGTCCCTAATGATTTGGTAAATGGTTTTCGAATGCATGCATGCTTTTTAGTGAAGTGTACAAATGTCTTTCATACAAAATACTTTTATAAATATTTTTTTTGTCCACTCATAGCTTTTAATGTTTTGACTGCCCTTTAGGTTGACAGTGGTTGCGGGCTGTAGTAGAGACCGAGACATCACAAACCTCCTCCGGATCCTGGCATACTCTGAAGGCCCGAGCGGGCTAAAGTCAGAATTTCCCTTGTCTGACACTTCGTGTCAGCCGGGATCAGGGACGTCCTGCTTTAATCCCTCGGGGGGGGGGGGGGGGGGGGGGGGGATAAGGACAGGTCCTGACAGGTTGTATTAGAGCATAGGTATGCTCATGTTACTTTGAGTTCCGGAGCGGGTTTTGCTTTCTAAGCGTAGGTCGAGGATGTGATGTCTTAATGGGCTACAGTTCACCATCAACCTAATAGTTAGGATATCGGTACGATAGTTAGTAGGATTGAATCGTGGAACATCTTGGTTCGGCACTTGATACCGGGGTTTCCATAGTTCTGTCATGGTTGGCAGTGTAGGACCCTAAGAAGCGATGAACGTAAAGCACTCTAGAGTTTGATAGTGAGACGGTTATTTGGGATTGTCTTTCACGATGTTGTAGGATCGGTTTTGACGATAGTTCGGAGTTGTGACCAGTAGATGGTCGAATTTTGTTGAGTTAGGTGCCTATGCTACCGGGAGCAGCCCGATTTGAAGAACCCTAGGTAGTGATCGTGGAACCCTAAGGTAGGGTGTACGGTTCGGAAAGGTGAGTTGGCAAGTAGTTTGATTTTGATGACTTTTCAGAGTCGAGACCGTCGGTCGGTCTAGTCATGTCAGCTTTAGTGATGGGACTGCACTCCACAGTCGAGGTTGTAGTAATCGGTTGGACCTAATTGGTTGTCGTGCTTCTTTAGTTGTGATGGATTGTTGGTGCAACTAAGGTCATGGATGACCTGGTAGACGACATTGGTTTAGTCGAGTTACGTTTGGTTAGAATTTGGTTGGAAGGTTACCAGGGTTGGTACTTGTCGATGGAATCCCGGAGTGGGGATATAGAGTAGTTAGTAGGAGCGGTTGATTCCGTTGGATGTGGAGTCTCGATAGCGTTGTCTGGTGGTTAGTTCTGCAAGAGTCTGTGGCAGGCACTACTACCGAGAGTGGTTGTAGTTACGATTGTTGGGAATCAGGGACGTTCATGTGACGTTTCCTTTTCCCGTATGAGTTGTCAGGGTGACTGTACCCGGAGTTGTTGGGTACGTGGGAGGCAGAGTTACTCCAATTTGAGCAGAGGTACGGGGTCGTCACTCGATATGAGCGGAGATCCATGGTTGCCTATTTTGCACACCGTGTGCTGATACTAGTGTGGATGCTTATGTGCTGGTGTTAGTGATGGTATTAGTGCTGGTGCTTATGCCGGTGACTGTCATGACGATAAGTCATGAGTCGGGATGTGACTCCATCGACAGTACTCGATCTGTCGTGGTGATTAGCGACCAGTTGGTCAGAGTTGGTTAGAATTGGTCAGGATTGGTCAGATATGGTGGTACGCAGAGATTTGACTGCAGATCACAGCAAGAGTCTATTGTGACTCATCAGCCGAGCGATACTTCAAGCTAGGATGAATTGACATTCTTTTGGATGTGCGTAAGTGGTAGTCGCGGACACGTGGATGGTGTCCGAACGAGCCGAGGACTTAAGAGTCCATTTAGGGATGGTTGGTTTCTATCACTACACGACAAGGAGGATTTGTCAGATATTATAGATTTGTCTTGGTAATGGTGTGGAGATGGTTGGTTGACTACAGTTGACCATACCTCCTGAGTTCGGGTAGACTTGTGTGAGAAGAAATTTGATTGTAAGAAATAGAATGGGTCATTATAGTAGTTATCGACGGTCGTCGTTGGTCGGAAAAGGTTGGAAGAGCCTAAAAGAGTCTATGGTAGTGGTTAGTTCGGAAGGATTGAACTAAGCATTACAGTAGTTATTATAGAATACTCTTACTCGGAGTAGGAGGACTTCTAGCTCCAGTAATTGGAAAGGTTAGGTATGCTGCCAACATGGTTGCAACTAATCTATAGTTAGAGACCAGTGAAGGAGACTTCTCGTTTTCTGCTCTTTAGCAGATAGTATAGGGTGTTGGAGGATGACATTGGATGAACTTTGATGTCATCATCTTCAAATTTCCTTATGTGGGTGAGGAAGGAGATGACTCATAGTGTCACATCCAGGGACGTGACAAGTGAGTTCTTAGGATAAGCGAGATCGAGTCATGTGGAAACGATCAGGGTGATCGAGTTGTTTGAGGGGTTTGTGGCGACCATGAGGTGAGTGACCGAGGTCTGGTAATCAGTAATGGTGAATTGCCTTGTTGATTATGCTAAGCTAGGAGCAGAGGAAATTAGTTAACACAAGGACGAAATAAATTAAGGATGGAAGGTCGATTGGAATTTCGAGGACGAAATTAATTAAGGAGGGAAGGTTGTAACGACCCGTCCAGAATTCCGGGATTAGATTAGTAACTAATCATGATTATTGAGGTTAAATTGTGATTAGTCGAGCGAAATTGGACAAACGATGCAAAATGACCGTTTTCCCCCTAATCGGGGATAAAATGTTAACTTTTTGATCGGGAGGTCCGATGGCCGAGGGCCAAGGACCGTTACATAGATCGGGTAGATACAAATTCGTAGACAAGCGGCACGTCGAATTCGGACGTTCGACGGGGAAGTTATGGTTCACAGAAGTTCAGAGGAACTATTGCACGTTTTACGAAATAGGGGCTTTTGTCTTATGTGGGCCCAGTTCTTTTGAAGTGGCCCAATGGATGAGTGACAAGTGTCACCCATCCATTGCCCCTTCCTTTTCCTTCAAGCATTTGCTTCTCCTTTCCCTGTTCATTTCCCACCAAACCCAAAGCCCCCAAAGCACGACCCCCAATCTCTTCCCCCACCTCGTTCGATATGGGAGTGAAATAGAGAGTGAATGAGGGCCGTGAGGAGGTGTTGGTGGCTGGATGAAGGCAGGACCGCCGTGGACTACGGCGTTGGCTTCGGGAAGAGGTAAAAACCGTGACCCTTTATATTTTGAAATTTCAATTTTGGGTTTTGGACTTTAGGGAGCTTAGATGTTGGTTAGGATGGGTTTAGGAGGTTGATAGGAACCCTAGGAAAAGGTTTTGAAGGCTGAGGATAGCTGAGGAAGCCGGGAATGACGGCTGGAGAGATTTCGGTGGCTAGCCACCGAATTCCATTTCCGGCCAAGTTAAGCCAAACCAATCCTCCCAATATGTTTCTAGGGATCCGAGGAACCTATTGGAACCCCTAGGTTGAAGGTTGAACCCCTAGAAGTGCCCTGAACCAAGGTCGGAAGTTTAGGTTCAAAATGGGTTTTAGAACCAATTGGTTTTAGGCTTGGTTTCTAGGTTTTGAGAACATGGTTAGATTGGAAATGTTGTTAGGAAACCATAGGAGTTGGAATGGGTGAAAAAGGATGAAAAATGAAGGAGATACAAGGCTGGACCGGTCACGCCGATTCGGGCGGACCAGCTGTGCAGTTGGACCGGGCTGGCCGACTCGGACTGGTCTGGCTGAAGGATAGGGAAGATCCACAGTGCCGGTGCGTGGGCTCACGCGCATGGGCTTCAGGCCGCGCGTGGGGGCACATGGGCCATCTTTTGGGGAGGATTCCAACATGTGAAATCATCTATTCGATTGAACGAACATTTTGGGACTTGTTTAGTGTCGATCAGACATCATTTTGATAGGTTTCATGGTGTCCGAAGATTTAGGGTCGACATTAAAAATTGTTAAAAATTCCAGAAAATTACGGGGCTTTAGTGAGAGGTTGATAAGGTAGTTAGTAACCCTCTATTACAATTCGGACAGGTTTGGGAGCCCCAGTGATGGTGACTGGCTCGGGAGAGCCGTATAGCACGCGTATCGAGGCGACAGGTCAGGCGGTCTGTGAGTGGACCTTGTTTTCAAAATTGGTGCATGCATAAATGTTTATTATATGTTTTTATACTTGTTTTGTGATTCCATGAGTGCATTTTTGTGTGGTTACGTATTGGCACGTATTTCGAATTTTCAGCCCTATACAGTTCCGATACGAGTTTGTATATTCTTTGTTGGTATAAATGAAATGGTTTTGGATTTAAAAAGAATAAACTCGAGCATGAGACCCAAACATTTGGTTTTTTCTCGGGCATATGACCCTATTGATGACCTGCGGGTCTGAGTCGTGGTCGCGGCAGGTGTTATGTGCACGGCGATGGACGATACGACGCTCGCCTCCGAACTGCGATGTGTTCCTTCCGGAGAGGTCATGATGTACGATCCGTTGTCGGGCAGCCGATGGAGGCTCGACTTAGAAGTACTGATGGTTCAGGATATCGATCGGTGATGGGTGCACCATGATCTTATGGCGGTCGCATCGGTTGATACGTTCACAACGACATACTAGGATTGAGGGCGGTCCTGGACGGGTGGTTGCACGCATCACTACGATCGAAGTTGTGACTGACTCTGAGATATCAGACACGATGCCTAGTTGAGTCATGTGTTTGGGCATGAGACCCAGTTACTTTACGTTTATGTTTTCGGGTCGGGGACCCTAAATGGATTTCCAGGTTCATGACGGTTTATAGGGACCGGCATGAACCCGTGAAAGGTTTTATGGATCATGAAGGTTTATGGGGACCGGGCATGAATTTTTTTGTTATATATATATATATATATATATTCACATACCTTCCTTATTTGGAATGTCTCGTCCGGGGAGGGTCGTTGGCTTGGGTGGACCCCGGAGTAGTGATGGAGCACTAACTGAGTGGAGTCGCCCCTGTTGGGTACCTTACTCTCAGGGAAGCATGGATTATAACCTCAGGGAGGGCCATTGATCTACGGACATTGACCTGAGTGGACCCTGAGAGACTTGGGCTTTGAGACCCCGGGTAGCACGAGCGTAGCTTTAGATACCGTGACAAGATTGGTTATGTGATTTATATGTATATGCTATATGATATGTGATGTATACAGGTTTTGGCTGTGTTCCACATGGATTTAGGCAGTGGTCCGTGTACTTGGTTTCATTTTAGGTTTTGGGCTAAGACACTAATGATTTGGTAAATGGTTTTCGAATGCATGCATGTTTTTTAGTGAAGGGTACAAATGTCTGTCTTACAAAATGTTTTTATAAATCTTTGTTTTGTCCACTAACAACATTTAATTCTTTGACTACCCTTCAGGTTGACAGCGGTTGCGGACTGTAGCAGAGACCGAGACATCACATACCTCCTCCGGATCCTGGCGTACTTTGAAGGCCCGAGCGAGCTAAAGTCGGAATTTCGCTTATCTGACACTTCGTGTCAAACGGGATCAGGGACGTCCCGCGTTAATCACGTGGTGATTGGGACGGGTCTTGACACTAGCTACCTCCCACCGGTTCAAGTTTCAAGTTGTTCGACCCGTGACCATGACCCGTTTTAAAATCTCAGTTTTCAGCATCATTTTTCATGTTCTATCAGTCTAACCACCTTTAATCAAGTCCAGGAGAACATCTATGCTATTAAACTATGAAAAAAATACCTTAACAACATTGACCAACTCATTGAACTTTCAACCATGGTGTTCCCACGATTTTTCAGCCTTCTTTAGGTCCAAACTCTTCATTTCCTATTTGAGAATGGTAGCAGGGCATCCAGGAAAGTAAGACAGTACCTATTTTCAAAGTTCTCAAGCTTCGGCTACAAACTCGAATCAGGAAATCACAGGTTCCTTATTTTTCCTTCCAGTTCTCCCTTTTATTTTCACTATACTTTGTTAACTGTACTTTATTTATCCTTTTCCTTCTCCTTCTCCTTCTCCTTCTCTTCCCTTTTTTTTGGCTCTCTCTCTCTCTCTCTCTCTCTCTCTCTCTCTCTCTCTCTCTCTCTCTCTCTCTCTCTCTCTCTCTCTCTCTCTCGGTGGAAGAGAATGGGAGGGAGAATAAGAGAAAAGTCTAGAAGACTCGAGGTCTCTCTTGAAAAATTACCAAAATTCCCTTCAGGACATAATTACCCAAATTCCCTTGCACTTTTTAGGCCCAAAACGAACTCATCCGAACTCCATTTTCAGTCTACCGCCTGTTGACATACTCAAGAGATCGAGACAGTGATAACAATTCTATAGAACGTCCCAAAAATATCCAAATTAAAAGGTCAACTATTTACCATATAGGGGAAAATCGTCATGTTTATTTTCTCGAACTTTCGGGTTGTTACAAGCGACCCGGCAGCACGAAGGGCCTCATGTCGAGCCAATAAGGGTCGCAATCCCCCATGGTTCTCAAATTTATTCGTTGCTCGGTTCTCCTTATTAGCCCTTGATTTTTTCTATACATTAGAAAAATAATCATTGCTAATACGGAACTATGTAAAATAATATTCTAGATAAGTAAATAAAATTATAAATTACTAGAAATTGCTTGATTATCCAATGGTCGCATTACTAGAGCCACCTAAACAACTTGCCTCCTGCATCTCCTTTGAAGGATTTGTCTTAACTTTAGCAGTCGAACTTAAGTTTTGGTAGTACCCGTGGAGCTTGAACATCCAGTCTGAGTACCACTTCATCCATTGGTGGTTCATATGGGCCATGAGATAAGCGTTGTTCTCATCCGAATCAAAATCAATCTGCAATAAATTACTAAAGTATGTTAGATTATTAAAAATAATAAAAATAATGAAAATCGTAAGAAAAAAGTCATACCCGTAAAGCTGACCAACACATATTGAGCTTCGTCAGGGATTGGAATTTGAAAGTGCCTGCCGTCATCTTCTCTTTGGTGCGAATAATTGCACCTATGTCCTGCACCAGCAGAGCGTGCACTCTAGGGGACAATGTCTTCAATCCAATATTCCACTCATTATTCAATACAATAACAATATTCAAAAAATTAAAAATAAAAGAAATTTTGAGGGACTTAAAATGCCAAAGAGAGAGAGAGTGAGAGAAAGAGAGAGAGAGAGTTGCGGGTTCAGGTTCGAACTGCCAGGGTGGCGAAATTGGAGTTGCTGATTTGGGGTCATGGGTTTAGGTTTGAGGTGTTGGGGGTTTGAATTTTGGGTGAGTGAGAGAGGGAGATGGAGTGAGAGAGGGACATTGATGGGGTTGGGTTTTTGGGAGAGTGAGAAAAGGAGTTTCAGATGAGTAGCAGCAAAGAGGAGAAATGAAAAGGAAAAAGGAAATGGAAGGTCGTGAGTGTTTTGAGTTAGTGGGGACTTTTCCGGACGAAATCATCCATCAGGCCATCATTAATGATTCGTCACGCAAAGTGAAGTGGAAATTTCAATTTTTTCGAATATTTTGGTAGAATTTTTGATTTTTCACGAAATTCAGGTTTTCTCGGAAAATAAACATAATTCGCCAGGCAAAATCTTCAATGCTGCTATTTTTTGTTCAATGGATATGCGATCGGGTGAATTTGAATAATCTGATTGTTTAGTTTGCAATACGACGCGCCTAGACCTCACTTGTTAAGAATCCTTATGTTTTGTGGCCTTAAAGCCGATGGATCAACAAAAAATTTCTTGTTACCATCGATTTGTTGTGCATCGTGACCTAATCTTGAAACTTCAGAATTTTCCATCCTTTTACATATATGGTCTATGAGTGTGTCTTATATATATGGAAGGTTAGATCAGTTGAACTATGTAAGAAAATCATAGAAAATTTTTAAATACCAAATTCATTAACACTTAGAAACTTTTGAAGAAAATTTCAATAGTCGTTTTGTTTTTTTTGGTTTGATTGATATGCAAATGAGCAAATTTGAATATCCAGACCGTTCAATTTGTGATACGACGTGCCTAGACCGTACCCGACAAAAATTTTGATGTTTTGTGAGCTTAAAGACGTTGGATAAACAAAAGGCGTTTTGTTACCGAAGATTCGTTGTGCACTGTTACCAAATCTCGGAATTTTCAAATTTTCTAATTCTTTACATAGATGATCTATGTGTGCGGCTTATAAATAAAGATGGTAGGATCAGTCGAAGTATGAAATAAAATCATAGGAAATTGTTAAACCACCTAATTCATTAACACTTAGAAACTTTTGAAGGAAACTTCAATAATCGTTTCGTTTTTTTGGGTTCGATTGATATGCAAATAAGTAAATTTGAATAATTCAGCCATTTGGTTTGTGATACAACATTCCTAGATCTCACCCGTCGAAAATTGTGATGTTTCGAGAACATAAAGCCGTTGGATCAACAAAAAATGTTTTGTTACCGTCGATTCGTTGCACAACGTTATATAATCTCGGGAAGTCCAGGTTCTCTAATTTTTTACATAGATGATCTATGAGTATGGCTATAAATATGCACGGTTGGATCTGTCAGACTATAAAAGAAAATCATTGAAAATTGTGAAACCACCAAATACATTAACACTTAGAAACTTTTCAAGGAAATTTCAATAGCCGTTTCGTTTTTTTATTGTTTGATTGATATGAAAACGAGTAAATTTGAATAATCCAAACATTCGTTTGTGATACGACGTGCCTAGACCTCACTCATTGAAAATCGTGATGTTTGAAGGACTTAAAGCCTTTGGATCATTAAAAAATGTTTTGTTACCGTTGATTCGTTGCGCACCATTACCTAATCTCAGGACTTCTAAATTTGCTAATTTTTTACATTGATGATATTTGAGTGTGCCTTATAAATATGGAAAGTTGGATCTGTCAAAATATTAAGGAAAAGTATTGAAAATGGTAAATAAAAGAACATGATTTATGGACCTTGCTCGGCGAATGAATGGACCCGTCCGGCTAGAATATCCTTGCTCGACGGACACTTCGCAAGAACTGAATTTGCCCGATAAACGAGTCCCGAGATCCCTTTGGTTTAGTCAAAAGGAGGGGCGATTTTTTCTCTATCCAGAGTTCATTATGAACTTCAAACCAAAAAACGCATTTCCTAGATCTATGGAAGGTGAAATGTTGAAGGACGACAACAGGTAACATAAATGAACAATTTTTTTTTTTGCCGGGGTGTCTGGATACATTACTTCATTGTTCTACGGGGTCTTCTTAATTATATATAATTAACGTTAATATATATATGAATCAATATATATATATATATATAATAAATACACGTGAATTAATATTTACCGATATAAATTAATATAAATTATATATTTACCTATATATAGTTAATATATAATATATATAATCAATTTTTATCTATATATAATTAATATTAATATATATAATTATTTTATATATTAACAAATACTATGTTTGACAAAACCACCGAAAACAAAATCTGTAAACCTTGCTCGTTGATGAGGGGCATTCATTGGGCTAGTAGATCCTTGCTCGACGGATGTTTGTTGGGCCATATTAATTATATATTATTAATTCAAATTAATATATATATATATATATATTAAAATATATAATTAATTTTAAACTATATATAATTAACATTAATATATATATTAACAAATACTTTGTTTGACAAAAACAAAAAACAAAATCTGTGAACCTTGCTAGGCGAAAGTGGGAACATTCGTTGAGCTAGTAGAACCCTACTCAACGGATATTTACGGGGCCATCTTAATAATATATATAATTAATTTTTATCTATATATAATTAACATTATTTATTTTTAGTTAATCTATACTTAAGATTATTCTTAATAATAATCTCAGTCAAAATCATTATCCAACTAGGTCTCAATTCCAAAATACCATTTTTCACGTAAAATCGTAAAATCGTTCATAAAACAATAATTAAATCCACAAAATCATCAAGAAATGATATCAAATCATTTCAACTCAAATCATACGATAAAACATTTAAAACCTTTATGCATACATCACAGTTATAACACAAAAGTCCACTCACACACAGTCCACGCTGCGCACTCAAAACCATCGCTATAAGCCAATCCAAAACTTCCAGAACGTCTGGGCCTATCCAAATCACATTTGAGGGTCACTAAAAATCCATATTAGTTCATACGTAAACACCCCCTAAACTCGGGAACAGTATACGGGTCCCGAACATGCTTGTCGAGGAGAAAAACCTTTAAAACGCTACCCCAAATGACCTCCGATCGACCTGAAACCAAGACCATTGGATTAAGAACATCGAAATCTTTTGAACATGAATGGTTTGACCTCAAAATTCATGCCCACACGCCTTCACGCACTGGTCAAATTTCTCAGGCGCCTAGTCAATGCTAACATCACTACTGACGTTAGCCTGACATAAGACAATCTGACAGCTCTGAGAGCCTACCACGTGGCACCCCCTTACTGGTGCCATGTGTTAGGGTCACATGATGGCATCGCCTGCTGACATCATCACTGCCACGTGTATTGCGACGTCAATTCTAAAAATTTGACAACTCACTGACACGTTGCCACATGGCACCACCTCACTAGTCCACGTGGTCTGACATTGCTGGCGTGGACCGCCACGTCAGTTCTGACATCTCTGACATAATACCACGTGGCACCACCTCACTAGCCCAGGTGGTCTGACATCGCTGACGGGGACTTACCACGCCAGCTGCCACATCACCTAACACCTCGTGATAACTGACCACGTGTCACCAACTAGCCACGGCCAAGTGGCCTGACATGATGACGTGGTTTTCCACGTCATCATCGTCAACCCTCAAACAGGTAAACCCGTTTTACTATAATGTGTCATTCGACCCGTGACTCGACTCGGCTCGTTCTTCCTCAACTAACCACCAAAACACACCATTCTCACCCTTGTGACCGTCTCACTCCCAGAAATCGACCCATATATGACCTCCACACACCAAAGAGTTAAAAACATCAAGAACAGATCGTACCTCACAATTAGGAATGCATCGACGAATGATTTGATTTGTGCAAGGTTTCCATAGGTATGGCTTGTCCCAAATGTAATACTTAGCTTGCTTAGTAGGCTTATTCTTTTGGTACTTCCTCAATGGCATAGGGAATTTCTTAGTGACAATAAAGTTAATCAAATCAGCGTACCATGGATTAATTGCATCAATGCTAAAAAGTTGTTCATTCGAGCCATGGATGGGACGACCCATATGATCAGCAACTACATTCTCACTTCCCTTCTATTCCCAAATTTCTAAGTCAAATTCCTGAAGGAGAAGCATCCATCGCAACAATCTAGGTTTTACATCATTCTTTCTTAACAAGTACTTCAACGATGTGTGATCCATAGAGACTATGACCTTTGTTTCAATCAAGTAACTTCAAAAAAATTCAAGGGCAAAGATGACGGCAAGAAGCTCCTTTTTAGCAGTTGAATAATTCAATTGGGTATAATTAAGGGTGCCGCTTGCATAGTAGATAATAAGAGGAATCTGAAGCATCACACATAATTTTGAATGGGAGGTCGCAATTGGGGGGGCATAATGATAAAAGGAGGTCATGAGATTGTCCTTCAAGGTGTCAAAACTCTCTCTACATTCCTTCTCAAAGTTAAACACAACATCCTTCGCAAGCAAAGCACACATAGGCCGAGATACTTTGGAAAAATCCTTGATGAACCTCCTGTAAAATCTAGCGTGTCCCAAGAATGATCTAATCTCTTTAACCGTGGTTAGGTAGGCAATCTCTCAAAAACATCCAACTTAGCTTTTTCCACTTCAATACCTTTGCTAGAAATCACGTGGTCCAAGACAATACCTTGTTGAATCGTGAAGTGACACTACTCCCAATTAACCACTAGTTGACTTTCTTCGCAGCGTGCAAGTACTCGGGAAAGATTAACTAAGCAAGCGTGCAAGTACTCGGGAAATATTAACTAAGCAAAGCTCAAAGGAGTACCCAAACATAGAGAAATCATCCATAAATACCTCAATGATGTCCTCAACGATATCCGAGAAGATACCCATCACACATCATTGAAAAATGGTTGGTGCATTGCATACACCAAAGGGCATCCTCCAGCAAGCGAACGTTCCATAGGGGCAGGTAAAGGTCGTCTTCTCTTGATCTACCAGTTTCAAGACCCGTCCCAATCCCCCAGGATTATCGAGGGACGTTCTCGCTCCCGTCTGACACCGCGTGTTAGACCAGAGATAAACTCGACCCTTGCCCAGGGCTAACCAGAGTACGCTGGGATCGGTGGTGGCATGTGATGTCTCGATCTCTGCTACGGCCCGCATCTTCGATCAACCTAAATGGTATTAAAACCATAAAAACTGTGAGTGGACAAAATAATCAAATTTATTTTAAAACATTTCAACAAAAATCGTTGACACCATTCACATAAAATCATGCATGCATCATAAAACCACTTTATTTCAAATCCTTTCTCGGAAGCAAGACGTATTGCTTCCCAAATCAAAACACAGTGAAATCTGCCTCTCAATCGAAGCCAACATCTCACTAGGGTCTCCACCCAAAAACTCAATCATAGAAAACTAGTATGGGTCTTAGCCCAAATCATAAAACATGTGGGAACACATCTCATCCTAATTTCAGTGTCGCCGTGAACACATCACTCGTTGCGGCGATCACTAGATCGTCGGGAACACATCACTGATCGATCTCGTCGCGGCACACATAGCACTCGTCGCGACCATCCCTATATCATCGGGAACACAACATTGATCGATATCATCATTGCGCACATAGGACTCGTCGCGACCATTTCTAGATCATCGGGAACACATCACCGATTAATCTCATCACCGCGCACATAGCACTCGTCGCGACCATCTCTAGATCATCGGGAACACATCACCGATTGATCTCGTCGTCACGCACATAGCACTCGTCGCGACTACGAATCTAACCCCAAAATCATCAATAGGGCCATATGCCTGAAATACCACCAAATGGGTCACAGACTGAAAACCAGTGTCCAACGACACTTCATATCGCATGATTCCTCGAATCCTATAAATTCCACAACTGGGACTCAAGCCCAAAATACCTTTCGTAAAACTCATAACCGGGTCTCTGTCCGACTTATCTCGCGTTTGATTGTACTGTAAGTCAAACCCCAAATGAACTGGGACATACGCTCGAAAGAAATATTTCCAAAGCTGAAAACCAGTTCTCATTTCCAAAACACTTTCAAATCATATTTAACTAGGACTCATGTCCGAATCTCGATTTCACGCATCTCCGTGAAATCGTCCAAAATCGTAAATCAATTCCTCGGTTTCACGCCTCTCTATAAAACCTTCATAATCACATATAACTCATGCATGTAGTATACTTGGCCGAAGCCCAAACAACAGATAGAACGAAAATCTCGAACTACTTGCACTAACGTATTTTCCTCCGAAAATGCCCAAAAAATCATATTTAAATCATATGCACTCATGGCATCTCAAAACATGTTCATAAGTACGTATAAAGCATTTATACATGCATCAAATTCATAAAACAAAGTCCACTCGCAGACTGTCTAAGCTATGCCTCGATACACGCGCCATAAGCCCTCCCAAGGCCAATCATCGACACTGAAACTCTTGGACCTGTCCAAATTGTAATCTAAGGTCACCAACCACTTCAATATGCCTCTATTAAATTCCCGTAATTTTTAACCATTTTTAAACTCGGTCCTAAACCTTTGGACATCTCAAACTATATCGAAACGGTGCCCGATTGACTCGAAACCAGTCCCAAAATGTTTGTTACATCGATAGGATGATTTCCTATGTTGACCATGTCCCCAAACAGTGCTTCACGCACCCCAATGCGCTACCCAAAGGAACTGCGCGTGAAATTCACGTGCGATGAACTATGTCATCGTCAACCTTGCATGAACCGGTTCAAACCTGGTTCATTGTTAATCCGGTCCAACTGGATCGGCGAGGCTGGTTCTCCCTCGAATCTCAACCATTTTCAACGGGATTTCATCTGACATGTTCGTCCTTCCATTTCCTATCATTCTACGGTCTGAAACACGTGAAACAAGGCCTAGAAGGTTACCTCTCGAGCGTGTGGATTTCAGATGAATTGTCAGCCCTTCCTCAGGTTGATTTCGGCCACCAAGCTCCTGCCAAGTCCTCCCTTTGAGTTCGTCTGAGTCCTAGGAATCACGTCTGATCAACCAAACCATCCAACAACTCCAAAAAATCCAAACTTGAATTTTGAATTATAAACCTTACCTTGTCGGGTTCTCTGGCCACGGTCCACGACGGTCGACGCCGTAAGCACCCCCGCCATCATCTCAACTCACTCTCACTCTTTCCTTCACACACTTAACATAGAAGAGATGGTTTATGGAAGGTGAGGTGGGTTATGGGGTTTGGGCTTTCAGGTGAGGTCGAATGAAACAGAGCAAGGGGCTGGGTGCAGATGCATGTATGTAATCATAATGGACAATGGATGAGTGAAACTTGTCACTCATCCATTAGGCCAGAAACGAAATATCTAGGGCCCACTAAGCGACAAATGTCACATGTCTCGTAAAACGTGCAATAGTTATCTCGAACTTCCGTGAACCCTAACTTTCCCGTCGAATGTCTGATTCCAATGTACCGCCTGTCTACGGACTCGTATCGACACGATCTACGTAACAGTCCTCAACCCTCATGCATCAGACCCCCCGGGTCAAAAGCCAACTTTTGCCCTCGTTTAGGGGTAAAGCCGTAATTTGCCCTGAACGTCCGATAATCCTCAACTAATCCCCGATTAGCCTCGCTAATCCATAATTAACTCTGAATTAATCTCTAATATTAGGGATGGGTCGTTACAAACTTCCCTCTTTAAAGAATTTTATCCTCAAAATTCAACTGACCCAAGTCCCACAACTACAGTGGCAATCTAAGCATGCCTCCCCTTCGGGGTACTCTCATGTAAGCATACACGTCCGACACAACTAAAGTACCCGTCGGTATTCCTTGTCACTTTAGCTCCCAAAAATCCTACTCAACTCTCGAGAATCTACTCGTCGGTTCGTAGGTCTCACTTAAGACGTCGATACTCGTCGATCTTGCCTGTCACTCTTTCCAACAGGTCTGATATACTAAGCTGATATCAAATCGGATTTTCAGCCTGACTACCCTTCTCATACGACACTCGAAGCTGATATCCTGCTCAGCATCCGATCCGACAATTATCGTCATTGTTCCCAATGAGCGATATCTCATCCTTTGTCACTAAATGGTCTGCAACCGTAATCCACTATTTAGTTGAACACCACCATATGTCAGATTGAATACGTATAGAAGCTAATCCCATCAACCACTATTGTGACCCACTGACAACTCCCGGCTCCACTACGCTTTCGGTGCGCTACTCTGATCTCGACCTGCTCTGGAGTCCCCACATCGTATCTCATGTCATTCAGCGACCTCTGTTGAAATCCCGACTCGTCTTGAGTCTCAAACTGCCACATCAAGTATCTTGTCGAAACACATTAGACGGCTTACCCATCGTGGGCGTATCTAGACTGCATCGAACACTTGCTAGTAGAGGTAATCACATAAATAATCTCTAGGGTTCCTCTGGCCCACATGACCTTGAGCTCTCGGCTCACATAATCGCTGAACCCTCTCAAACATCTCTACACTAGCACAGTATTAGACGTCTAGTCACCATAGGATCCAATCCAATCATTATCTCATGTCCATCTAGGACTCCCTCTGAGGTTTCTACCATATAAGTCCAACTGGGCCAACCCCATTGTCCAACGTACACAACACACTGGTGCACCCCCATCACATCAATCATCAAGGCACTACTCGGCCTGCTCAAGGGATGCACTCTGGCAACGTCTAACCACGTACCAATCCTCACTTCGAACCTGGTCCAGACCTCAATCGTCCGTCACAAGGCTAGCCTCACTCCATCACAATCTCTCTCCTCATTTCCAACTCGAGGTATCGGCTATTCATCTATTCCCTATCAATACCCACGTATTGTCCTCGTCTCATTTCTATTTACTTATCCAAGACTGAGCAATACTCTTTCACGTATGCAACCTCTGTCTTGACATCTCACTAACTCTTCCAAAAGATTCTTCGACTTTCTTACAATATGATTCTTCCTGATTACGGCCCAACCTCAGTTTACTCTATCCATGGTCGCCATAATCCCATCGGTCATCACGATTGACTAGATCGCCACCACACTACTCGATCCAAACTCGCCTCGATCCACTTGATCTTAGATCGTCCTAGGATCCACTATCTACTTTCTCAGTCAACGTAACATGACCCATACTCCTAACATGGGTTCACTACCTCGGACACTCGCTCGTCACATCCGGTGACGTAAAACACCAACTGCTCTCCTAGTCATTCAAATTGACTCACAGTCTAGGTGTTCAGTTCTTACACCTTCTTTAAACCATTTTACTGTTGTATCCTTCCTCATTGGCCCGTATAAGGAAAGTTTAAGATGATGACATCAAAATTCATCCTATGTCATCCTGCGGCACCCATCATTATCTACTAAAGAGTAGAAAATGAGAAGTCTCTTTTACCGATATCGGAATCAAGAGAAATTGCAACCATGTTGGAAGCATACTTAACTTTTCCAATTACTAAGCTTACTCTCTACACGAGCATCCTCGTGTCCTTTAGGAAAACGGGTGTCAAGTCCACCTTGGACTCACCCTGGTGATTCTCTCCTAACAATCAGATCCTCCTCAAAATAGCCTATGTGAAACTCAGGAGGTATGGTCACCCGCAGTTGACCAAAACTAATCCCCAATGGACTCTCAAGGACTCAACTCACTCGGACAATCCAACCACATGTCCATAAACCATCAATCCTCGCATCCAACCCGCTTATCCATTAATACTATTTATGCACATCCAAAAGGATGTTGTCTGTCATTACCTGATTCTCACGTTTCCACCTTAATCGTTACAACCTCTAAGCACACCATCATGTCTCAAGTCTCGCATCTGGTTGACGGCCTAGCAAAAGGAAAAAGAGAAGTCACCTTTTCCGACTAAAAGTATTCTCTGATAAATACTGTAATGCTTAATCCTTTCCTCCAAACAAAACACTTCCATTGATTCTCTTTGGCTTCTTCCATCACCATCTTCGTCGGCATACTGGTTCACAGGTCCCAACCCTTATGGGATAAACTTCCAGCATCGACCCCTCGTGCCATTCGTCCACAACGAGTTAGGGTGCCCGTCACTAATCCATGTATACCCCTTGCCTCGCGTTGAGACACTCGGGATCCTCTATGTCTTGCTCAGTTCTCACCGAACTCACATGTTTGCCACTCTAAGGCACGTCTACCATACTAGTCACAATCCAAGTCCTCACTGGCCTCACATCGCTTAGACACATACTGTGTCATTCGGAACCATCCAATCATTATTGGATTCCATTCAACTCATCCACGTCATCTCTCGTTCAACTCTATCACCTTCACTGAGGTAGTGTGGCATACTCGCTAACACGCAAAGTCCAACATCTCATTCTTCGTTCACACTTGGTTGTAACCGAGTTGAATCCAGAATCCCACGCTCACACTAAGTGACACTCACATACCTCTGTATCATCATCACGACTGAAAAATCTCCATCGTCTCCGTCATCACCGTAATACAAGCATGTCCCCTTAATAAGACTCGACTACGTCCAATGATAGCAGCGTCTACCACAACCGCGTGCCGACCTATCCCAGAAACACTCTGTTATCGAGACTCCATATCCATGCGGTCAACTCACCCCAAATACCAATCACTCAACACACAACATCCACTGATCGGTCCAACTTAAGATCCAGTCACAAGTATTACACTTCTGGTCACTTTTCCAATCAATCCCCCACAGGGGTATCACAAACCCAGCTGCTTACTGCAGCACATCCATCATGACCGATCCATTGCTCTCGACTCCGAAAAGTAGTCACACTCCAGTAATGGTATCTTACCAGCCAAACCACAATCCGAGGACCTCGTCCTCCCGTATCTCTACGACTTCTAGCCGTTGGGTCCACAAGAACATCGATCCTACTCGGGATCACACCTCACCAAAACATGGTACCCTATGCTAGTCGAACCCTAAGTCATTACACCTCGTGCCAAACATAATATAATTAGGGTTCAATTCCACTGAATCCCCAAACTCTTACCCTAACTATTAGGTTGATGACGGGTTATTACCACTACAGAGACATCACATCCAGCACTTGCGCGTCACTCTAAGAGCAACTTGTGCTCTGATACCACTTGTTAGGACCCGGCCCAATCCCCCAGGATTATCGTGGGACTTTCCCGCTCCCATCTAACAATACGTGTCAGACAAGCGATAAACTCGACCCCCGCTTGGGGCTAACGAGAGTACGTCGGGATCGGTGGTGGCATGTGATGTCTTGATCTCTGCTATAGCCCGCATCCGCGATCAACCTGAAGAGTATTAAAACCACAAAACCTATGAGTGGACAAAATAATCATCTTATTTTTAAAAATTTCAAAAAAAATCATTTACACCCTTCACGTAAAAGCATGCATGCTTCATAAAACAACTTTTTTAAAATCCTTTCTTGGAAGCAAGACGTATTGCTTCCCAAATCAAAACACAGTGAAAACTGCTTCTCAATTGATGCCATCATTTCACTAGGGTCTCCGCCAAAAAACTCAATCATAGAAAACCAGTACGGGTCATAGCCCAAATCATAAAACACGTGAGAACACATCCCATCCACATTTCAGTGTCGCCGTGAACACATCACTCGTCGCGACCATCTCTAGATCGTCGGGAACACATCAGCGTTCAATCTCGTCGCCGCGCACATAGCACTCGTCACGACCATCCCCAGATCATCGGGAACACATCACTGATCGATCTCATCGTCGCACACATAGCACTCGTTGCGACCATCTCTAGAGCATCAGGAACACAACATAAATCGATCTCGTCACCGCGCACATAGCACTCCTCGCGACCATTTCTAGATCATCGGGAACACATCACCGATTGATCTCGTCGCCGCACACATAGCACTCGTTGCGACTACGACTGTGACCCGAAAATCATCAATAGGGCCATATGCCCGAAATACCACCAAATGGGTCACAGCCCGAAACCCAATGCCCAACGACACTTCATATCCCAGGATTCCTCGAATCCTATAAAATCCACAACTGGGACTCATGCCCGTAATACCTTTCGTAAAACTCATAACTGGGTCTCTGCCAGACTTATCTCGCTTTTTGATTATTGTCTATGTCAAACCTCAAATCATCTGGGACATATGCCCGAAAGATATTTCCAAAGCTGAAAACCAGTTCTCATTTCCAAAACACTTTCAAATCATATTTAACTAGGACTCATGCCCGAATCTCGATTTCACGCATCTCCGTAAAATCCTCCAAAATTGTAAATCAATTCCTAAATTTCACGCCTCTCTGGGAAACCTTCAGAATCACATATAACTCATGCACGTAGTATACTTGGCCAAAGCCCAAACAACAGATAAAACGAAAAATCTCGAACTACGTGCACTAACGTATTTTCCTCTGAAAGTGGCCAAAAAATCATATTTAAATCATGTGCACTCATGGCATCTCAAAACATGTTCGTAAGTACATATAAAACTTTATGCATGCATCAAATTCATAAAAGAAAGTCCACTTACAGACTGTCCAAGCTTCGCGTCGATACGCCTGCCATATGCCCTTTCTGGGCCAATCATCCTCACTGAAACTCCTAGACTTATCCAAATCGTAATCTAAGGTCACCAACCACTTCAATATGCTTCAATTATATCTCCGTAATTTTTCCAAATTTTTAACCATTTTTAAACTCGGTCCTAAACCTTCGGCCATCCCGAACTATATCTAAAATGTGTCTGATTGACTCGAAACCAGTCTCAAAATGTTTGTTACATCGAAAGGATGATTTCCTATGTTGACCATGTCCCTAAACAATGCTTCATGCACCGATACGCGCCGCCCAATGTCACTGCACGTGAAAGCCACGCGTGATGAACAGTGTCATCGTCAACTTCGCTTTAACTGGTTTAAACCCATTTCACTATAAATCCGGTCCAACCGGACTAGCGAGGCCGGTTCTACCTCGAATCTCAACCGTTTTCAAAGGGATTTCATCCTACATGTTCGTCCTTCCATCACCCCTTCCTCAGGTCGATTTTGGCCACCAAGTTCCTTCCAAGTCCTCCCTTTGAGTTCCTCTGAGTCCTAGGAATCACGTTCGATCAATCAAACAGTCCAACAACTCCTAAAATTCCAAACTCAAATTTTGAATTAAAAACCTTACCTTGTCGGGTTCTCTGGCCACCGTCCACGGCGGTCGACGCCGTGAGCACCCCTGTGATCATCTCAACTCACTCTTACTCTTTCGTTCACACACTATACACAGAAAAGAAGGTTTATGGAAGGTGGGGTGGGTTATCGGGTTTGGGCTTTTGGGTGATGTCAAATGAAACAGAGGAAGGGGCTAGGTGCAGATGCATGTATGTAATCATAATGTTCAATGGATGAGTGACACTTGTCACTCATCTATTGGGCTAGAAACAAAATATATGGAGCCCACTAAGTGACCCATGTCACATGCCTTGTAAAACACGCAATAGTTATCTCGAATTTTCATGAATCGTAACTTTCCCGTTGAATGTTCGATTTCAATGTGTCACCTATTTACGGACTCATATCGACACGATCTACGTAACGGTCTTCGGCCCTCATGCATCGAACCCCACGGGGTCAAAAGTCACCTTTTACCCTCGTTCAGGGGTAAAATCGTAATTTGGCCTAAATGTCCGATAATCCTCAACTAATCCCCAATTAGCCTCGCTAATCGATAATTAACTATTAATTAATCTCTAAGATTAGGGACGGGTCGTTACAACCAGGGCAATTGGAATCTAATTATACCGAGGATATCCATCTAGGAAAAAATAATGAGAATGACTTGCCAATCGCTCCAATATTTGATCAATAATAGGAAAGGGAAAGTGATCCTTGTGGGTGGTAGTGTTGGGCCTTCAGTAATCAATTCATACTCTCCAACTAGTTTGAATCCTTTGAGGCACATGCTCATCCTTCTCATTCTTAACCACGGTAATCCCATTTTTCTTTGGTACAACTTATACTGGACTTACTGATTTAGAATCACTAATTGGATATATGATTCCCACATCCAAAAGTTTAAGGACCACTTTCTTGACAGCTTCCTTCATAGGTGGGTTCAACCTTCCTTGTGCCTCTCGGGAGGGCTTAGAATCTTCTTCAAAGAGAATCCTATGATTTGCTGGAATAATACCCTTGATGTTAACAATAGTCCAACCTATGGCCATTTGATCGGATCGAAGGATTTGAACAAGAATGTCTTCCTCGGATGGACTCAAATTTGCGGCAATGATGACCGGGAGGGTGTTCTTGCTGCCTAGGTAAGCATACTTGAGATGTTCTGGGAGTGGTTTAAGATCAAGGGCAGGGAAAAAATGTTAGATGGCAAGGTCTCTGTGGCGGTGAGGGGTAAGGCTTCAAAAGGTGCCTTATACCGATGCACTGGAGGAGTGGTGTTGAGATAAAGGAGTTTGGCTATGACATTGGGGTCCATTATGGTCTCAGGTTTAGGGACAAAGGTGGGGGCTTTTTCTAGGTCATTTTCCACCCATGATTTCTTTACGTTCTCGTGAAGAATCATATCCAAAGTATTGAAAGGAAAATCAATGATAGGTTCCGCTTGATATTGCGTAGTATCATGTACAGAGAAAGTACGAAGCTCGTCTAAAACCCGAATAGATGCCTTTCCATTCCTCCCATCAATGAGGCATTCGACCATGGCCAACAAGGGACGTCCAAAAATCAATGGAGGCTTTTCATTCCTGTCAATTCTATCCATCTTCGACATAAAAATCAGCGGGGATGCAAGTATCTCCAATTTGAACCACAACATCCTCAAGCACACCTACACGGTTAGAAACCGAAGCATTAGCCAATCTAAAACATAAATGAGTAGGTTTAATCTCTCCTAAGTTCAAAGACATGTAATTTGAAAAGGTATAATCTTAATTAAAGCTCCCATATCACATAAACAAACCTCAAAACGTTTAGATTGTATGACACAAGGAAGTGAAGGAGCGCTGGGATCGTTGACTTTAGGGGGCATGGAAACTAGGGTTGCCTTGCAAGCTTGAGGCAAGTCCATGACATTTGAAGCATCAAACCCTATTTTTCCAGCAACTAAGTCGTTGATGAACTTTGTAAAGTTGGGCATGTTATTAAGGATCTTGGAAAACGAAGTGTGATTTGAAGCTTCTGCAGCATCATGACGATCTCGTCCTTGAATGATTCATTATTAGAATACTAAAAAGATACCTTCTTAAACATTTTATTGGAATTAGAAATAGTTTTAGAGTTAGAAGGTTTAGCATGTTGCTGGGGTACTACAGGAGTGGCCTCGGTTAGTGCATGCTGTTTCAATCCCGTGTGTTTAGGGTACAAGGGCTGCTATTGGGTGCTTGGACTTGGTGTTCTAGGGACCTTATCTTGTGGATTTTCATCTTGAAGCTGGTCTTGAGGTGGTGCCTCATGAAGGGGCAGATCCGGGTGCAATGGAGGGGCATATTGAGCACCATAAGGTGCTAGAAATTCCTGATTGTTCTAGGGCATGTCACTCGGGTAGCTTGCTGGAATTTGAGTATATGGCCTAGATTTTTGGATAGCAGGGACTTGGGGCCTTGAAGCTTGATTCCTTGGGGTGTATGCTAGGCTAGGAAGTTCAGTGCCACACCGGTCTCTCTTTGATTTATTTGATTGGAGATATGTTCAAGTTGCCTCTCCAAGTTGGTAATGGAATTCCTAGTCTCATTCATGAAGGAATTAGTGTTTTCTTGGTGAGTGTGAGATTAATTCACGAAAGCATTAGTATGTTGTGTCATAGTTGCAAGTGCATCCTCCCATGACTTACCAGTTGAATCTTGAGTTGGTGAAGTACCTTGGGGTTGCATAGAAGTGGCTGGAATGTAAGGTTGCTGGAATCCAGGGGGTAGCATGGGATTAGTCACGTTTTGGTTGCTGCTCCACCTCAAATTCGGATGGTTCTTCCATCCCAGTCTGTAAGCATTGGAGAAAGGATTATTCCGCGACCTAGGAGCATTATACCCGCCAACATAGTTGGCTTCACCCACATATGTACACCCATTAGAAGAGTGACCTTGGACTAAACTAACCTCACAAACCACGGTACTCTTAGCCTTCTCATTACACAATTGTTTCACCAAAGTCTTGAGCTGTGGTATGGATCCATCCTTCTTACTAGTTACGGCCAAGGACCTAGATGAGTGGCCATGGTAACTAAACTCTTTTTCCCTTTGAGAAATCCTTTCAAAAAGCGACTTGATCCTTGGTTGCTGTGCCATCTAAGATACCTTGAGATTGAGAATTCACCATACTACAATCCCTAGTTCTAAGGCCTCCATAAGAGTACGTCATGAGGTGATGATCCTCAATGTTATGATGGGGGAAAGCTCGTAGCATATCATTGAACCGTTCCCAATATTCATAAAAAGGTTCATCATGGTGTTGTCGAGGGTTCATGATCTTAGCTTTCAACTCATTAGTCTTCTCAATGGGGTAGTATTGGGTGAGGAACAAGCTAGTCAATTATGTCCATGTATGAATAAATGCAGGTGCTAATGAATGAAACCAAGCCTTGGCTCGATCCTTAAGTGAAAAGTTAAACAACCTCAACCTAATTTCGTTCTCATTCATCCCATTGATGCGAATAATAGAACAAATCTGAAGAAAGTCCTTAATATAAAGATGAGGATCTTCACCAAAGAGTCCATGGAAAGCAAGCAACATGTGAATGGTCCCGGACTTAAGCTCAAAGTTCTCGACTGTGCTTGCAGGAAAGACAATGGGAAATAAGTCTTCAGGCATATGAGAGGTAGCGAACCCCTGAAGGAGCCTAGTGGCGGGTGAAGGGACAAGATCACTATCTTGTGGATTAACCATGACATGCAGACTTAGTGGTGGGCTCCCGTGAACTGAAGATTTCTGTGAGGAACAAGTAGAGCTGTGAGATGAAGCCTCCACTAAAGAGCCACGTGACATAAACTAGTACCTTGAAAAACAAACAAAGGAAACTAAGTTAGTTAATTCCAAACTATATGGACACCATTGAGGGACAAGTCCCCTACAATGGTGTTAAAAACTTGATAGAAGATTTGTCAAACAAGAGATTATTGATGATAACTCCTAATGTAATACTTTGCAAGTGCACAAAATCATATAACGAGTATAGTAGGTTTGTAAAGTTCCATCCCTCGAGGACTTGTTTCAATGTGATTACACTTAGTTTAGAACAAAACAACTTGGTCATGAAGTAGAAAACGATTTGGGGGGGGGGGGGGGGGGGGGGGGGTGGTTGGGTGTTTAAAGTGATGATTAGCACAAAATTGAATGGTAAAGATAAAGTGCAAAACGATGAAAACTTGATTGAAAGCTTGGTTGATTGATTACGACGAATTAGGGCTTATTATCGACCTTTAGCAACTATAGTTCTCCTTAGATTTCCTTTATATAATTACTATGCATGTTTCAAAATTAAGTTCCCGTACAGGGGTCCGGCTAAGGCTCACCCCAGACCTATTATCCTTTCTTGGATTGCATGTTTAAAGCATGATGTCCACTATTAAATGTCTATTATCGATGGTGCGTGATAATGCATAAAACACGAAAAAGATTTGATGACACTACATTATCCCTAGAAAAGTGATGTGCAGTTCTAGTAGGTCATGAGTTTAGATTAAGAATAAAAATCCTCCTTTTAAACATGATGCTACAAATTGTAAGATGATATTATGCTCCGTCAAGCAATTACATCTACAATTATACACAAACAAGGTCATTAATCTTATAAGCATAAATTGTGTTCCTGAAGCGCAGTAATCACACATAACTAACATGGCTACAGCTTCAAATAGCCCCAATCGATAAGGGTACTACTCACACATAACTAGCTTAACAAACAACATAATTAAATTCATAAAATCGTAAAGAGAATAAGGAATAAGGAATAAGAAGTACAAATACTAATGAGTAGCAAGGTGTAGGAAAATGGGCTCGGACACTCTTCTTTTCCCAAGCCTCACGTCACACCTTGGTACCAAAGATTCAATCAACACTTGAAAACAATAGAAATTGTGGCTAACTTTGTAAGAACTTTAATATGAATTTCGACAAGGTCTAAGCACCTCGAGAGGTAAAACAGGCATACAAACAATAAGGAAATTACATCTATATATAGGCCTCACACCAGCCTTGGCTTAGCCCTAATCAGAAAGAGAAAAAACAAACCTGAACTAGGAAGAAATCTCTTAGCCACAATTTCTCTTTCTTTGCCGTGAAAAATGATTCCTTGGCTTGCAAGGAATCCTTCTTCCTTCTTTCTTGCTTCTTTGACTTCCACTTTGAATTGGAATTCTTCTAATCTTTTTTCCAAATTAGTTCACATCATTCCTAGAAGAAATGGGAAGTAAAATTCGGTTAAGGGGAGTCCAAATTGAACAAGGACTCCCATTAACCCTTAATCGTAATTTAGGGATAATTAGGGTACTAGCCGCATTTTGGAGTCCATGGAACACCCTCGTCGTGTATTTGGGTGGTGAGGTGGCACATTGTGAGTCCTTGATGAGTTCTTGATGAATTAGCTTTGGAATGATCACATTTTATTGCAAAAATATGATTTAAACCTTAACTTAACAATCTGCACAAACTTCACAAGAATATCATTTTCTCCTATTGATTGAACAATTATAATCAAAAGAAAAGCAAAAGGGATAAGAAATAACATTGAAAAAATACTTAATTCGGGACAAACAATGCTAAATTTGTGACTTATCACTATGCTTCACCGTCTTAGGAATTTTCCAACCAGCACCAGTTTTTGGATCATCCACGTAGAATACTTGTTTTTTTGTACAAGCGAGGATGTAGGGATCACCCTCAAATCACTGGTTGTTTGTGTTGACAGAGGTACATAAATGATCTTTAATGATCCTACTTGGGAAATCTGGGTTCGTATCGAACGAAAGACACTTGAACAAGACCACTATCTTACGGTCTGTATAAAACAAATTTACCACACTTAAAAATTTACTGTAAAACCCCATATCAGTATTTGCTCCATCCCCTGGCAAGAAGATCCCACTATTTTGAGTAGAAAATTTGTCATCTCATTCTACGCATACAAACTTAATTCCGTTAATGTGATAACCAACGTATGTTTCTCCTCGAAATGCTCCAATTGCAAGCTGCATCAATTATTTGAAAAACTTTGGCGAGTTGTCATCTCTCAACTGTGGCATCTAGTGAGAAAATACAAAAAGTTAGTCTGGTTCATTTAAAATAATTTTATAAAATATTTGACTTACATGTGCAAAAACCAATGTGGAAATAATTGTTTGTCCATTTACTCTCAATTGGAAGGATATTGTGTCTTCATCAACGCCTCATGCAAGTCATGGAAAGGTCATACTTCATCACAATTATTTAGTATGAACCAATGAGCCACTGCCATGTCGTTATCGATAAATGGCTATAATACTAAGCCATTGCCAAACAGTCTTGCAGGTTAGGCAAATACAGATAGGGTCTTCAAAAGTTGACCACCATCGTCATTATGATAGGCCCTATTAAAAGAAGTTTCCACATTTTAAAGGTACATTGAGCAAAATTTAAGTGACTTTTTTGCAATGTATGCCTTTGCTATAGTGTAACGCCCCGAACTTTCAAAAGACTAGAAATGACCATTTTACCCTAAGAACTCAAAATGATGACTTTTTGATGAGGATATCTTATGGATGCACCGAGAGTACCGTTAGGAAGATCTCGACCTCCTGAGTCTGTAGACAAGCGGCACGTCAAAATTGGAACTCGGATAAGAAAGTTATGGGCTGACAAAGAAAATGGGTATTTTGGTAATTTTAACCCTAAAGGTAATTTGGTGATTTTGTCTATTTAGCATGTACATAACATGAGGGATTCAAGAAAATTCTACAATCTTCTCTCCAAACAATATTCCACCAGAATACATAATTATAAATATGTGTGTAGTGTGATTGGAGACAATTCAGAAGGGGGGGGAGAGTGACCAGAAAAGAGGATTGGTAGGTGGTGGCTGAAGGAAGAAAATAAGAGGATAAGGCTACCACCATAAGAGATAGAGAAACTAGGAGAAGAGAAAAAGAAGAATAGATGGAAGGAAGAAGAAATGGATGAACTTGGGAAGGAAATGAGAGAAAGAAACTGTGCAGAAAATGGAGAACGAGTGAGGTTCCATTTTCCAGGTCTCAGTTCTAGGCTAGGAATCCTAGAAAATGGCGTACCATGTTGCTTCTAGAGATCATACGCCTTATTGGGGATGAAAAGGAGCGGTGACGGTTGTTGAAATTGTTTGAACACTCTCTGGGCCTCATGGCCAAAAGACCATGATTCGAGGAACAAAGATAGAGGTATGTTCTTGTTCTCCTACGAATACAGATATCTTTTATATTGTATAACGAGTATAGTGAACGTAGAATTTTTGGAAAAGAGCAAGAATTGAAGAAGTTATGGTTGGGTCGGGCCGCCTGGTTGGGCGATCTGTATTACAGGACCCGCTAGATGATAGGGATGACCTCTGCGCACACCCGTGAGGTCCACAAGTAGAGACGGTTTCCGTCTTCTCTCGGCGCTTGCAGGCGTGTCTACGGGAATCTGGGAAAATGGTAAACATGAAAAATGACCAGCACTTAAATATACGTTAATGGTTCAATTTTGATGTTAATCGGATCTCGTATGAAGAAGTTATGATTGCTCGAAGTTATTATGTTCACTTAACTATTCTTAACTAAACACTAAATGATGGGAACTACTTAAGGACTTCATCATCAACCAATTGGATGTTTATAGATGGAAGTTATGAACTAGAAATTCTTATGGAAGGAATTAGTAGAATTTTGATCATATCTTTGATCATATCTTGATCATTATCTTGATCATTAGTAGAATTTTCTTAAGCCCATGTATTATTATTTCTGAAAACTAAGAAGGGAACTCAGATTTAAAAAAACTAATATAGCAAGATGAATAGTAAAATAAATGGTAAATTATGGGAATTTAATGAAAAAAGGATTGATTATGTAATAGTACTTGTGTGCATAATTGATATTGTAAATATCGGTAATTTTTAAGGAAAAAGGCTTTATAAAAATTCTATAATTACTGCATGTCACCACGACACCACCTGTCGGGAAGTGGGTTGGATGTGAGCAATAACCCCGTAAGGTGGAAACAAGTTGGTCCATTTAAGGATTCAAGTCGAGTTAAAAGTTATAAAATCTCTTGTCTGACAATAGGTTGTCAGACGGGAGTAGGACCGGTCTGGTTTTCATGATTATTAGAGACGGGTACTGTCAACTTGTTATCAGAGCATAGTTTTGAAATTTTATCTTTGAAGCGTGGACTATATATAACATATTTTAATTATTACATGATTGATATGGTAATGGTGTGATTCTGATTTTTAAACGAGTTTCGACAATTTTAGGGAATAAATAGATGAGCACGTTTTTTGATTAATTGAAGAACGTGTTTCCGTGATTATTTATGCTCAGGGTTTGGGTTCAAATCAGTTTGGAATCTGGATTGACTTGAAAATTAAGTTATGGTCATAGTATGAATTATATGACAATAAATTTAATTTAATTTTTGTATAATTATTGATGGTCATTGAGAATTTTAAAATTAATTTTAAGTACTCGTTATACAGAATTTTATGGAAATGATGTGATGAAGAATGATGATGTACATACATGATGGTTTAAGTGTTAAGAAGTTAAAATTGGTTTTGCAGTATTGATTCAAGTCCTTATTTCAGTTTGGCTAATGGAATTTGGTGTTTATATAATTACGAATAATTTTTCCGAATTTTAAATGTTAATTGAAGGTTACAGGGCGATTGTGAATTTATGGAAATATAGTTGGATTTATTTATGGATTTCAAAAGATGTTGAGAACGCTAAGAACAAGTACATGCTGAAATGATTGGTCTTAAGTTTTAACTATATGTGTGATAGTTTTTCTGGAAATAAGAAAATGATTGGATGTATGTTCAGCATAGTCAAACAAAAATGTTTGAAAAATAATGTTCCTGAACTTAAGTACAAGGCTGAGATATGGTTAAAGTGGTCATAATTAGCAGAGTAAATGTATTTTGTAAACGTATGTTCCTTGGTATTATGAATAATTGTGTGCAGGGATTTGGAATGCGAGTTGATACCCGGATAATGTACTCCGAGTAGCTATGTGAGATGGTGGACGGCAACGGACGTCGAGATAATGCTATGTAACCGGAGACCGATATTGTGATAGGCAGACTCGGACGTCGAGGTAATACTCTGTAATCCCCGATACTGATGAGTAGTCTCGGACGTTGAGCCAGGGGCTCCGTCACTCCTGACACGTTTCTTAGACTTTAAGCCTGGGGCTCTGTAATTCCTGAGACTTGGACAGTGACTCAGACGTTGAGTCTGAGACTCCATAATTCCTAAGTTCTTCCACACTCGGACGTCGAGCTGGGCTCCATAATTCTCGAGTGATTACTCTTCTCGTGTCGAGATAACATATCTTTGATGCGTGCCAAAATGACATTGTGTCTAGGCCACATGTCAGGCAAGAAAGTTAGCCCTTGGCGCTCCATCACACCAAGATACCACAAGCAGGAAAACCATTAATTGTCACACTAGCTATGTTCCGACACCATTTTTCAACAAATCCACAAGGTCATCAATCAACAGCCGCAAATAAATGTCGATGGAATTACTCGGTGATTTGGTCCCAGGTATCAAAGTAATGAGAATTGTGAATTCTTTCTTCATGCATCTCTATGGAGGAAAGTTATACGAAACTACATATACTGGCTAAGTGCTATAGGGCGTTGCAAAACTCCCAAAAGAATTATAACCGTAAGTAGCAAGTCCTAATATGAGATTTCTTGGCTCTGCGGAACAATTGGGATACATCTTATCAAATTCCTTCCAAGCCTCTCCATTGGTCGGATGCCTTTGTGAATCGTCATCAATTGTTTCATCCTTGTGCCACCTCATATTACAGGTTGTGTGAAATGACATGAATAATCTTTATGACCTAGGCTTCAGTGGAAATAGCGCAATACCTTATTCAGAATCTTATTTTTTTGAAACCTAGGATCATTGCACATGGGAGACTATTATCTTTAGGGAGACTATTATCTTTAGGGAGCATTCGGATGATGATGTCCATCATCTGATCAAAATACTTGTTCGTTTAATTATACTCAACTTTCATGTGTATAAATTCCACAAATGTTCCTAGAACCGAAAAGGATTTACAACCTGGGTATAATTCACGATGAGCTTCTTTCAACAACCTCTTGTAATAGAAATCTGACTCTTCGGTTTTAGGCCTAGGGGCATCATCATCCATATCATCAGATACAAGAGGAAAAATATTGGTTCACATCTCAACAAATTGATCATTCTCACACTGATTATCCGAATCACTATCATCTCGATGGGTTCCATGAACGGAAGATGTCGAAATAGTAAAGATCCAAATAGTGTAGTTGTGGACGAGCCCATTTCGTGCCACATGCATATGGAAATCACTCAACAACATGCAACAACAATTGTTACATTTATGGCACAGACACAAGATGTGCCTTTGATCACTACAATGACAACGTGCAAAGGCGATGAAACTGTCGATCCTTTCCGAATACCAATTAAGAAATGTATCCAACATTTGCATCCACCCTCTATCTATTGTGCCTCCAAAAAATTGGATCAATGTAAGTAAATATGTTAATATTGTCCCGTAGTTGGAACAAATTAATATCAAAATCCGCTCGTCTCCTTAGTCCTCCGGTGATTTCTCCCTAAGCCATTCGAGAATGCACGTTCTATGCTATATAGTTTGTGACTTACGATGCTAAGTTTCGACCGAGGGAAATTTCGGTACCATCACCCTACAGTTCACCAAAAGGCACGGCTTAACTTTTTTAAACGAATATCTAGTATGTATACGGAGAACAATAAGGGGATATAAACTGAATTTTCAACTATCCAAACCTAACCGCATAGAGAACAAACTACCCAACAAATATTTGTGCACTCCTAAACACTTCCAAACTGTCTGAATAAATGGATAATTCAAGAGTCAGTCACTCAATCTAATTCATTAACTCTCAAACGAGTCTAAGGTTTTCCATTGAATTTCATTATACAAAATTAATCAATCTGATTAACTTCGCGTGAACCGAAAATCACAAATTTCTAGCATAATTATATCCAAAATTCTAAACATTTTCTAAAACTTTTCCACAATAAATCATAATTTCCTAACATAATTATACCCAAAATTCTTAGCAAAATTAAAATGAAAGGCAAATGCACATACCTTTTTATAAGTATTCCTTCAAATGAACCAAAAATTTCCTAGAACACAAAAAAATATTTAGCTTCCAATAATAAATGAAAATTTCAAAACTAAAAAATTAAATAAAAATATCAAACCTTAGATGAAGTGATAATGAAATAATGACGAAAGGATGTTGAAATTATGTACGGTAGGTGAGAAAGACTGAGAGTGACTGAGAGAGGGTAATGAGAGGTGTGTGAGAGTTAAGTGGAAAGAAGAAGAAGAAATGCAGTTGTGGGCTGGTATTTAATGTTTTCAGACCTTTGGTCAGCGAACCCTTCACCGGGAAAACATTAATGACCTGCCGGGCAAAGTTCAGGCGCTAAAACTTGTCTTCACGCCAAAACTTTTCCTCGCTCATCGAGGGGTGCCAACGCAAAAGCTTACCCGCCGAGAGAACGTTCACTACTAAATGGGGTTTGCTCGGTGTATGTAATTGGCTCGCCGGGAAAAGCTATCCATTTTGCGCTCCAACGACCATGTCTTATAGAGATGAGTTTTCCCACTAAGCCCCTTTTCCATCATCGGGCAACGTTGCTTTTAGAGGCGATTCTTCCTTTGCGGGGTAAAGTTTGGATTGGCTAGCCATCTTTTCTTGTATTTCATGGAACCAATGAGCCAGCTTTAAACAAAGCATACTTCATGCTCCATGTTTCAAACGAAACATCATTTGAAGATAGTTTTTCAATTTCTCCAGTTAAATAACTCAATATATATCGACCCATAATAAAGTTCTCAACAACTTGTGACCAAAGTGAATGATTTGCTCCATTAAGCTATTCCCATGTGACCAAAGTGAATGATTTGCTCTATTAAGCTATTTCCATTGGTCCTTGTTTAAAATTTACAAACGCTTTGATAGCACATGGAGATTAGATATACAGAGTACATAATTGGCCAGCGACCCACTTTCTCGAACACCGAATTATCCCTAACTGGCAAGTACCACAATATAGTCCGACAAGTGTGGAATTTTATCACAATAGGTCTTAGTACTGTTAAGAGTTGTTCTTGCACAAAATATTTTTCTCGTATTACGGCCGACTGCCCTGAGGCAACCCTTGTTGGGCCTTCACGTGGAACCTTGTTTATGGAAGTGAGAGAGACAGACCACTAGTGGGATCACTTTTGTCATGGTTGGTGTCGTATAAAGATTCTAGATGGACTGAGAGTAGGGGGCCTTGATGCAACAGTTAATCCCTAAATGGGCAGACCATAAAGCAAACAAACTTGCTCAGCTTAAGTGTAGGCATGCCACTAGTAGAGGAGACTACTACTAGATAGTATAAGCTAGTTCCATTTTCGGTCCAAGAACCTTTCTTCCGATCATAGCGATTGTGGGGCAGGCGGACAGGAATTCTACTGCACTGTTCTTTCCTAATCCATTTTCAAGGACTTAGCATTCTTTTCCAACGTTTCCCAAACCAATAAGTTTTATTTAACCATGATATTCTGATTAGAGATGTTGTCATTTCAGTTTGTTAAGGTGGTTAGTGGTCATAGGTTCTCTCGAGTCAAAATCAAAGTAGTCGAACCAATGCACAAAGATGGTACCCTAACTTATGAAATCAGAAACCACGTTTGGATGGTATGTCCCAAAACTTATTTTCCTGCTTAAGAAAATCTAGTTTACGCATTGAAATAAATATTGAAGTACAAATACAGAAATGTAAAAGTACTTGAATTTAAACGAACTAAAATTACAAGTACGAGGAAGTAAATTATTCCCATCATGCTTCAAACTCGTAATAAGTTAAGAAGTCCAGGAATCATCAACTGAAAAGAATATCAGTCGAAAATCAAGCCATGAGATGGCAGAGCACTCATATGCGATGGAAAGATGTTGAAGGGGAGGTCTGAGTTCCTTAGAGATCGGACATGAACTGGGAATCAAGATGACTTTTCGTGAACTGTTAGCTGATAATATCAACCCTTATGACACAAATTGGTAAGAAAGAAGGTTGATCTCCTATGAACTTCACCCGAAAGTCCAAGAACTATTCAATCGAAATGAAGGTAACCTTTATGACATTAGATCGTCAGAAAGAAGGTTTATACATGAAATAAAACTTAACCATTATGAAAATGCTGGTAGAGAGGTCAGAAGGATGGTTAATCAATTGCATAAATGCCTCGAAGGGGTGAGAAGAGAAGTTGCATCTTGATATCCTAGTTCAAAAGAAGTAGTTTTTGCCACAAGGACCAGTTGTTTTTAAACCTTGAAACTTTGGTTAAAGGTGTTCATAGGTTCAGAAATTGATGGACATCAATTTGTTGACTTTTGAGAAGCCAAGTCATTATCTATTTATAGGTGGTCGAGGGATTTCTTCAACTTGCTTGATCGGGACCCATGTGGGACCTACCTTCCCGTTTTCTATTGGAATACTTCCCTCTTTGCCTTTGTCTTTTCCATACTTTGTCAGCACCGCCCAAGTCTTTCTTGCTTTCCACACGTGAATTTCTCAATCTTGGGTCGAGAGTTGTTCTTTGGGCCTTTAATTTCCGTGAGCCATGACTTGGGCCCATAGGGAATTTTTTTGAGTGTAAACATTACCCCCTGAATTTGAAATGCTTAAGTTATAAAACATTTTAAATTTATACGAATGCGTCCTCACTCCCATATGTTCTATCTCGACGGGAATCATCACGACTCCTTGGGTTTGTGGTGTGAGCTTTGAACTCCATTGAAGAGTTTCTCAAGATATCGTAGAATCACTTGAGGATGTTGGCGAGGTCACCTATGATCCTTGTCTCATGACTGATCTTGATCGTTGTTTAGCCCTTGGTCCTTGCCTCAGAAGTTCTCCATCGGATAAGGTGGTGGCTCTCAGTACTAACTAAGAAGTTTTTGTCATTCCAAGAAGGAGGTTTCCTTTTCTTGCCGTCAGATCCTACTCACGGGAGAGTTCAAGATTGAACATTTATGAGTTGTATGCTGACCCACGACCTCTTGATGGGTAGTGGTGAAAATAATTCGATTGGATGTCGGGCCAAAAGTATTTGTGTCATCGTACTAACCATTTCATCTTTGGCCATGCCTGATATGCACCACACACCCTTTCGTGCACTTCCCCCATCACTACCATCACCTCTTTGGTTACAACGCACCGTTATAGGGTTCCATCATAATTTTTTCCTTACGAGGTCAAGTCCCCCCACATGGTGTAATGACAGGCCTTGTTTCTAAAACTCCTATCTTTATTTGATGGATATTTCAAATATTTGATAAATGAGGTCCTCTAGTCGTTAGGTTAAACTTTTATATCCATGACTTCCAACTGCATCCTTTTCCAGTATTGAAGGTAGGAATCTTCTTCCTATCTTGATCATTTTTCTCGAATTGCCCCTCCCAGAACAATATCCTAGAGCCGACTTGGGCCATTTCATTGGTCGCCAAGTTTTCTTTTCTAGGTATGTGCTCGATGGTTGGGTCAACGAATTTTGAGGATAAGGTTGCCACAACAACATGATAGTTAGTTAAACAGAGAATCCTACATGTGTAAGTCCCCGTGACTTGGCTGATCACCAACTATGAATCTCCATAAATTTCAACCTATTGTGCTCCTAGTTCAATAACAATCTCAATCCCGATAATCAATCCTAAACGAGAACTAATGGAAAAAAGTCTCTGGATCAACCAAGAAAACCCCAGCGAAATATTGTTTCTAAGGTAGTATAGTTAACATACTAATCATCGAGATTGGCTATGCCTAGACGTCGATACCCGGATATTCCGCTAGGAAGTCAGTGATGGTCTGCCCCTTCATTTCCTTTTGTGGAGTGTATCAGAGGTTGAACTCGGATAGCGCCAGGGTCCTTTTACCAATTCTCCCCCTCAGGATGGGTCGTGGCAGCATGTACTTTAGTAAGTCAGTTTGGGCAATAATCTGAATGGTGCAGGGAAACAAGTAATGTCATAGCTTAACGGCCGTGAATTATAAAGCGAAGCATAACTTTTCTACTGCTGTGTATCTCCCTTCGACTTCTGTGAGGGTCCTACTTAGATAATATATGGCTTTCTCATTTTCTTCCTCGGTGTCCAGAGTTAACAAACTTTTGATGGTGCTCTGTAATGCTGATTTGTACATCTTCAGAGGCCTGCCCGCTTTGGGTGGCATTAGGACCAGCGGTTTAAAGAGATATTCTTTGAGTTTCTCGAAAGCGACCTGGTGCTTTTCTTCCCACTTGAATTTTTTTGTATCCTTAATTTTTACCAATGAGGAAAAAGCCTGAGTTTTCCCCGATAGGTTAGCTATGAACCTTTTAAGAAAATTGACATTCCAGAGCAAACTTTGAAGTTTTTTTTTGTCTTTTGGAGGGGGTGAATCCATGATCGCTTTGGATTTGTTCTTATCCACGTTTATTCTTCTTTGATTAACCAGAAATCCTAAGACGTTCCCCGCTCGAACCCCGAATGCACACTTCCTGGGGTTCATTTTTAATTTATGTTGCCTCATCTTCCTGAAAGCTTGCCGAAGATCGTATACGTGTTTTTCCTCGCCCTGGGACTTGACCACGACATCATCAATATAAACTTCCAAATTTTTCCCGATCATTTCATGGAAGATAGCATTCATTGCCCACTAATAGGTGGCACCAGCATTTTTCAACCCAAAGGGCATAAAGATGTATTCAAATGCCCCCAAATACCATGGGCACCTGAATGCGGTTTTTTATTGTGATCCTCCACGAGGAGGATCTGATTGTATCCTGAATTACCATCCATGAAGGATAGGAACTGATTTTGTGATGCCCCATCGATCAACATGTCGACCATGGGCATCAAATACTCATCTTTTGGGGTTACTTCGTTCAAATTGTGGTAATCCACACATATTCCGACTTGTTTGGTTTTTACCTTGATTACCAAAACTATATTGGATATCCACTCCGCATACTTGGCTATCCGTATGAACCCTGCTTTGAGGAGCCTATTAATCTTTTTTCTTTGACTTTGAGTTAAGTTTCTATCGACATCATCCTTCTAGGTTGACATACCAGTTTGTATCCCTCTTTGATAGGCAGCTGATGCTTCACGAGCTCTCTATCAAGTCCTGGCATCTCTGTGTAATGCCATGCAAAACAATCCCAAAATTCCTCGAGAAGAGAATGGCTATCATTTCCTTTTTCATACTCTTGTTTATTGCCTTATTGATATAGGTCGGTAGAGGGTCTTCTTCGATCCCCGGATTGATTTCTTCCAAGGGATCCTGCGTCTCATGTGGGGGTTTATCAACCTCCCAAGACCTGTACCTTATAACCTCTAGCAGGATGTCATCTTTTTCATCATCCTTTTTGATGTCGAGGGATAAATTATGCAATGTGGATGGTTGAATCTTATCCCTCGGTAGATCCGAATTGATCCTCGTCGAAAGTACCATACGGGAAATACTGCTAGCGTTCTTCTGTTCTGACCAATACATCTGAAATCTTTCATTTATAGACTGGATTACCTATTCTCGGTCTCTTTCCATGTTGATTTCACTATCCATTATGATGCCCCCATTCTGGGGGGAGACTGTTCGATTCCTCTTGGGTTAAGGACCCCTTGTTGGACCACCTTTGGGTTGTTACCTTATTTGGTCTGCCGTTCTTATGTTCTCCTGTCAATTTCATGGTTCCCATTCTTGGGTCATAGAAGTTGGCTTCTGCCATTGTGGGAGTAGCCATGAATGGCTTTGTAACTGCCTGGATGATTTCCCAAGACCCTCCCTTATAGGTGGTGTCATCGGGACTCCATATGGCGATTTGCTGATGTAATGAAGATGGGACACATATGGTTTAATGTATCCAGTCCCTTCCAAGCAAAACGTTGTATGCCGTGGTGTTATCCACTACAAAAAAATCTCAACATCATTTTCTTAGATTCCACCGTGATCACCAAGGGTAGAACCCCGTGAGTTTTAGTGTGAGTCCCACTAAAGTTTGACATCACGGCCGTAGTCGGTAAGCAATCTTCTAATGTCCTATTCAACTTTTTAACATCTTGACTGGTAGCTGGGCCCTAGGCACGAATCCACATACAAATGGACCTCAAGTCCGATTCATAAACCAACTGGGCCTCGTGCCCGATTTCGTAAATCAAATGGGTTTCGAACCCGAGTTTACCTTTTCAAATCCAAAACCATTTCATTAAACTATTTCCAAAACCATAAGAATGGAAAATCAGAGTAAAACAAGAAAACCTCGATTTACCTACAAGCACGTAAATCGCCTCGTAATGCGTGAAACCATATAATTCACAAACATCCAAATCAACATCGTAAAATCATATTCATAATCCATATAAAAACATTTATGCATGCATCATAGTTTAGAAATCAAGGTCCACTCACAGACCGCCCAAAGCCGCGTCTCGATACGCGTGCCATAATCATCTCCCGGGTCAATCACCATCACCGGGACTCCCAAACCTGTCCAAATTCATTTAGAGGGTTACTAATAGCCTCATTAACCTCTCATTGAAGTCCCATAATTTTTCCGATTTTCTAACTATTTTCAAAACCGAACCCAAACCTTCCGATGCCTCGAAACATATCGAGACGGTGTCCGATTGACACGAAACCAGTCCCAAAATGTTCGTTACATCGAATAGAAGATTTCACGTGTTGAACACTTCCCCAAATTACTGTTCCGCGTGAAGCCCAAGCGCAGGCACTATTCATCGTCATCTCCGATGGACTGGACCGGTTTTCTCTGGTTCTTGGACCGGTTCAGGGTCCATTTCATCTCCTTTTTATCCTAATATCATCCTAATCCTATTTGCTATCATTTAGACATTAAAACCCGAGCAAAAACCACCAAAACCGTGCCTTTCCGATCGACCATGGTGGCCGGATTTTCCCCCTCCGTTCACGGCCACTCCAGGCCATCCTAAGCCCTAAAACTAATCCTAAACTTCTCCCTAGGTCCCCAGAAATATTTCCCAATCCTTAGAATCGAATAAAAAACAATAAAACCGATTTTTGGATTTTGAATACTTACCCAAGGTTTTCGGGTTCCCCCCGCCATGTCCTCCGTCGTCTGTCACCGTCCAGCCCCTCATTCCTTCCCCTCATTCCCTCACGTTCACACACAAGCATGGAGGAGGATGAGCTAGGGTGATGGTGGTGGTGTTTGTGTGTTTGAAGAAAATGAAGAAATGAAGAAAATGGTGGTAATGGATGGTTTCGGGTTAGGAGGATAAAGAAGGAAGAAATGATATGTGATGAAGAAGATAATGAAATCTGATGAGAGAGGATTAAATGGATGGTTAGGATTTGAGAGATTAAATTAGATGAATGGCTAGGATTTAATGTTAGAAAGTTTAATTATAAAATAATTAATATAATAGTATTTAATTATGTAGATCCACAATTTAGGGGTTTGGACCAATGGTATGAGTGACACTTGTCACTCATCCATGGGACCCACCTAAAATATCTAGCCCAATCAGATTTTGCCAATTCATCACCGTCTCGAAGTGCGTTCATAGTGAAATCGAACTTCCGTGACCCATAATTTCCCCGTTCGAAGTCCGATTTCAGCATGCCACCTGTCTATGGATTCGTATCGTCCTGATCTACGTAACGGTCTTCGGTCCTCGGCCATCGGACCTCCGGGTCAAAAAGTCAACATTTGCCCCACTCTAACCATAATTACCAAAATGCCCTTAAACTTCCGAACGTCATAACTTCCTACTCGAACGTCGAAATTGAACGTCCCACCTGTCTATGAACTGGTGACGTCCTAAACTACGTCACGGTCATCGGTCAAAGTCCATTTGACCGCCCGAACGAAAAGTCAACATTTTACCCAAGCTTAGGTCAAAACGGTCATTTCACATCGTTCGTTCAATTCCGCCCAACTAATCACCGATTAACCTCACTAATCGTGATTAGTCACTAATCTAATTCTGGAATTTGGGACGGGTCGTTACAACCTTCCCTCCTTAATAAATTTCGTCCCCGAAATTCCAACCTACCTAATTCTAACTGTTCTTCCCTCCTTAATTAGTTTCGTTCTCGAAACTCCAACTATTCTGATTCCACATCCACCTTGTGGACAACAATTTTAATCTCACGCTCGTGTACACTAGTACACCCACTAGCTAGAACAATACTTGTTCGTACCCAGACGCACCACTAACGCTCACGTCGCAACGGCTACATTCGACCACGTCGAATGACAGTAATCGTACGTTCCGAATTGACACCACTTGTCAGTATCAGAGTAGCCCAAGTATCCTATGAGCTAACCACTTGTCAATCTACCATCTCGTTGACACAAACAATTAGACAGTTCCTTACTCAATCACCAATCTATCCTGCTATCTACTCCCACAGGGAGTCACCAAAACACACTCAATGATCCACGCTGACACCCCCGACAACCTGCCACCACTTGACAGTTGTTAATCAAAAACTAACACTATACACACTCGTGGTTACACTAACCACCAATTTTACTCAACCTGAGTATGCATCTATCAACACCTCACTCGACCGGTTTGTGACTAGATCCATCTGAAATACCATGACGCAACGCACAGTATCCAATGTCTAGTTCACGACCTCAACTAATCCGATGGTATCGGAACCAATCCGACTACCAACATGCTCACCACCATACCATTGGTATAACCTATATACCATCACCAGGCACGACAAGTCTGCCCGGTATCGTACCTCGAACAACGTACAAGGTACATACAACTACCCATCAATCAGCCTACAACCACCTAGGTTGTAGCCAATCACGTTTCAATAATGGAGTCCATCTATCTAATCCAGCATTAGACAAAACAAAGCTCCAACTCAAACATCCATTTCCAAATCCGAATCCGTAATTTCGTAAGAAATCCCGAATTCAAACCCAGAAATCATATCCATATCCAAGTCCAAATTGGAATCCGAAATCATCATTCCGTAAGCTAGCATTTGGAATAACCATTCCGAACCCAAATCCATAAAAAGAAATCCACTGTCAAGCTCTAGAATCAAATCCTGAATCATCACCTAGAATCCGATTCCAAAACCCAAATCCAAAAATCCACTTTCAGGTTCCAAAATCAAATCCTGAATCGTCATCCAGAAATCTGATTCCAAAACCCAAAATTTTGTTCTCGTCTACCGAGACGCACCATATTCGAACCTATCGGATATCAGTTCAAACGATTTACCACAATAAGTTCGATTGACTTCATAGGGAAGCCAATCCCAACATCAACACATCTAGGTTGACCATATCCGACCACGTCGGAAAACTACTCACCGGAGTAATATACCATATGTGATTTACCTCGAAAAGAAGTTCAGTCCCAACATCCTCAACTCAAACAATTAAAGTAAGAGTGATAAACTCTCCACCTGTCTGGATCATCAAGATCACGATCCAGATCCATCTCTACGTCATTCGACCATGAACGTCACGATCAAGAATCATCACGACGCCCAAAATCCTCAACCATTTTCCACATCTAAACAGATCATTCAACGACGAGCCATGACGAGACTGTGGGTTCTCACTGATTACCTCGTATCGATCCTTGTCATTCCACCGAGGAAAAACCAAGGATGATCGAATACAATGACATCAAAACCCATCCTACGTGAATGCAAACAAAACTCGATGCACTCACCACGTCATGTAACCTGACATCGTCTGCCACCAAGCAGAAAATGAGAAATCTCAGTCATCTAACTTCGATATACTCACTCCACCTGATGACCCAAGACAAACCACGGGTCCACCAACCAATACACGATCGATGTACTAGTGGCAACCAGCAACATCTATAACATCTACGTCATTTACCACATCAATCATGGTAGAATCCGAGAAGTCACCCCAAAATGACTTCGAAATACTCATTACCGATGCGAAAAAACCGAATTACTCGTGTCACCTCAATTACAACCTTTCGCGATTCCGAAGTTCCAAACAACATACTTGGACATCAACCACGTGTCCCCTAACCAATTTAACTCTATCTGAGATCCACTCTGGGACCATAGATACCGAACATATGCCCATCACGATGGATGTCACATCCCGATCGGTAACTCATCTTCATCACGATCACCGGCACCAGCACCAGCACTAGTACCAGTACCAACTCACTATCATCAACACTAGTATCAATATCAGCATCGGCACACCATGTTCAAAACTGACAACCCTGGATCTCCGCTCATACCGAGCGACGACCCCGTACCACTGCTCGAATAGGAGAAACCCTGTCTCCCTCGTACCCAACAACTCTAGGTACAGTCACCCTGATAACTCATATGAGAAAAGGAAACGTCCCGTGAACGTCCCCGATTCCCAACAACCGTAACTACGACCACTCTCGGTAGTAGCGCCTTCCACAGACTCGTGCAGACCAAACTACCAGACATCACGATCTAGACTCCGCATCCGACGGAATCAACCGCTCGTACCAACTACTATGTATCCCCACTCAGGGATTCCATCGACAAGTACCAACCCTGATAACTTGTCCAACTAATCACTAACCAGTCGTAACTCGACTCAACCGATGTCGTCTACCAGGTCATCCATGACCTTAGTTGCACCAGCTATCCATCACAATTATGGTAGTACGACGACTAACTAGGTCTAACCGTTCAACATAACCTTGACTGTAGAGTGCAGTCCCATCACTAAGCTGACATGACTAGACTAACTAACGGCCTCAAATCTGAATAGTCATCAAAGTCAAACCACTCGTCAACTCACATCTCCGAACCATATAACCCAATGTAGGGTTCCACAATCACACCTAGGGTCTCCCTGAACCCAACTGCAAGCTACCAACTGCAGTACAATCCATTTAACTCACCAATATCCGATCATCGGAGGATCACGGCACCGAACTGCCGTCAAACTGATCCTACGACATCATGAAAGACGATCCCAACTATTAGGTTGATAACGAACTGTAGCCCAATGAGATATCACATCCTCGACCTGCGTAGTACTCAAAGAGCTCCGCGGTTGCTCGAATAGAGACAACCTGCTCTGATATGAGCTAACTGGGCTCCGATAAGCCAGCCTCGCTCTGATACCACGTGTCAGGAACCGTCCGCAATCCCCCAGGGATTAACGAGGAGCGCCCATGATCTCGTCTGACACAAAGTGTCAGACAAGGGAAATTTCCGACCTTTGCCCTCCCGGGCTATCAGAGTACTCCAGGATCCGAAGGAGGTATGTGATATCTCGGTCTTTGCTACAGTTCACATCATATCCAACCTGAAGGGTATTAAAAACAGAAAGACTGTGAGTGGACAAAAATAAAGAGTTTATAAAACATATTTCATAAAAGACCTTTATACCCTTCACTAAAAAGCATTAGTTAAACCATTTATCCAAACACATATGTTTAAACAACCATAATTAGGGTCACAGCCCCAAGTTCCGTAAATACAAGTCACACGGGCTCCTGCCCAAAACCATTTTCAGAAAACCATAGCATCATAAACATATGTGGGAACTCAGCCCAAATCCATTTATCATAAAACACAATTTCCCAACCAATTGAAATCATGTTTATCCATTATATTTCATATCTAAGAACATGTCACGGTAAAATAAAGCTACGCGCGTGCTAACCAGGGTCTCAAACCCAAGTCTCTCCAGGGTCCACCCAGGTGAATGTCCGTAGATCAATGACCCTCCCAGGAGGTAACGAACCATGCTCATCCTGAGAGTAAGAAACCCAACTAGGGGGCGACTCCGCTCAGTCAGTGCTCCATGACTACTCCGGGGTCCACCCAGGCCAACGACACTCCCCTGAGGAGACAATCATATATAAAGGATGGCATATGAAAAACCATGGCATATGAAAAACCGTTTGAAATCATTTTTTAAACCATTCAAGGATTCATGCACGACCCCCACAAGCCGTCATGAACCATAAAATCCTTTCCAAGGGTTCATGCCGGTTCCCATAAACCGTCATGACCCGTAAATCCATTTCAAGGGTTCATTTCGGTTCCCATAAACCGTCATAAACCATAAAAACCATTTGTAACACATAGCTGGGCCCTAGGCCCGAATCCACATACAAACTGGACCTCAAGTCCGATTCATAAACCAACTGGGCCTCGTGCCCGATTTTGTAAATCAAAAGGGTTTCGAACCCGAGTTTACCTTTTCAAATCCAAAACCATTTCATTAAACTATTTCCAAAACCATAAGAATGGAAAATCAGAGTAAAACCAGAAAACCTCGATTTACCTGCAAGCACGTAAATCACCTCGTAATGCGTGAAACCATATAATTCACAAACATCCAAATCAACATCGTAAAATCATATTCATAATCCATATAAAACATTTATGCATGCATCACAGTTTAGAAATCAAGGTCCACTCACAGACCGTCCAAATTCGCGTCTCAATACGCGTGCCATAATCATCTCCCGGGTAAATCACCGTCACCGTGACTGCCAAACCTGTCCAAATTCATTTAGAGGGTTACTAATAGCCTCATTAACCTCTCATTGAAGTCCCATAATTTTCCTGATTTTCTAACTATTTTTAAAACCGAACCTAAACCTTCGGATGCCCCGAAACATATCGAGACGTGTCCGATTGACACGAAACCAGTCCCAAAATGTTCGTTACATCGAATAGAAGATTTCACGTGTTGAACACTTCCCCAAATTACTGTTCATACGCCCTCACGCGCCCTAGAAAGTCACCTGCGCGTGAAGCCCAAGCACGGGCACTATTCATCGTCTTCTCCGATGGACTGAACCGGTTTTCTCTGGTTCTTGGACCGGTTCAAGGTCCATTTTAGGTCCATTTCATCTCCTTTTTATCCTAATATCATCCTAATCCTATTTGCTATCATTTCGACATTAAAACCCGAGCAAAAACCACCAAAACTGTGCCTTTCCGATCGGCCATGGTGGGCGGATTTCCCCCCTCCGTTCACGGCCACTCCAGGCCATCCTAAGCCCTAAAACTAATCCTAAACTTCTCCCTAGGTCCCCAGAAATATTTCTCAATCCTTAGAATCGAATAAAAATCAATAAACCCGATTTTTGGATTTTGAATACTTACCCAAGGTTTTCGGGTTCCCCCCGCCATGTCCTCCGTCGTCTGCCACCGTCTAGCCCCTCATTCCTTCCTCTCATTCCCTCACGTTCAAATACAATCATGGAGGAGGATGAGCTAGGGTGATGGTGGTGGTGTTTGTGTGTTTGAAGAAAATGAAGGATTGAAGAAAATGAAGGAATGAAGAAAATGAAGGAATGAAGAAAATGGTGGTAATGGATGGTTTCGGGTTAGGAGGATGAAGAAGGAAGAAATGAAATGTGATGAAGAAGATAATGAAATCTGATGAGAGAGGATTAAATGGATGGTTAGGATTTGAGAGATTAAATTAGATGAATGGCTAGGATTTAATGTTAGAAAGTTTAATTATAAAATAATTAATATAATAGTATTTAATTATGTAGATCCACAATTTAGGGGTTTGGACCAATGGGATGAGTGACACTTGTCACTCATCCATGGGACCCACCTAAAATATCTAGCCCAATCAGATTTTGCCAATTCATCACCGTCTCGATGTACATGCATAGTGAAATCGAACTTCCGTGACCTATAACTTCCCCATTCGAAGTTCGATTTCAGCTTGCCGCCTGTCTATGGATTCGTATCGTCCAGATCTATGTAACGGTCTTCGGTCCTCGGCCATCAGACCTCCCGGTCAAAAAGTCAACATTTGCCCCTCTTTGACCATAATTACCAAAACGCCCTTAAACTTCCGAACGTCATAACTTCCTACTCGAACGTCGGAATTGAACGTGCCACCTGCTTATGAACACGTGACGTCCTAAACTACGTCACGATCATCGGTCAAAGTCCATTTGACCTCCGAAACGAAAAGTCAACGTTTTACCCAAGCTAGGGGTAAAACGGTCATTTCACATCCTTCGTCCGATTCCGCCTAACTAATCACCGATTAACCTCACTAATCGTGATTAGTCACTAATCTAATCCTAGAATTTGGGACGGGTCGTTACAGGATTAGTATCTACACCCATCGGAGCCTTCGGGATAGGTGCCAACACAATATTTCCTTGATTAATCAACCTTTGGATGATATCACGGAACTGCACACAATTGGTCATGCCATGGTGCAGTGATACATGCCATTTGCATAATGGTTTATTCTTGAGGTCTTCTGGCTTAGGTGTCACTTACTTGGGATCCGATTTGATCACCTTCGCCCTGACTAGCTCATTGTAGATCTCCCCAGCCTTGGTGAGGTCAAACGAATAAGATCCAAATGTTGGTGTTTGTTTGTGAACAAGCTGCCACTTAGCATAACTAGATTTTGTTCTCAGATAGGTTTGGTCAATGACTTGAGGGTCATCGAGCCGTTCCCTGGGACCTAAATTTCAGTTGTGGATACATCCAATTATTGTTCTTCCTCTGAGGTCTTCAGCTCCTCTTCATCCGCCTGATGCTCTAGTTGGTGCACTGAGATTTTATTTTTATAGAAAAAAGAAGAGGGGGGGATGGGGGGGGGGGGGGGGGGGGGGAGGTGGTCATGGAGTTGTGCCTCTACTATTATTTTTCTTCCAACAAGTTTTCAAACTAGGTTGCTGATACTACAACTTCCTAGAGATCGGAAAAGATAGCATCGTAAAATTTCTTTCTAAGTGAGAACCTCAGAGCCCGTTTGGTGATAGCTACCATTTGGGCGTTATTGATAGGAAACTTGCATTTTAATTTCATTCTTTTAACCCTAGCAACGAAGTCCTCTTTCGTTTCATGCTCTCCCTACTTGAGGGCTATCAGATCACTGATAGTAATCTCGGACTCGATTCTAATTCCTCGTGAAACTTACCCTCCATCTACCCCCAAGTATGGATGGATGCTTCTGGTAATGAGGTATACCAAGAAAAAGCGTCTCCAGACAGCAAGTTGTTGAACAATCGTAACTTTAGATAGGGGTTATCTTTAACAGCTACACTCTGAGAGGAAAATCTCCCAATATGTTTTATAGACGAAGTAACGCTCTCTCTGTTGAAGAGTGTGAAGGCTAGTGGCTTGAAGTTTCTAGGAAAAGGATTGTCCTGATCTATATAAATCGGTTAAGGCTTTCTGTAGATCGGGACATTGATTCTTCGAGTGTGTGCTAGTTAACCGATTATCAAACATCTTAGCTTATACATTTCATTCATGAGAGTCTGATGTTTGATGGCTCGAGATGGTCTTCCATCGTTAGGGGATTCTTCATCCTACCATGCCTTATCGGGATCCAATCTTCTCCAACTATTCAGGATGTTCTTGGGTCTTGGTGGGATTGGGGGTTTATTCTCCCCTCGACCATTGGATGGCTGGTTTTTGGAGAAGAAGCCTGAATCCAATATTAGAGCATCCTGTCGAGCATTACTTGCTTCGAGGATCTCAAAACCCGTTTTCCACGGGAAAGGCGGTGTCTGTAACAAGGGTTCCTAGACAGGCGGTCCCGATTCTGAGATTTTTCCTTTATCTGGTTTTGGGACTTTTGAAACATTGTTCTTTTTTCTGCAAAGCCGTACTCTAGCTAGACAAATTCTGAGCCAAGCGATTCAAGGCTCAGATTTACAAACCGATAGGGGCCAAGGCGTCTTTAAAAAGCTGGCTGATCTCCTCTTTGAGAATGTCTTATCCAATAATATCTTCCACGACTCCGTCTAGTCGTGGCTCCATAATAGGTTGCATGAGAGGCAATTCAGGTTTCGTTTCCTATGGGGAATAACGTACGAACCTCCCTTTAGAGTCTCGACGTCACTAGGTAATCCTGTGTTTGGGCATTCATTAAAAAAGTCCCATTGGGCGTGCCAGATTATGTTCGTACCCAAAATATTTTTCTGGTAATATGACCCGAGTGTCCCGATGCAACCTTTGTTTGGCCTCCGCATGGAACCTTGTTTGCGGAAGAGAGGGAGGCTGACCACTCGTGGAGATATCTTTTTTCGTGGTTGGTGTCGTATAGAGATGCTGGATGGGCTGAGAGTAGCGGGCCTTGATGCTTTGGTCAATCCCTGAATGGGTAGACCATGAAGCGAACAGGCTTTCTCAGTCCAAGTGTAAGCGTACCACTAGTAGAAGAGATTGCTACAAGACAGTATAGGCTGGTTCCATTTTCGGCCCAATAACCTTTCTTTCATTCAAAGCGATCGTGGAGCAAGCAGACAAGAATTCTATTTCTCTATTATTTCCTATGCCTTTTCAAGAACTTAACATTCTTTTCCAGCTTTGCCCAAATCAATTAGTTTTATTTCACCATGATATTCTGATTGGAGACATTGTCATTTCAGTTTGTTAAGGTGGTTAGTGGTCATTGGTTCTCTTGAGTCGAAATCAAAGTAGTCAGACTAATGCACAAAGATGGTACCCCGACTTATGAAGTCAGAAACCACGTTTTGATGGTAGGTCCCAAAACTTATTTTCCTGCTTAAGACAATCTGATTTACGTATTGAAATGAATATGAAAGTACAAATACATAAATGAAAAAGTACTTGAATTTAAACGAACTAAAATTACAAGTACGAGGAAGTAAATTATTCTCATCGTGCTTCAAACTCGTAACAAGTTAAGAAGTCCAGGAATTATCAACTGAAAAGAATATCAGTTGAAAATCATGCCATGAGATGGCAAAGTACTCAAATGTGATGGCAAGACGTCGAAGTGGAGGTTTGAGTTCCTTAGTGATCGGCCATGAACTAGCAATCGGGATGACTTTCCGTGGGACGATAGTCGAGATGGTTTTCCGAGGGATGGTAATTGAACACTTTCCGTGAACCAACAGTCGGGATGACTTTCTATGAACTGATAGCTGATAATATCAACCCTTATGACACGTATTGGTCATGAAGAATATTGATCTCCTGCGAGCTTCCCCCGAAAGTCCAAGAACTGGTCATTCGGGACGAAGGCAACCTTTATGACACTAGATAGTCAGAAAGAAGGTTTATACATGAAATGAAGCTTAACCATTATGGCAATGCTACTAGAGTTCTTAGAAAGACAGTTAGGCAGTTGCATAAATGCTTGGAAGGGGTAAGAAGAGAAGCTCTATCTTGATTTCCTAGGTCGAAAGAAGTAGTTTTTTCAACAAGGGCCAGTTGTTTTTAAACCATGAAACCTTGGTTAAAGGTGTTCATAGGTTCAGAAATTGATGGAGATCAATTTGCTGAGTTTTGATTGGTTGATCTTGTTATCCTTTGAGAAGCCAAGTTGTTCTCTATTTATAGGTGGTCGAGGGACTTTTTCAACTTGCTGGATCGAGACTCATGTAGGACCTACTTTCTCGTTTTCTATTGGGATACTTCCGCCTTTGCCTCTGTCTTCTCCATATTTTGTCAACGCCGCCGAAGTCTTTCTTGCTTTCCACACTTGAATTTCTCAGTTTTGGGCCGAGGTTCGTTCTCTAGATCTTTAATTTCAGTGAGCCATGACTTTGGCCCATAGGGGATTTTTTTTGGGTGTAAACAGGAGTAGAATCTCTCATTATATATTATATTTTATTTTCCTACACTTTCGGTTTAAGATTTTTCAACAATTTAACATTTAGAAATCATTTGCAACATTTTTCATTTTTATGTTCAACTGAGTCTTTGGTTTCTGCTAAAAAATATATTGATTAAATTCGGTTACCAACATCTAATGAATATTTCACTTCTGGTACCAAAGGAATCGAACAACAGTAAACAAAAAAAAAATGAAAATCGTGAAGCAGTTGTTCGGTTGTTGATTTCTAATTCGGTGGCCAAAGGGCATATATGTTATTAATGATTGCCCAGTCTGTCCGTCTTTATTAGTTGGAAGCTTATCTCTGCTCATGCTGAAACTCAATTTCTAATTATACCTTCATAATGCCTATGAATCTATGATGGTGGTTTCTTTCACATTTAATCTTAATAGTTGGCGTCTTTTAAGTTGAGCAAATAGTGCTTTGCTAGTTGCCCTTTTAAATTCGATGCATCAGCAATCCAATCTCGTTTGTCCGCAGGTTTTATTTTAAAAGAGTTAGAAGGCATATTTGTCTTGTGGGAGGGAAAAGAAAAGAAAGGAAAGAATTTAGTAATTAAATCGGTATGCAATGGTGATGTAGTGGATGCATCCGTACGTATAATGAATTTAGCATTATGGTGTAGATTTAGCATTATGGTGACGAATTCATCATCAGATATATATATGTCAACTGAAATCATTATAGGTTCAGTATGTACTATGTAAGAAGAGGAGAGAGGACGAGAGAGAGAAAATGAAGTGTTTGGGTCATTTCAAAAGCAGAGGACAATAACACTTATGCTTTTCTCTTAGTTCTACAACCATCATATCTCCTTTCATACCAAGTCAGTCATATCTTTCAATCCTGGCCCTCCATTTAATCCTAAAACCATCACCCAATTTGGTGGGGACTCATTTCTTCCACTATAAATACACACCAAATATCTCATGCCATTTCATGCCTAGCTGCTATTGTAGCTGCCCTAACAAAAACCCTCAAACCCTCTTTCATTCATACATACCTTGCCTCCTAAGAAACCTCCGGAAATCGGTGAATCCATCCAAAGATGGGAAAGCCCTCCTCACTTTTCTCCCTGTGCAACATGTTCAAGGCCTGCTTTTCGGGTGGAAACCGGGATGATACCTACTCCGACGACGGCGGTGCTTACGTTAGAAGAAGAATATGTCCAAGCGATGAAGACAGAAGAGGATGGACTGCTGAGCCTGGGATCGACCGCAAAGCCACTGCTTTCATTAACAGATTCTATGCAAGCCACGTTTCCGACCCGGAATCCCAAACTTTCACAGTTTAAATTGTCAATTAATGTCTTAATTAATTATTATTAATTGATAATTAAGGTAGAAGTATATTATGTAATTTTTTGTCATGCTTCCTTTCGTCCTCCCCTTCAATTCTCTTCCCCACGTCTTGTAATTTCTTGGAAGTGTGCGTATAATCTGTCTGTTCGTTACAATAATGCAGATAATAAAAATGTTAAACTTAGTTTACTTCATTTTTTCTCCCTAACATTTAAAGATCACAGTTCAAAAATATTTATATATTCTACTCTAAGTCTCTAACTGGTTGGATTATGCGGAGTACGTTTCATAACGTGCTGGTTATAATCAAGTTATTTCCAATTCCATAAAAATAGTCACACGCAACAGATTTTCATGGCTGCGGCCGGCTTCATTATTAATATATGGCCAGCAATTACAGAGACACAAATCAAGCAATTAACAGTCGAACCATGTTAATTTGGCTAGTTCCAGCTGCAACAAAATCAAAAGCCAAAATCGTACCAAATTAAAGTCAGGACCAGAAATTTTTGTACCATGCACATAGTGTACCTGCAGAGAATAAATTCTGGCATCCCATATATATATATATATATATATGATCAAGAAAGCAATTAATGCTGGAATTTTGTTGCATCTTGCTTTAATTAAGCTTTGTCGGCTTAATTATTTGCATATTATTAGAGTGTTGCTGCTAGATATATATACCCTCATTCAATTAATACCGTCAATTTTACAGATGCGTATTCAAGTACTAATAATAAAATCTCGACGTATACAATAAATCATACGTACATATTACTCATAATGATCAATTGGAGTAAAGAATGGATCAAATTTGTTTATTTAATGTGATAATCGCGCGCGCTGTGGCCGATTATGATTTGAAGCATCCACAAAATTAAGTGCTATACATATAGTTGCCAATTTCCAATTCAGGGGGAATAATATAACAGTGGCTTAGGTGTTTGGTTTCAGAGAATGCAATGGCAATAGGAACCGAATGCCTTATGGTGTTATGGTGTACAACTCATGCCTATAGACTATAGAGCAATGCAAGCACCATGAAAATTGAAAAGTAGCCCTAACTTGATGTAAGACAATATAAAATTGTTTGTTGGGAAGAAGCATTGTTGAAGAAGCCAAGCCATTTGAAATTTTTACTTGCTCTTTAAGGATTCTAACTAGCCTTGTGACTTCTCTCTCTTTCCATTAAAAGACTAAAAGTAACTCACTGTCTCTCAGTTGGCTGTGTTTCTTTTTCACAGCTACACCTACATGGAAGGACAACCATGAAATTAATATGCATATACACACCAACTCTCCCTTTTGATGATTCTTTCTAACCATGTGCATCTTTAAAGACAGGGATATGGTCTTCAACCCCTATATATATATATATATATATATAAGAATGCCCAAGAACTAGCTGGTTATAAGTTCCACATAATATGAACCAACCATTTGAATTACTCCAAATAATATTAAAGAACATTCCTACAAAAAGTCATCTCAATTGGAATTTATTTAGTCATTTTCTTATAAGTAAGAATATTTATTGTAGTATATAGCGAACTAAGTAAGAATATTTATTGTAGTATATAGCGAACTATATTCATCTAGCTATGTTTGTGACTATAATGTTAGATAGACAAACGATTGCGAGTTTGGATGAAATTTTGTGGGGATAATTTTTAAAGGAGAAACTACAAATTCTAGCTATGTTTGTGACTACAATGTTAGACAAACGATTGCGAGTTTGGATGAAACTTTGTGGGGATAATTTTTAAAGGAGAAACTACAAATTTTATGGTTAGATTGTAATATTACTTGGTATATATATATATATATATATATATATTCACCTTTCTATTTTACTATGCGCGCACTAGTTTTAAAATAGTGTTCATTTGGTGAGTAGGATTATATTTGATTTCATAACTCACCAAATTCAATATATTTTTTAAAGTAATAATGGAAATATTTTAATTGTATGTAGATTAATATGGAAAGTAAATATAGATGAAAACTTATCAATATAGCCCCTGAAAATAGTAAAATTAGAAAAGCTGAGTTTACCTTTACGTCTAATCTTATGTAACCCGCTTACAATGAAACCACATCCTTTTTTACATTCAAAATATTTATTGAATTTGTAGAGTTATCTTCCTCATCAAACATGAGTTCTATATAATCCATTTTGACTTTTTACTAAAGATGGTTCTCGAATATTAATTTTATCTTAAAATGGACCATGTACTCGATTTTTTTTTCCAAGATGCCCCCTAAACTCCTTTTCTTTTCAAGGTGCCATCTCCATCTAATATGTTAACTTACTGACAAATATAAGGGCCATATCGTCACTTTGGAAAAGTAAAGCAGAGTAATATGGTGCAGGCCGATTAGAGTTTTGCTCTTATTTTGTTATTCACAAGCCTACGGTTTCTTGTCCTCATGCAACAATTCACCTCTCGAATCATCCCACCACCGATCTTCCCCTTCTTCACCTTCTTTTTTACCTCGCCTTCCATCAAAAATCCTCATTCTTTCTATTAGTCTGTAATTTGCTCCACCAACCCCAATTTCATAGCCCCTAGCTCGAACCGCCCAATTTCGGGTTAGCTTCGAGTTGACATCCTCGTGGGTCTCCCCTTCATCCAAAACTTCATAGGCAAGACCATCGTCGTCAGGTATGGCGGCACCCCCATGAAATCTAAGACATTCTAGGCCTTCGTTGTCAATGACCTTGTTGTCCTCTCGTGCATCAGTCTATGCCTCATCCCTGTCCACGGTGGTGGTCCCAATATCAACTTCTAGCACAAGCGCCTCATCAACATCCAAGTCAGCTCCGAGACATTTTTGGAAGTGAAAGGGGAGCAAAGTGTAACAACTCAGATCAGAAATTAGGGTTATTTTCAGGAATTTATGTAAAAACAGACGATTTTACCCTTGGCTTCGGAGGGGTCCGCTAGTAAACTTTTTCTTGGAAATAGTTTTGAACGTTTTTCTTTGATCGTTGCGTAGGTCTCGAGCTCACAAGTTCGTTGACATGTGGCATGCGGGAATCAAAGTTTGTGAACGGGAGTTACGTGTATGAAATTATTGAGACGTAATAGTAATTTTGAAAAAGTCAAGGGGTATAAATTTGCTGTGTTTTCTCTCTCTTCATGCGATTGGGCAGTCGGAACCGCACACACCTTTCGTGGTTGACCCATTTTGGGGTCGAGTTTGGAGAATCTGAGCCGAAAGATGGGTTCCTCACGTGGTTCCTTCAAGACCGTTTTTCAGCCGTTCCATGCATGTGAGGAGTAGATGATGATCCATGTATGGATTATGAAAATGGTTGAGTTTTGCCATCATGATGACGTCACTAGGGCTAATGTCAGTTGCCACGTTAATGCCACGTGGCAGGGAATGTCAGAGGTATCAGGGACACATGACACCAGGGACACATGGCACCAGTCGTATGGATGTCAATCCAATCCTACCATCAGTTCAACTAGGATTCCTCGAACCCGGCTGCTCCTAGCAGCATATCCATCTAACTCAACAAGATCCGACTATTTAATCATCACAACACCAAACTATCGTCAAAACTGATCCTAGAACATCGTGAAAGACGATCCCAACTAACCGTCTCACGATCAAAACTCCAAAGTATTGTTATGTTCATCCCTCCACAGGGTCCTACACTGCCAACCATGACAGAACTATGGCAACCCTGGCATCGAATGCCAAACCAAAACGATCCACGATTCAATCCTATTAACTATCGTATCGGCATCCTAACTATCAGGTTGATAACGAACTGCAGCCTATTGAGACATCACATCCTCGACCTGCGCATCACTCCAAGAGCTACACAGTTGCTCGAATAGAGTCAACCTCGCTCTTATACAACTTGTCAGGACCTGTCCCAATCCCCCCGGGATTAACGAGGGACGCTACTGATCCTGTCTAACACGGAGTGTCAGACTAGGGAAAATTTGAACCTTTAGCCCGACGAGCTTCCAGAGTACGCCAGGATCCAGATGAGGTATGTGATGTCTCGGTCTCTGCTACAGTCCATATCAGTAATCAACCTGAAGGGCATTGAAAACCAGAAAGACTGTGAGTGGACGAAAATTAATAAGTTCATAAAAACACATTTTATAAAAAAAAAACCTTTATGCCTTTCACTAAAATGCATGCATGCATAGGAAAACCATTTATCAAACCACATATGTTTCAATAACTGAATCCATACGGGCCCCCGCCCAAAACCATTTACACAAATCCATAACATGCATAAACATATGTGGGAACACATGCCAAATCCATTTATTATCCATAAAACACAATTTCGCAAAACCAAGAAATCATGTTTATCAATATATATCATATAACCAATCCTGTCACAGTGCCTAGAGCTACGCGCGTACTACCCGGGGTCTCAAAGCCCAAGTCTCCCCAGGGTCCACCAAGGTCAATGTCCGTAGATCAATGACCCTCCCTGCGAGTTATATTCCATAGCCTTTCTAAGAGTAAGGAACCCAACGGGGGCGACTCCACTCAGTCAATGCTCCGTGACTACTGTAACGACCCGTCCCAGAAATTACAGTTTAGATAGTGATTAAGATGAGCTTCGTGCGTGTACTCGGTGACTAGTGGGTAAATGACGATTTTACCCCTAGTTTGGGCAAAAAGTTGACTTTTGGTTCGGAGCGTCAAATGGACTTTGACCGGTGACCAGGACGTAGTTTAGGACGTCACGAATCCATAGGCAGGTGGCACGCCCGATTCCGACATCCGAGGAGGAAGTTATGATGTTCAGAAGGTTGGGGGCATAACCGTAATTTGGGTAAAATAGGGGGACAAGTTGACTTTTTGTACGAACGGGTTTTGGTATGTTTACCTAGGACCGTTAGATAGATCTCATCGTACTGAGTTCGATGACAGGCGGCACGTGTTCATCGGACTTACGAGGTGTGAGTTACAGGTCTAAAACGGTGAGGGTAAAATCATAATTTTGACTTAAAATGAGGGGTATTTTGGTCTTTTGGCTGTCTGGGGATTTGTGCACAGAGAGGGACAGATGGATGGCTGGGATTGAGCCATTTGTGAGAGAATTGAGAGGATTGGTGACATGTGGCAAGTGTGTAGTGGGTTCTACACAATTGTGCACGGGTCCAATAATTTGGGACATTTGTGTTCTTCAAACCAGAGTGAAACAGAGAGGGAGATAGGGGAAAATTGATGGTGGCTGAGAGTGTTAGTGAGGTTGTGGGTGTGTGAGAGTGATCAGAGGGTGGAAGAGTGAACTGGTGAGCGGTTGGGGGAGTGAAATCGTGCAAGAATACGGTGGTCGGGGCAGTCGGTTTTCAAAGAAAAACAGGGAGGAAGCAGGGAGGTTGTGAGAAATCGTGGCGGTGATGGCCGTGTACGGTGCAATTGGGCTCTTGGTGGTGTCGTGAGGGGTGAAAGGAGTCGACCAGCCCCAGCGGAGCTTGCGACGGCGACAGAAGGACAGGTAATCCCTCATCCCTATATCTTTGCTCTGTTTTGCCGCCAAGTTTCAAAGTGAAAGTTGTGAGTTTAGGGGTTGAATCGAAGAGTTTAGGAAGGTCTAGGGGACTCAGTTGAGGCCTAGGAGTCTTCTGGTTGTGCTGCCGTGACGGGAGGTGCACGGTGGAGGTTGGAGCCACGGAGAGTACTCTGTGTGCTCTGTTTTGCCATCGATGCTCGAACTGGAAGTCGTGAAGTTTGGGGTAGAGACGACGGTTATGGTGAGTGGTGTGAAGTTTAGAGAGGTCCTAGGAAGCGTTTGGGATAGCCACCGTGACGGGGGAAGACCTGGGTGGTCGGAGAAGGAAACAGAGCCGTGTACGGGTTTTCTTTCGAGCTTCAGTCGACGAGTTGTGGGTCAAGTCGAGGTCTGTGGAGTTGGGGAAAAGATAGCCTAGGTCTGGACGATGAGAATGGTGAAGAAAGGGAGGAAAAGGATGGTCGGACGGCAAAGAACCACTCTCGCCGGTTCAGGTTGCAGAACTGGTGCGAACCGGGTCGACGTGAGGTTGAAGGTGCACTGTAGCAGGCGCGTGAGGGCCACGCGCAACCACTTTGGGCGGAGCGTGGGGGCGCGTGCGGCGGTTCTGGGGAAAATGGTCAACATGGTTTTTGGTCTAGGAGTTGTGTTGAGTCCATTGGAATTGGTTTCGGGTTAATCGGACGTCGAATCGAAGTAGGTTCGCGAGGGTGAAGGTTTAGGGTTCCGATTAGTTACGTTTAGGACCCGGGGATTTTTGAGGGAATTAGGGTGGATCCTTGTGGATGTGTTAGTAACGTACTTTGGCGGTTGTTGACAGGACCGGGATTTCCCGAGGAAGCTGAGGAACGTGCAGGACGTTCGGGATGCAATTGAGGGCTCGGTACTGTGAGTGGACCCTTTCCTTAAACTCGAACATGCATAACTGCTTTTCTAAATTGTTTTATATATGTGATTACATGAATGTTGGATTTATGATGCGGTTTTATATACTTGCACGGTTTTCGAGGAAGTAAAGTAATTGGCATGTTTTACGAGAAATGTTGATTTCGGGAAAATAAAGCTATGAATTTGGGGTTTTCAAATGATAACTGATTTCTAATGATGATAACGGGATTTTGAAACGTAATTTTGATAATTGAGGTTTTCGGTTTTGAAATCGGATCTCGAGAATCGAGAGTCGGTTTTGAGATTGAAAAGTGGATTCCGGATTTGGGTTCGGAATAACGGTTCGGGATGCTGGAAGGGCATCGGACCGGTGATTTCGGATTCGGGTTTGGATGTGCATTCGGAAATGGTTTTCAAATGGTTTTGGATTGGTTTTGCTGGATCTGGTTATTGGGTTTAAAGACCCGGATATTGTGATTGACGGGGGACGGGCCCGGATTGGGTTTAAAGACCCGGATTGAGTTTAAAGACTCGGGAGTTTAAAGACTCTGATATATATTGATATTTCCCCCGTAGGCCTGTTGAGTTTAAAGACTCGGGAGTTTAAAGACTCGGATATTATTGAGGCCTGGATTGAGTTTAAAGACTCGGGAGTTTAAAGACTCGGATAGGTCCAGCAGGTTTGATCGGAAAATGATGCTTTACGCTATGGTGTTATGATGCTTGTGATATGATTTATATAACTGTTATATAGTGTTTCTGTTTCTTATGATGTGGTTTATGGTGTTTTGGTTTATAACTGTTTTATGAACTGGGTTACGCATGTGGTTTCAAAACGGAGGGCTAAACCCGGTTTTCTTATAAATGGTTTTGGAAACTTTTCTTTTATTTATGGTCCACTCACACCTTCTGTTTTTTTTACTGCCCTCCAGGTTGTGGAGCTAGCGCGGGGTTCCGGCGTCGAGGCAGCGTCTGAGGCATAGAAGTCACGTGAGGGATCCCGGAGTGTTTCAAATTTTTCCGCGTGCGTGTATTTAGTTTATCGGTTTTGTTTTTTGTGTATTTTGTACTATGCCCTATAAAACTTGACTTCGGGATATTGATATAATTTCTCCTGCGTCTGACTGTGTTGTGTCGGGGTGTCAGACGGGAGCAAGATTTACCTCGGTTTTCGGGGTGAAACCGGGGTGTGTCCTGGCAACTACTCCGGGGTATTACGAGATGTCTGGAAGAGACAACCCACCACTCCAGGATACTACAAGACATCTGGAGGGCACCTGTTCGTGAGGATGGTATATGAAAAACCATTTTACAAATCATCTCAAAACCGTTCAAAGGGCTATGCCCAGAGTTTTCAATAAAACAACCATAAATCCAAATCCATTTGGGGTCCTTGACCCAAAATCACATTTATAAACCGTAACTGGGTCTCATGCCCGAATTCGTAAACCAATGGGGCCCCCGGCCTGATCATATAACTCAAATAGGCCTCCAGCCCGATTTCTTATCAAATCAAATGGACTCCAAGTCCGATGGTTTCCAATCAAATGGGTCTCATGCCCGATTCCACCTTTCCAAATTCAAAACTAGTTCATCAAACCATCAACCATAAATCTCGAAATACGTGCAAATATGTAAATACTAAATACCACAATCAAATGAATTCATGGCATCTCAAATCAGCGATATAAAATATATGAAACATTTATGCAAGCATCACAATTTAGAAAGCAAGGTCCACTCACAGACCGTCCTAAGCTGCCACCTCGATTTGCGTGCCATAAGCCTCACTGGGCTAATTGCCGTCACTGGGACTCCCAAACCTATCCAAATCAATCTCGAGGGTTACTAACTACCTTATTGACCTCTCATTGAAGTCCCGTAATTTTTTCAAATTTTTAAGTATTTTTAAACTTGATCCTAAACCTTCGGATGTCCGGAACAATATCGAGACGGTGTCCGATCGACACAAAACTAGTCCCAAAATGTTTGTTACATCAAATATATTAAAAGTCATGTTGAACATTTCCCCAAATTACCCCCCACACACCCTCACGCGATGCCCAAATGGGCTGCGCGTGAAAACCACGCGCCAAACAGTGTCATCCCTGTCCTCTGCAGACCGGTCGGTTCAGACTGGTCCGGTCCAACCTAACCAGCGGTAACGGTTCACGGCTATTGCTCCTTCATTTTTGATTCTTTTCATCCCATTTTGATCCCTAAAGGTTCCTCTAATCATTTCCTATTCATTTATGCATTCAAACCCCTAAGAAACATACAAAAACATACCTTCTCGATCGGCCAAAGTTCCCTCATTTTCCACGGCCATGTCCTTCCTTCTCCGGCCACCCCCAGCCTTAGCTCATGTCCTAAGTCGACTCCTTTGACCCTCAGAAAACATTTACCTAGGTTATAATTGTTCAACACAAGCCAAAACTCGAACTGCCATTTTCGAACCAAAAATAGGGCACCACGAATTCCTTACCTCCCTCACCGTCGTGGCCCCGCCGTGGCCACCTTCACAGTCGACTCGACATCAGAAACTTCCTCCCATCACTCATCAAGTTTTTCTGTCCTTAAAAGCCATCGCACCCGTTTGGACCCCGAAATAGGGCTCGGGTTTTGGTTTCCTAGCCACCGTCGCCGTCCACGATGGTCGCCGTTGTTACCACCATTATTTCTCTTCTCCCACTCTCCAACTTTTGTTCAGATACCAAGGGTGATGGTTTAGAGGATTTGAGGCTGTCTGTGGAATGGGTTTCACGGTTTGTAGCAATGGTGAAGTGTGATCGATGAGGAAGGAGAGGGTGAGGTTTAGGTGGTTTGAACAGATGAGTGGACGGTGAGGATGAGGGGTGTGATGAAATGGATGGCTGGGTTTGAGAGAGAGTGTGTAAGGGAAATTATAAAATAATCCTAAAATCAATATTTTAATCCTAAACCCACCAATCACAATTTAGATCCACTTTTTGGGGTTAAAGACCAATAGGATGAGTGACACTTGTCACTCATCCAAGGGTCCCACACTGAAAAGTCAACCCATCAAATTTCGCCAAGTGTCCCCGTCTCGTATTGCAAGCATAGTGCAATCAAACTTTCGTGAACCATAACTTTCCCGTCCGAAGTCCTATTTCGGCGTGCTGCTTGTCTACGGATTCGTATCGTCTCGAACTAAGTAACGGTCCTCGGCCCTAGGCCATCGGACCTCCCAGGTCAAAAGTCAACATCTTGCCCACGATCAGGGGGAAAACGGTCATTTCGCTTTTTCCGTCCGATTTCACTCAACTAATCACCGATTAACCTTACTAATCCTTGATTAGTCACTAATCTAATCCTGAAAATTTGGACTTATCATTACACCCACAGTCTAGGCGTGTTCCATCTTTGACTGAGTTGTTCAGGTGTGGAAAATGTGACGAGTAATGATGTAACAGCAAGGGATTCAAAGAGGGTGTAAGACCCTATGAACCGAAGTCTGCTCGTTGTCTGGGAGAATTTCCTTATTGATTATGCTAAGCTAGGAGCAGAGGAGAATTGTATTGTAAGACAGTTGAAGAATCGCAAGAAATTTTTAGTGAGAATACAAGACAGAGGTTGGATATGTGAGTGAGTATGGATCTGGGCTTCACTCATTCAGACTGGTAGTGTCGGTGATTAGAGTGCGTTGGTGGGATTGGCTTTCTTTCGAAGTCGATCTCTGTGAATGATTTGACAAGTGAGAAGATGCGTCGATCAGGAAAAGATGAAGAGCTGAGAAATGAGTAGGATGTTGGTTGGTATCCGATAGGGTCAGAACTAGTACACATTGGAGGATGTGTTTGGGCCAGGAGTGGTGATCTGTCTGTTATTGGATTAGATAGATGGGCTCCAAGGTTGAAGCGTGATTGGCTTCTAGCCAATAAAGGATGAGTACACTGAAACTTTATGGAGCCATGTAGTGGACATTTAAATACGAGGATGTCATGTGTGCATGGGGTATGCACCAGTGGTGTTGGTGGATGTGTTGGTAATCGGCTTAGTTCCAATGTAGCTGGGTTGTTGATGACGTGGACTGGACATCAAATACTGTACACTCGTCTAGAGTGATTTGGTAGGGTTCAGTGATTGTATGAGCGGGTGCTCAGAGCCGTGGTTGGTTGGTGGAACCCTAGGGAGGAGATGTGTTATCACTGCTGGGCAGGTATTCGATTGGGTCCAGTTAAACACAAGTAGAGTGAGACGTGGATAGTGTACCCACAAGTTTTGTGTGTGTGTGGTGTGTGTTGGTGGTTAGTGTGACTACAACTGGGGTGAGATGTCAGGTTGCTTTGCGTGAAGCGACTGCTGTGTGACTCTGGTTGAGCCAGCATGGATCGCTGAGGAAGTTGGCTGATGTGAGTACCTATTTCTCTATGACTCTGGTGGAGTCAGCATGGATCACATAAGGAGTTGGGTGATGTGAGTACCGAGACCGATAAATGCCGCCATTTTGGGCTTAGCTCGGCGAGGTGAGACTCGTTCCATTATGAAGGCAGAATCTTATGCTACATTGAGGGAGTTGTGGTGCGAGGTACCTTAGTAAGACTCTAGTGTGTGTCAAGGTTTGTGTCGATGACTCGAGTAGTGACCGTGGGGCCGTGAGTGCCAGCTGAGGGTTCCATGACCTTCAGGAATGAGGTGAGGTTCACTACCCTCGGTAAGGAGCAAAATGTCAGCTTGGATGTGATAACCCTCAGTGGGAGTACGTATTTCAGCCTAACGACCAAAAGTTGGAAAGTGTCAGAATGATTGGCTGAAAAGAGGAAGGATGCCAGCCAGATTAACGTAATATCGGTTGGAGGTAGCTATTGTCAGGTGGTGTCAACTCAGGGACCACACCTTCTGAGGAATCAATGTGTTGTTAATTCGTGTTCCGATGCATATGTCCGAGGGATCAAGCTGTTGTCACATTGTGGACTCCTACTTAGGACTTGGATTTCCATAGTTGGATGTGGACTTGGGGTAGTCGGAATTTCGAGGATGAAATTATTTAAGGGGGGAAGGTTGTAACCACCCGTCCTAAATTTCGAGATTAATTAGTGATAATTAAAGATTACTATGACAAACCAGGGGTTAGTCGAGAGCTTTCGGACTGACGACATAAAATGACTGTTTTACCCCTAAGAATGGGTGAAAAGTTGACTTTTGATCCGGGCGGTCAAATGGACTTTGATCGATGACCGAGAGGTAGATTGGGACATTACGAGTCCGTAGACAAGCGGCACGTCGAAATCAGACGTTCGATGGGAAATTAATGGTTCATAGAAAGTTTTAGGAACTTTTCACAGATCGTTTGGTTTTCAAACAAGTTTGTTTTTAGTGGGATCCAATATATGTAACGACCCGTCCCAGAAATTAGGGCTAAGGTAGCATGACGATTTTGCCCCTGGTTTGGGCAAATAGTTGACTTTTAGTTCGGGAGGCCAAGTGGGCTTTGACCGATGACCAGGACGTAGTTTAGGACGTCACGAATCCGTAGACAAGTGGCACGCCCGATTCCGACATCCGAGGAGGAAGTTATGATGTTCGGAAGGTTGAGGGCATAACCGTAATTTGGCAAAAATAGGGGGGAAAAGTTGACTTTTTGGACTATCAGGTTTTGACACGTTGACCTAGGACCTTTAGGTAGATCTTGTCGTCCTGAATTCAACGACAGGTGGAACGTATTCATCGGACGTAGGACGGGCAAGTTACGGGTCTAAAACAGTAAGGGTAAAATGGTAATTTTTTGTTTAAAAGAAGGGTATTTTGGTATTTTTGCACTTTGGGATTTGTGCAACAGAGAGGGACAAATGGAGGGCTGAGATTGAGACATTTGTGAGGGAGAGGAGAGGATTGTGACACGTGTAGGAGGGCTAGAGGTTTCTAGGGTGCACGGGTCCAATAATTTGGGGGTACCCGTGTGTGTGTGTGTGTTCTTCGACTCAGAGAGGAAACAGAGACTGGGAATTGGGGAGGAATCGATCAAGAACGGTGAGGGTGTGAGTTTTGTGAGTGAGTTGGGGAGGTTTGGAGGTTGTGTGATCGTGAATGAGTAGGAAGGAAGGGTGAGTTCATGGGAAACCAGGGGGGAAACAGAGAACAGAGAGGAGTTTTGGGTGGTGGTGCTGCCGTGTTCGACCAATCGAGACTGGTGGTGGTGTCCAGAGGCTGGAGGTGGACTGGAGGAGTCGTGTCCTCACGGCTGAACTCACGACGGTGACCGGAGCCTAGGTAATTTCTGGTTTTCCTTTCGATGCTCTGTTTTGCCGTCGATTTTGAAATCGAAAGTCGTGGACTTAGGGAGTGAGTCGAGAGTTTTGGTGAGTTGGGTAGGACTCAGTGAGGTTCTAGGAAGGGTTTAAGGTCGACACCGTGACGGGGGGTGACCGGGTTGGCTGGATCGTGAAACAGGGGAAGTGTTCGGGGTTTGTTCGAACTTGAGATGACGGGTTATAGGTCGAGTCGAGATGGTTGAGTGAGGGGGAGGAGTTCCTTAGGACGGGACGAAGCAGATGGTGAAGAGAGGAGCAGTTTTGGTGGTGGGATGACGGAGAACCGGCCACGCCAGTTCGAGTTGCAGAGACTGGTTCGAACCGGGTCGACCAGAGGTTGCTGGTGACACTGTAGCTGGCGCATGAGGCCACGCGCAGCTACTTTGGGTGGCACGTGGGGGCGCGTGCGGCGGTGGTTGGGAAAACGGTCAACATGTTTTTTGGTCTAGGAGTTGTGACGAGTCTAATGGAATTGGTTTCGGGTTGTTCGGAAGTCGTTTGAGGTTAGTTCCGCGAGGTTTAGGGTTTAGGGTTTCGGTTCGCTACGTTTAGGACCTGGGGATTTTTAGGGAGAATTAGTTGGACCTTCGTAGATGTGTTAGTAACGTTCTTGGGTGATGGTTGACTGGTTCGGGACTTCCCGAGGAAGCTGAGGAACGTACGAGACGTTCGGGACGCGATTGAGGGCTTGGTACTGTGAGTGGACCCTTTCCTTAAACTCAAGCATGCATAACTGTTTTGCTATCCTTGTTTTATGGTTTTAAGCATGATTCTATGTTTATCGAATATGTTTTGTTGGTTTTACATAATTACACGTTTTTCGAGGAAGTTCGGTTTCAACACGTTTTACGAGAAGGGTGATTTCGGAATATGAGGCTATGGTCTTGGGCTTTTAAATGATAATTGGGTTTAAATGTTTATCAAGGGATTTAGGAACGTGATTTTGATAATCAAGGTTTTCGGTTTTAAAATCGGATTTCGAGAATCGAGATTTGGTTTTAAAGTTGAAAAGTAAAGTTCCGGATTTGGGTTCGGAATGAGGGTTCTGGATGTCGGAAGGGCATCGAACCAGTGATTTCGGATTCGGGTTTGGATGTGGATTTGGAATTGGTTTTGAAATGATTTTGATTGGATTTGCTGGATCTGACTATTGGGTTTAATGACCCGGATATTGTGATTGACGAGGGACAGGCCCGGATTGAGTTTAAAGACTCGGGAGTTTAAAGACTCGGATAAACTGATATTTCTCCCGTAGGCCTGTTGAGTTTAAAGACTCGAGAGTTTAAAGACTCGGATATTATTGAGGCCTGGATTGAGTTTAAAGTCTCGGGAGTTTAAAGACTCGGATAGGTCCAGCAGGTTTGATCGGATAATGATGACTTGGTATTATGTTTTGTGATACGGTTTTATGATGCTTATGCCATGATTTTTAGAACTGTTTTATTGATGATTCTGCAAAATGTTTTTATGATGATCTTTATGTGATCTATAACTGCTTTTGGTAACTAGGTTATGCATGTGATTTCAAAACGGAGGGTCAAACCCTGTTTTTGTCTAAAATGGTTTTGAAACTTTTATTCTTTATAGTCCACTCACACCTTATGTTTTAACTTGCCCTCCAGGTCGTGGAGCTAGAGAGGGGTTTCGGCGTCGAGGCAGCGTCGGAGGCATAGAAGTTACGAGAGCAACCCCGAAGTGTTTTAAATTTTTCCGTGTGCGTGTATCTAGTTACCGGTTCTTTTTTTTTTTGTATTTAGTACTATGCTCTATAAACTTTCACTTCGGAATGTTTTTATAGTTTCTTCTGCGTCTAACTGAGTACTTTGGTGGTTCAGAGTGAGTTTACTTTGGTTTTGTGTCGGGGAGTCAGACGGGAGCAGGATTTACCTCGGTTTTCGGGGTGAAACCGGGGTGGGTCCTGACAATATATCTAATGGGGACCAACAGATGAGTGACAAGTCGTCTGTTGATTCCCAAACACACATGCATCATCATCATCATTCATCATTTTCATCTTCATTCTTCATTTTTCCTTCTCAAACCCGAACACCCACCCCACGCTCCGTCCTTCTAGAGGCCAAAGAGAGACAGAGGAGATGAGAGAGTGACTAAGGAACGGCCAAGGACGATGGAGCCCCCGCAGGGATGGCCGGAACCGCGAGAAACCAAGGTAAACCATGGGATTCAAATTTTGGATTTTGGATTTTGATGGTGTTAATCGATTCTAATCTTAGGATGATGCTCCTTGAGCTCCCACGAGCTTGTAGGTGCAATTTTGGATGGATTTGGACGTCGAAAGTGGCCGAAATTATGACCGAAAGTTTGGTTGAAACTTTGAACGGCCATAAGTTTCAAACCAGGTACTTACTTCAATTTATGGGTTTAGATTTGGAATTCTTGGCTCGAGTAGATGAATATACATAGGTAGAACGTTGAATTTGGTTGAGAATTGAGGGAGATAACGAAGTTTGAAGTTAGGGGCAACAATGAAGTTTTCCGACAAGCCAGCCGCCGAGTTTTACGGCAAGTCAGACGGCGAGTTGACTCGTTGACCGGCGAGTTGAATCGTTGAATTTTTTATTGTTGACTTTTTACCAATTGACGTTTGACCCATTGATTGTTTGACCTATTGAAAAACCAAAGTTGACTTTCGTGTGGACCACGCGCGTGGGGCGCGTGGGCTCAAATTTTGAGGTGGGACTAAGGTCATTCTAAAGGTTTCGACTATCCGGATCCAATGGTTGTGGTTTTGAGTCAATATGAGATCGTTAGGTTGGTCAAATCGAGGTTTTTCACCTCGGAAACATGTTCGCGACACGTTGACTTTTTCGAGAGTTTTGGGGTTTTATCCTATGGATTTATATTGATAGTTAGTGACGTTCGGGTATGATTTGAATAGATCCGAAAGTTCCAGAGATGGTGATTTAACCTCGGGAAGGCTTGTGACACTCGTATCGAGGCACAAACTAGGACGGTCTATGAGTGGATTTATGTTTTCTAAATATAATGCATGCATAACTGTTTTTACATGTTTTATATATGTGATTTCTATGATTGTGATTGTGGTATTTATGCTTTACGTATTTGTACGTATTTTGAGGATTATTGTTTTATACTGTGTTTATACATGTTGGTAATTCTATGGTGGTTTAATGGAATGATTTTGGATTTGGAAATATACAATCGGGCATGAGACCCATTTGATTTGGAAACTAGCCGACTTGGAGTCCATTTGATTTAATGAGATATCGGGCTGAAGGCCCAGTTGGTTTACGATATCGGGCTAAAGTCCCATTTGTTGTTTATAAAATGTGATTTTGGGTTTGGAGACCCTGAAATGGATTTGGATTTGAGTACGTGGATTTCTTGATTTATGATAGTTTTATGGAAATTCCAGGCATGGCCCCTTTGAAAGGTTTTGAAATGATTTTATAAACTGTTTTCCCTATACTATCCTTATATTAGGATATGTGGATGGTCAACTCCAGATGTTTGGGACACTAGGGAAGTCACAGTGCATTACCTACGAGGGGTCATTGCATTTAGCGATCAGACTGTATAGTGACTCAGAAGAAGGATTGCTATTATTAGATGTCTGGGTTTTCAGACATCTAAGATGTCAGAGATTGACCCGGAGAGATCCCGGGTGGCACGCATAGCCTTAGACCATGATATGACGTCTGAGACGTCAAGCGTCTGGGACACTAGGCATCTGGGATGCCGTGTAACGACCCATCCCGGAATTTGGGATTAGGTTAGAAACTAATCAAGATTAATGGGGGTTAACCGGTGGTTAGTTGGGTGAAATCGGACGAACGATGCAAAATGACCGTTTTGCCCCTAGTCGTGGGCAAAACGTTGACTTTTTATTCGGACAGTCAAATGGACTTTGACCGGTGACCGTAACATAGTTTGGGACGTCACGAGATCATAGACAGGTGGCACGTTCGATTCCGACGTTCGAGGTGGTAGTTATGACGTTCGGAAGCCCAATGGCATTATCGTAATTTGGACGAAATAGGGGAAAATGTTGACTTTTTGATCGGGAGGTTCGATGGCCGAGATCCGAGGACCATTTGGTTCGTCTCGAGGCCCCGAGTACAACGATAGGCGGCACGCGTGAAACGGACATCGGATGACCAAGTTATGGGTCTAAGGAAATGGAGGGGCAATTTCGTAATTTGGTGCACAAGGGCAGTTTGGTAATTTTCACGGGGGCCTGTTTGGAACCGCGACGGGGGCTGAACCACCGTGCGTGGGTGGTCTGTCCGGGAGATTATTTTACTGGCTACTGGCCTTGGTGTGTGAGTGTGGGAGCTTGGAACTGATGTACGGTATGGGATTAGGATTTTTTATGCACGGGTTGGCATTTTGAGGTGAGGAAAATCAGAACGGGTAGAGACTGGGTGTGCACGGGCACGATTTTCGATGCCCCTTCCGGGGGCGGTCCTGTCAATTTGGTATCAGAGCGCTAGGTTGCTGATTCTGTTGCCACATCATGCCTCCGGAGCGTAAGCCTCGTGTGCGACCTGGTAGTGAGACGAGTAGGTGAGGGTGTTTGGGACCTCGTGTTAGATCTCAGGTGAGATTGACTCTGGTTTGAGGGTCGGATGTCGGGTAGTGTACGCTGTAGACTGCGATTTGTTAGACGTAGAATTGTGTGGGTCGCAAGGACGAACGAGACTGGTGGCTGGAAGGCCGCATTGGTGGACAAATTGTACTTTCTCTTAGGCCCTATTGGTCGAATAGGAAGTGGCAGAGCATTGGATATTGCTCGGGGGTTGGGTATGTCAGTGATGACATGATTGGTTTGGTATGAGATTGGACTCAGGAGGAGTCAAGATGTGGATGTGGGACTCACGATGAGTCAAGACTTTGGGATAGGAACGTGAGGTGAGTCATGATATGGTTTCAAGGCTTGAGTGGAGCCAGAAAGGCGGAGTGAGGAACGTTTGGCACTTAGGATGCCAAGGACCGCTTTATGGTCATTTCTTGGACGAGTTAGAAAATTTTGGCTCGATTTTGTGGAACGGTGGTGTGGGGTAGATGGCTTATTGTCGTGAGTACTTGGTGTAGTGGTAGTGGTTGAGAATCAGGGGGCAATCTGAGAACGTTCATCTATCCTGATGTGGATTGTCGGGATGGTGGTACCCATGGTTGTGGGGTACGAGTAGTGATGTGGGATCGTCGCTCGGCATGAGCGGAGATCCGGGGCTACCCACTTTGTCCACGGTGTGCTAGTGTGGATGTTTGTATGTTGGTGCACTAGCGCCGGTGCTGGTGTCCGTAAGGGAGATTGTGTGAGCCACGATTGGGATGTGACTCTACTATGATGGGCACATGTTCGGTATTTGAGATTCAGTAGTGGTCGAGTCATGGACTGGATGGGATCCAGTAGAGATGGTGAGGTGTTGGGATATGTCCCAACAGTGATGAGTGACGAGAGATGGGTGGATTAAACGGTATATTTGGGACATGAGGAAAATCATTGGTGATTGGTATTCGGAGGTCATCGGGGTTGACTTCATACCTTCTGCCCTGGCAGACGTTGATCGCGGATACCAGTACGATGAGCGTGTATTGGGTGGTGGACCCATGTGTGTTTTGGGGTCATCGGGTGGAGTTTCTTTTATTTTTCGAAGTTGGGCAAACGGGATTCCCATTTTCTGCTTGGTGGCAGACGATGTTGGATATTCGGTACGGTGGGTGCAGTGAGTTATGTTTGCACTCACAGAGGATGGATGTCGATGACATCGTATTGGACCACCCTTGGTCTCTCCTAGGTGGAGTGGCAGGGATCGGTATGAGGTAATGGGGGGGATCCACAGAGTGGATGTGTTACGTTGTTGAATGTTTGATTGGAGGAGAAAATAGTTGAGGAGTGTTGGGTGGTTGACAAGAAATCCAGTGGGTGTAAGACCCTATTATCGAGTCTCAGGTGGATTGCCAGCTGTGAGCATGAGTAGATCCTAGGTGGATCTGGATTATGAGGTTGTGGGCCTTGCGCATGGTGACGATCTAGGATCGTGGTGTTACCAGTCCGGTGACGCGGTAACGGACTCGAATTGGGATCGCCCTGATCAGGCTAGGTGAAAAGCTTATCGCTCTGTTGTGAATGTTTAGTTATGGGGATTGTTGGATTGAACTTCTTTTCGAAGTTAATCCGTGCTCGAGCGAGTGGGAATGGTTATGAGTTGAACTCGAGGCTTGACTTGTGGATGAGTGGATATCCAACAGGGTCTAATTAGTCAGTCAGAGTGATGGTCGATTGGGATTGGCTTCTTTTCGAAGTCAATCGGATGTGATGTGGTAATCGTCGAGCGAGTATAGGTTCAGGGTTGGTGCGCCTTGGTAATTGTGAGTAAGATCATATGCCCATTCGTCGTGACTGTACACGCCTTGGCGAGCGTGCTTGGATTGGTATATCTTGGATGACGTGTTTGGGGGTTGATTTTGTGTTATTGGTCGGGTGACCATGGGATCTAGAATGGATGATTAGAATGATCATTTTTGCCTAGTATGAGATTGGACAAGAAACCCCAGTGTCAGGTTGTGATCGACTGTGAACATTGTAGTGGATTCGTTGGAGATGGGTGTGCGTACCCTATATGGTGTACGAGGATTGGTACCGGACAGGTCGAGTGGTATCTAGTGACGGTACGTGGGAGGTACCAGTGGTGTGATTGTACGTGTTGGCATTCGGCTTAGTTCCGACACACCTGGGATTGGCGTGAACTGGACTTTGAGTTTGATATATGCCGCGGGGTTGGGCTTGCCCTGCGAGATGAGAACGTGTTATTGATCTTACGCTACCTCAAGGGACACCCAGTGGCTGTGATAGCCGCTTTATCAGGGAGGTTTAGTGACGACCGTTGGGCTGGTAGCGTCAGCACGGACTGACGAGTGAGAGTTGGTGACTCCCAGTGGGAGCAGTCGTCAAGCGATCATTTTCACTCGAGGTGGTCGAGTGTGGTCGGTACTGGGACGTCTGGGTACAGATGAGTTAGTTGGTGTACGTGTGTACACGTGTTGCGAGGTCAAAAGTTTTCCACGTGGTGAATGTGGAATAAGGATAGTTGGAAATTTCGAGAACGAAACTGGTTTTAGGAGGGAGAAACGGTTGAGTTTTGATCGGTTGGAATTTCGGGGACGAAATTCTTTAAGGGGGGAAGATTGTAACGACCCATCCCGGAATTTGGGATTAGGTTAGAAACTAATCAAGATTAATGGGGGTTAACCGGTGATTAGTTGGGTGAAATCGGACGAACGATGCAAAATGACCGTTTTGCCCCTAGTCGTGGGCACAACGTTGACTTTTTATTCGGACGGTTAAATGGACTTTGACTGGTGACCGTGACATAGTTTGGGACATCACGAGATCATAGACAGGTGGCACGTTCGATTCCGACGTTCGAGGTGGTAGTTATGACGTTCGGAAGCCCAATGGCATTATCGTAATTTGGACGAAATAGGGGAAAATGTTGACTTTTTGATCGGGAGGTTCGATGGCCGAGATCCGAGGACCATTTGGTTCGTCTCGAGGCCCCGAGTACAACGATAAGCGGCACGCGTGAAACGAACATCGGATGACCAAGTTATGGGTCTAAGGAAATGGAGGGGCAATTTCGTAATTTGGTGCACAAGGGCAGTTTGGTAATTTTCACGGGGGCCTGTTTGGAACCGCGACGGGGGCTGAACCACCGTGCGTGGGTGGTCTGTCCGTGAGATTATTTTACTGGCTAGTGGCCTTGGTGTGTGAGTGTGGGAGCTTGGAACTGATGTACGGTATGGGATTAGGATTTTTTATGCACGGGTTGGCATTTTGAGGTGAGGAAAATCAGAACGGGCAGAGACTGGGTGTGCACGGGCACGGTTTTCGATGCCCCTTCCGGGGGCGGTCCTGTCATGCCGAGGATTGGTATTTGGATTACAGATTTATTGGATTTACGAAATGGTATTTCTGTGTTTATGGATTTGGGCAGTGGCCCCCATAATTGGTGATTTTTCGATTTTGGGCTGAGTTCCCATCCTTTTTGGTTTTTATGGTTTTGGGCTAAGGCCCTAATGATTTGAAGAATGAAATGGCTTTGGTTTTCTAAACAGCTTTATTATATCCGAATTAACTGGATTTCGTATGCATGCATAGTTTTAAGTGAATGGCATATTTGTCTTCTTTTATGAAATGAGTTTTATTAAATTAATTATTTTTGTCCACTCACAGCTTTTAGGGTTTTTAATGCCTGTCAAGTTGATCGCGGACGTGGGCTGTAGCAGAAACCGAGACATCACACTCCACCATTGATCCTGGCGCACTCTTGGAGCCCGAATTGACAGGACCCATCCCAATCCCCCGGGATTAGTGCGGGATGACCCTGCTCCCGTCTGACACGAAGTGTCAGACAAGGGATACTTTCGACCTTTGCCCTCTCGGGCTATCAGAGTACGCCAGGATCCGGAGGAGGTATGTGATATCTCGGTCTCTGCTACAGTCCACATCCGATGTCAACCTGAAGGGCAGTCAAAACATTAAAAGCCGTGTAACGACCCGTCCCGAATATCGGGAATTAATAATATTTAATTATGACTTACTAATCTGGGATTAGTTGGGCGATTTCGGACGAATTGTGCAAAATGACCGTTTTGCCCCTGGGCGTGGGCAAAACGTTGACTTTTAATTCGGATGGTCAAATGGACTTTGACCGATGACCGTAACGTAGTTCGGGACGTCACGAGTTCATAGACAGGTGGCACGTTCGATTCCGACGTTCGTGGTGAAAGTTATGATGTACGGACGTGCAAGGGCATTTTCGTAATTTGGACGTTATAGGGGGAAATGTTGACTTTTTGATCGGGGGGTCCGATAGCCGAGGACCAAGGACCGTTAGGAAGGTCTCGATGGCCTGAGTTCGTAGACAGGCGGCACGCATCAATTGGGGTCCGTATGACCGAGTTACGGGCCAGGATGCGTGAGGGGCATTTTGGTAATTTTCTGCACAAGGGCAGAATTGTAATTTCACATGGGGTACTGTTTCATTGAACAGCCGTGAAGGTGGGAGGTTTGTGCGATCGATCCCATGGTTGTTTATCAATTTAATGACTGAGTTGGGGCAGCTTTGGATTGTGTTTGCACATGTATTGTGCTGGCAATCACTCACATGAACATGGGCACTGGTTTTATTAATATTTTCGGGTCAGTGCAGGGGATTTTTCTCAGTGGATTGTGGGACACTTTTGGATGCCTTTAACGGCTGAATTGGATTAAAGGAATGGAATATATGTCGTGTGGGTTACTCTGGGATTGAAAATGAAAAGAAATGAGGGAAATTGTTGTTGGAATTCTCTGAAAACCCGAAACTGGGTTCTGGGAAATTCAAATTCGAACTTCCAGTTTTAGGACAGCCCAAGCCTAATTGATGATGGATTGAGCTTTCTGGAACTTCAACGTGTCGAACCAGATCAAATGGGGCAAGCTTTGGGGCTCCTAGGGCCGTGAACGGACGAGGTGGACGGCCGGAAAACTCAAGCTTGAGTTGTGGTGATTGAGGTAATGTCGTGTTCAATTAATCATGCTAATTGGTTCGTGTTAATCCTTATAAGCTTCATATGAAGTTAATTTGACAATGGTTGAGGATTGGAGGAGTTTTGGTGATTGGCCCGTTTTGGGTGATCACGGGTTGATGGCTTGATTTAGGAATGGTTGATGTTGATCGATGTCACAGACCTGAAATTCATTGATTAATGATTGTTGTAGGATCAAGAACGGATTGAATTGATGTCGAATTGGGTGTGATTGAACCGGATCCTATCGCGGGTAATCAGACCCGTTTACCAGACTAACGGGTGAAGAAGGAACACTGTAGCAGTCACTGTAGCAGGCGCGTGGCTTTCACGCGCAGCCACTCACGGTGGCGCGTGACGGCGCGTGGGCACGAATCTCGAGGTGAGGTCAACATGACTTTTATCCTATACAATGTAACGAACATTTTAGCGTTGGTTTCGTGTCGATCGGATCCCGTTTCGATATTGTTCGGGATGTCCGAAGGTTTTAAATCCAGTTTAAAAATACGTAAAAATTCGGGAAAATTACGGGACTTGATTAGGATGTTAGTGATGAGGTTAGTGATCCTCTAATGTGATTTGAACAGGATTGGGAGTCCCGGTGATAGTGGTGTGGCCCGGAAAGGCCTATGGCACGCGTATCGAGGCACTCGGTTAAACGGTCTGTGAGTGGACATTGGTTTTATAAATTCGATGCATGCATAACTGTTTCATGATTGTTATAATTGTGATTATATGATTTATTTTGGATATCAGTGAATTTATATGTTTTCACGCATTTCGAGGCGATTTACGTGTTTGCACGTGAATCGAGGTTTTCTGGATTTGCACTGATTTCCATAAATGTGGTTGGATATGATTTCATGAAACGGTCACGGATTTGTTAAAATGAATCTGGCCAGGGGCCCAGTTAATTTATGAATCGGGCCAAGGGCCCAGTTAACTTATGAATCGGGCCAGGGGCCCAGTTAACTTATAAATCGGGCCAGGGGTCCAGTTAACTTATGAATCGGGTCAGGGGCCCAGTTGACTTATGAAATCGGGCCAGGCGCCCAGTTGACTTATATATGTGATTTCGGGTCAGGAACCCTAAAATGGAATTGAATAAACTATTTCGGATTTGATTCAACTATTTGGACTTATGACGGTTTTATGGAAATTCGGGGCAGGGCCCTTGTGATATTTTGGAGATGAATAATAAAATGTGTTCCATAAAACCATCTCGATATGAGGATATTTATATCCTGGTCTCCTCCAAGTGTCGGGGACACTGGAGAAGTCACGGTGCATTGCCTGCGAGGGCTCATTGTACGGAGCTACCGGACCGTATAGTGATCCAGGAGCAGGATTGCTGGACGTCATGGACGTCAGACATCGGGGATGTCAGAGATATGGACCCGGTGAGACCCCGGGCAGCACGCGTTGCTTAATACCGTGAGATATGACGTCTGGAACGTCAAGCGTCTAGGACGCTAGGCATCGGGGATGCCGGAGATGGAAAAATAATAAATGAATATTACTGGATTGATGAAATAACTCTTGAATTAACTTTTGGAATTTGAAACTATGCTTTGGTTTCCGGGCTAAGGCCCTAATGGTTATTTCTAAATAAATATGGGATTATTGGTTCTTGGTGCATGCATATGATTTTACTGAGGGGCATAAATGTCTTATAAATGTTTTTAACAGACTTGTTTATTTTCGTCCACTCACAGCTTTTGTTTTTAATGCCCTTCAGGTTGATTCCGGATACGACTGCAGCAGAGACTTGAGCATCGTACACCTCCTCCATCGATCCTTACGCACTCAGGAAGCCCGTTTGGGCAATGGCAATCGGTTATCCCTTGTCTGACGCCTCTTGTCAGACGGGAGCACGTCACATTCCATGGTAATCCCGGGGGGGTTGGGATGGGTCGTGTCAAGCCGTGAGTGCACAAAACAAGAGTTTATAAAAACATTTTAACGAGAAGACATTTGTACCCTTCACTAAAAAGCATGCATGCATTCGAAAACCATTTATCCAGAAATCATATGCGGGAATTAAGCCCAAAACCAAGATTGAAAGAACCATAATGAAAATGTTCATACGGGCCACTGCCTAAAACCTGTGTAAACGCACATCATACATCATATCATATATCATATTTACATCACATACACATATAATTCACACAACCAATCCTGTCACGGTTTCCAAAGCTACGCGCGTGGTACCCATCTCTCAATCCGAGTCTTCTCAAAGTCAAGATCAATGTCCGCAGACCACTGACCCTACCCGAGGTAATAGTAATCATAGCCTTCCTGAGAGTAAGGAACCCAACTGAGGGTGACTCCACTCAGTCGGTGCTCCGTGACTACTCCGGGGTCCACACAGGCCAATGACCCTCCCCGGAGGAGATAATAGAACAAGTAAAGGAAGGTATATGAACATATATATACGTAACATAAACATTCATGCCCGGTTCCCCTGAACCGTCATGATCCATAACATCCATTAACCAAAGTTCATGCCGGTTCCCATAAACCGTCATGAACCAGAATGACCTTTCCAGAGTTCATGCATGTTCCCATAAACCGTCATGAACTTGGAAGTCTATCTAGGGTCCCTGACCCAAAATCATCAGTGTAAAACAACTGGGTCTCGCACCCGAACATATGACTCAAGTGGGCACCGTGCCTGATATCTAAGGGTCAGTCACGACTTTGATCATAGTAATGTGTGCCACCATCCATCCAGGACTTCCCTCAATCCTGGTATGTCGCTGTGAACGTATCAACCGACGAGACCATCACAAGATCATGGTGCACTCATCACCGATCGATATCCTGAACCGTCAGCACTCCGAAGTCAAGCCTCCCCAGACTACCCGACCACGAATCGTGCATTGTGACCACTCCGGAAGGAACACATCTCAATCCGGAGGCGAACGTCGTATCGTCGATCGTCGTGCACATAGCACCCGTCGCGACCACGATGTAGACCCGAAGGTCGTAAATAGCGTCATATGCCCGAGACAAAACCAAATGGGTCTCATACCCGAGTTTATCTTTTTAGAAATCCAAAACCTTTTAATTTAGAACAATAAAGACATACAGACCCGTATAGGCACCGTATAGGGCCGAAACCTCGAAATACGTGCCTATACGTAACCACATACAAATGCACCCATGGCATCATCAAGCATGTATGAAAACATATAATAAACATTTATGCATGCACCAATTTAGAAAACAAGGTCCACTCACAGACCGTCCGAGCTGCCGCCTCGATTTGCGTGCCATACGGCTCCCCGAGTCGATCACCATCACCGGGACTCCCAAACCTATCCAAATTGTAATAGAAGGTTATTAACTACTTAATTAACCTCCTAGCAAAGCCCCGTAATTTTCCCGAACTTTTAACTATTTTTAAACTGACTCTAAACGTTCCGACACCCCGAAAACTATCAAAACGATGTCCGATTGACGCAAAACTAGTCCCAAAATGTTCGTTACATCGAATAGAAGATTTCCCATGTTGAATACTTTCCCAAATTATGGCCCACGCACCCTCACACGCTCCTAGAAGGGCCAAGTTACTATTCATCATCATCAACCTCAGAAAACCGGTCTGAACCGGCCGGTTACTGTGCTGAACCAGCGTGACCGGTTCAGTGCCCCTCCTCCTTCGTTTTCGGTCCGTTTGCTCCCACTTTAATCCCTAAATTCCTATTTCTTCATTTCCTATCTAAACCAATCAACCAAACTACTTAAACCCCGTATAAACCTATGGTTCCAAAATGGAACTCACGGCCAAAGTTTTCCATTTTCCCTCCCATGGCTTCTCAGCCGTTAAACCCCTTAAAAAGCTTCATATTGAGTCCCTAGCACCAAATCTCACTAACCGATCCACGTTGACACCTTCGAAAAACTGTCACCACTTGACAGCCGTCAGTCGAAAAAAGGCACTATACCCACTTGTGGTTACACTAACCACCAACATACTCAACTCGAGTATACACGTATACCAACAAAACACTCAACCTGTTTGTAACCAGACCCATCAGAACTACTATGACCCAATGCACAGTATCCAATGTCCAGTCCATGATTTCAACTAATCCAATGGTATCGGAACCAATCCGTCTACCAACACGTTCACCAACCTACTATTGGTATATCCTATATACCGTCACCAAACACTACAGCATGTCCCGTATTGTACCTCGAACAACGCACAAGGTACATGCATCTATCCATCTACCAGACTACAACCACCTAGGTCATAGCCAAACACGTTTCAATTATAGAGTTCACTTGTCCAATCCAGCATTAGACAAATCAAAACTCCAACCCATCATCTATTTCCAAATCCGAATCTGAATCCGCAATTTCGTAAGAAATCCCAAATCCAAACCCAGAAATCATATCCATAATCATATCCAATTCGGAATCCGAAATCATCATTCTGTAAGCTAGCATTAGGAATAACCATTCCGAACCCAAATCCATAAAAGGAAATCCACTGTCAAGCTCCAGAATCAAATCCTGAATCGTCACCCAGAATCCGATTCCAAAACCCAAATCCAGAAATCCTCTTTCAAGTTCCAAAATCAAATCTTGAATCGTCATCCAGAAATCTGATTCCAAAACTTGAAATATTGTTCACGTCTACCGAGACGTACCATAACCGAACCTATCTGTTACCTGCTCAATTGATTACCACATTACCATCGATTGACTTCATAAAGAAGCCAATCCCAACATCAACACCTCTAAGGCTGACCAAATCCGACCACGTCGGATACTTACTCGCTTGAGTAATATACCATACGGGATTCACTTCGAAAAGAAGTTCAGTCCCATCATGCTCCACTCAAACATCCAAGTAAGAGTGATAACCTGTCCACCAATCTGGATCATCAAGATCATGATCCCCGATCCTCACGACGTCCAAAGTCCTCAACGTCACAATCCCGATCCACACAAGCTCACTCACCTAACAATCCACCTAAGATCCGATCACATACACATATATCATATTTATATCACCTATACATATCAATCATGGTAAAATCTGAGAAGTCACCCAAAATGACTTCGAAATACCCATTACCAATACGGAAAACCCACATTCCTCTCATCACCTCAATCACAACCTCTCGCGATTCCGAAATTCCAACCAGATTGGAAACAACATACTCGGACATCAACCACGTGTCCATAATCAGTCTAACTCACTACCAAGTTCGACTGTCGATTTACACCGTTTATGCACATCCAAAAGGATGTCAATTCATCCTAATTTGACGTACCGATCGACTGAAGAGTCACAACAGACATCTACTGTGATCTGCAGTCAAATCTCTGCAAACCACCATATCTAACCAATTCTGACCAACTCTGGCCAACACTGAACAACTGGTCGCTAAACCCCGTGACAGATCGAGTCTGACCAACCGGTCACTAATCCCCCATGATAATACTCGATCCTCACTCCTCAACTACCGTTGGATCCTATCCAGTCCATCACTATCCGTGAGCCACTCCCGAACCACAGATACCGAACATAGGCTCAACTCGACGAATGTGACTCAACATCATCACAATCACCGGCACCAGCACCAGCGCTAGTACCAGCACCAACGCACTATCATCAGTATCAGTATCAGCATCGGCACACAAGGTGCAAATCTGACAACCCTGGATCTCCTCTCATACCAAGCGACGGCCCCGTACCTCTGCTCCAATAGGAGAAACTCTGCCTCCCTCGTACCCAACAACTCTGGGTACAGTCACCCTGACAACTCAAACGAGAAAAGAAAACGTTCCCTGAACGTCCCCGAGAACCATAACTACAACCACTATCGGCAGTAGCGCCTGCCACACACTCGTGCAGACCTAACTACCAGACATCGCTATTGAGATTCGCATCCAACGGAATCAACCGCAAGTATTAACCACTATGTATCCCACTCAGGGATTTCATCGACAAGTACCAACCCTGATAACTTGTCCAACCAACTCGATCCAGTTGCAACTCGACTCAACCAATGTCGTCTACCAGGTCATCCATGACCTTAGTTGTACCAACAATCCATCACAACTGAGTAGCACGACAACCAACTAGGTCTAACCGATAAGTACAACCTCGATAGCATAGCCACCAAACACAACAAGATCCGACCATCGAATGGTCATAACTCCCAACCAGTCGTCGGAACTGATCATACGACATCGTGAAGACGATCCCCACTAACCGTCACACGATCAAAACTCGAAAGTACTATTTACGTCATCCCTTCCATAGGGTCCCACACTGTCAACCCTGACAGAACCATGGCAACTGCGGCATCAAGTGCCGAACCAAGACATTCCACGATACAGTCCTAATAACGATCGTATCGGCATCCCAACAATTAGGTTGACCACGAACTGTAGCCCCTTGAGATATCACATCCTCGACCTGCGTACGGAGTATTGCGCAAAATACGCTCTGGAATTCAGAGTAACACGAGCAACCATGCTCTGATAAGCAATCATATGCTCTGATACCACGTTGACAAGACCCATCCCAATCCCCCCCGGATTAGTGCGGGATAACCCTGCTCCCGTCTGACAAGAAGTGTCAGACAAGGGATATTTCCGACCTTTGCCCTCTCGGGCTATCAGAGTACGCCAGGATCCGGAGGAGGTATGTGATATCTCGGTCTCTGCTACAGTCCACATCCGTTGTTGACCTGAAGGGCAGTCAAAACATTAAAAGCCATGAGTGCACAAAACAAGAGTTTATAAAAACATTTTAACGAGAAGACATTTGTACCCTTCACTAAAAAGCATGCATGCATTCGAAAACCATTTATCCAGAAATCATATGCGGGAACTAAGCCCAAAACCAAGATTGAAAGAACCATAATGAAAATGACCATACGGGCCACTACCCAAAACCTGTGTAAACGCACATCATACATCATATCATATATCATATTTACATCACATACACATATAATTCACACAACCAATCCTGTCACGGTTTCCAAAGCTACGCGCGTGGTACCCATCTCTCAATTCGAGTCTTCTCAAAGTCAAGATCAATGTCTGCATACCACTGACCCTACACGAGATAATAGTAATCATAGCCTTCCTGAGAGTAAGGAACCCAACTGGGGGGTGACTCCACTCAGTCGGTTCTCCGTGACTACTCCGGGGCCCACCCAGGCCAACGACCCTCCCCAGAGGAGATAATAGAACAAGTAAAGGAAGGTATATGAACATATATATACATAACATAAACATTCATGCCCGGTTCCCCTGAACCGTCATGATCCATAACATCCATTAACCAAGGTTCATGCCGGTTCCCATAAACCGTCATGAACCAGAATGACCTTTCCAGAGTTCATGCATGTTCCCATAAACCGTCATGAACTTGGAAGTCTATCTAGGGTCCCTGACCCAAAATCATAAGTGTAAAAAAACTGGGTCTCGCGCCCGAACATATGACTCAAGTGGGCACCGTGCCCGATATCTAAGGGTGAGTCACGACTCCGATCATAGTGATGCGTGCCACCATCCATCCAGGACCGCCCTCAATCCTGGTATGTCGCGGTGAACGTATCAACCGACGCGACCATCATAAGATCATGGTGCACTCATCACCGATTGATATCCTGAACCGTCAGCACTCCGAAGTCGAGCCTCCCCAGGCTGCCCGAGCGTGAATCGTACATCGTGACCTCTCCGGAAGGAACACATCTCAATTCGGAGGCGAGCGTCGTATCGTCGATTGCCGTGCACATAGCACCCGTCGCAACCACGATTTAGACCCGAAGGTCGTAAATAGCGTCATATACCCGAGACAAAACCAAATGGGTCTCATACCCTAGTTTATCTTTTTAGAAATCCAAAACCTTTTCATTTAGAACAATAAAGACATACAGACCCGTATAGGCACCGTATAGGGCCGAAACCTCGAAATACGTGCATATACATAACCACATACAAATGCACCCATGGCATCATCAAACATGTATGAAAACATATAATAAACATTTATGCATGCACCAATTTAGAAAACAAGGTCCGCTCACAGACTGTCCGAGCTGCCGCCTCGATTTGCGTGTCATACGGCTCCCCAAGCCGATCACCATCACCGGGACTCCCAAACCTGTCCAAATTTTAATAGAAGGTTATTAACTACTTAATTAACCTCCTATCAAATCCTAGTAATTTTTCCAAACTTTTAACTATTTTTAAACCGACCGTAAACCTTCCGACACCCCGAAAACTATTGAAACGATGTCTGATTGACGCAAAACCAGTCCCAAAATGTTCGTTACATCGAATAGAAGATTTCCCGTGTTTAATACTTTCCAAAATTAGGCCCCACGCGCCCTCACGGGCTCCTAGAAGGGGCAGGTTACTATTCATCATCATCAACCTCAGAAAACCGGTCTGAACCGGCCGGTTACTGTGCTGAACCGGCGTGACCGGTTCATTGCCCCTCCTACTTCGTTTTCGGTCCGTTTGCTCCCATTTTAATCCATAAATTCCTATTTCTTCATTTCCTATCAAAACCAATCAACAAAACTACTTAAACCCCGTATAAACCCATGGTTCCAAAATGGAACTCACAGCCAAAGTTTTCCATTTTCCCTCCCATGGCTTCTCAGCCGTTAAACCACTTAAAAAGCTTCATATTAAGTCCCTAGCAACCTAATAATCACTTCCTAGTTACCCAAAAACAAGCATAATGTAGAAATTGAAAAATAGGAAAGATTGTGCCTTACCGTGCACCCGCACGGGTTCGTGGCTCCACCGGCCACGGCGGCGCCTTTCTGGGCCGGCCACCACATCCAACAGCCTCCCCACTCTCTGGTCTCACTCCTGGTTGAAATGGATGGGTTTTGGCTTGCACAGAGATGGAGAGAAATGGTGAGATCGGTTGGGTTTTGGGTGTGTGTTTGAAATGGAGAATATGGAATGGTTTGCACGGTGCATGAAGGAAATATGGTGTCCATTGGATGGGTGACACTTGTCACTCATCCATTGGGCATCAGGACAAATATCTGAGCCCACTAGAGTCCAAAAGTGAACTCGTTTCGTAATTCGTGCAATAGTGCACTTGAACTTCCGTGAACCGTAACTTCGCCGTCGAACGTCCGGATTCGACGTGCCGCCTGTCTATGGATTCGTATCGTCCCGATCTACGTAACGGTCTTCGGCCCTCGGCCATCGGACCTCCCGGTCAAAAAGTCAACATTTGACCCCTCTTTACCCAAAATTACCAAAATGCCCCTAAACTTCCGAACGTCATAACTTCCTCGTCGGACGTCGGAATTGAACGTGCCACCTGTCTATGAACTCGTGACGTCACGAACTAAATCACAGTCATCGGTCAAAGTTCATTTGACCGCCTGAATGAAAAGTCAACGTTTTGCCCACGGCTAGGGGCAAAACGGTCATTTTGCCCACGGCTAGGGGCAAAACGGTCATTTTGCATTGTTCATCCGATTTTGCCCTACTAATCACGGATTAGCCTCACTAATCGTGATTAGTCACTAATCTAATCTTGGAATTAGGGATGGGTCGTTACACGAATGGTCTAAGATTTTGGTTATCCCCTGTTTGGCCTTCGTGTCACACATGGGTTAGATAGGAGCATGACACATCCCACGTTAATCTCAAGGGGATTGGGATGGGTCGTGTCAGTAGTGCCCAAGAATGACCGGAGGAAGTGTGAGAAGCCATGGCCGACGTGCCATAAACCTGGAGCATTCATTTGAATTACGTTTTCTAGCTTCTGGTCTCATAGATCCCTTCCTTTGATTCCCTAGATATCGTTAGATGTTTAAAGGATGAAAAATTGACATAGACATTGGGAGTTAAAGCCGGGTCGCGATCGCGGGTTAAGACGACCTGAAACCTGGACTCGCGGGAGGTCAGAGACAACCTCTACGCAGGCGCGTAAGGCCCACGTGTAGAGGCAGTCCCTGACTTCTCTTGTCACCCTTCAACTTGTGCAAAGCTTCATCGTCGACCGCCTCTAGGATGAAATAAATATAAAGAAGCTATCACAATGGTCGTATCAGTAGGAACTTCAATGGGAATCGACCCATCTTCAGAAGAAAAAAATGCATTGTGGCATTAACTTAGTTCGCCCCTTCACCACGAGCCCATTGGGCTTGGCCATGAGTCACCTAACGTAGCCGTGTAACAACAGAACCATATGACCTTTTAAGGACCCGACTTCGACCGAGGTGTGAGCTTGATCCAAGTAATCTCAATCTGAATAATATAGCATGTTTTCTTCCCCTTGATGTGAGCTGCTCAATGGTCTGATTACATGATGTTTTCGTGTCTTGTTAGACCCGCTGATTAATGAGTGCACCCGCTGATTAAGTTAGTATTAAGTTCCATTTGATGTAAGACCCGGTCTTGGAAGCAAGAATGGTGAGCAAGACTCGTGAGCTTGAGAAGCAAGAACGGTGACCATGACCCATGAGCTTGAAAAGGAAAGGTCGGTGAACAATCCCACATCGCTTGGGGAGGGAAAGGTGAAGTGCCTTATATATGTGGGCACATATCTATCAAACACAAGGCCTTTTGGGACCTCACAGGCTTTGGATTTCTTGGGAAATCCAAAGTTAAGCGAATTGAGGTTGGTGCAATCCCATGATGGGTGACCTACTAAAAAGTTGCACATGAACTCCCGAGAACAAAACCGTGAGGGCTGGGCCCAAAACGGACAATATTGTGCTAGATAGGCCAGGTCATGAGAGAATGGTATCAGAGCTAGACCATGATCTGAAGTGTGTTAACGAGGATGTTGGGCCCCAAAAGGGGTGGATTGTAAGACCCTGTATTGGAAGCAAGAACAGTGATCAAGACCCGTGAGCTTGAGAAGCAAGAATGGTGATCAAGACCCATGAGCTTGGAAAGGTAAGATCGGTGAACAATCCCACACTGCTCGGGGATGGAAGGGTGAAGTTCCTTATATGTGTGGGCACACATCTATCTAACACAAGACCTTTTGGGAGCTAACTGGCTTTGGATTATTTGGGAACTCCAAAGTTAAGCGAGTTGAGGCTAGTGCAATCGCATGGTGGGTGACTTACTGGGACGTTGTACGTGAGCTACAAAAAACAAAACTGTGAAGGTTGGGGCCAAAGCAGACAATATGTAACAACCCGTTCCGAGAGCCGGGATTAGTAGAGTGATTAAGGCGTGATTAGTGAGGTTAATCAGTGGTTAGGTGGTCCCGGAAGGTCCGGGAGCCTAGAGTGATAATTTTGCCCCTGGTCCGGGCAAAAATGTTGACTTTTAGTTCGGGTGCTCAAATGAGGGTTGACCAGTGACCAGGACGTAGTTTAGGACGTCACGAATCCATAGGCAGGTGGCACGCCTGATTTCGACATCCGAGGAGGAAGTTGTGATGTTCGGAAGGTCGAGGGCATAACTGTAATTTGGGCAAAATAGTTGACTTTTTGAATAATCGAATTTTGGTAGGTTGACCTAGGATGGTTAGGGAGTTCTCGTCGTCCTGAGTTCGATGACAGGCGGCACGTATTCATCGGACTTACGAGGCGAGAGTTACGGGTCTAGGAAGTTTTGGTAAAACCGTAAAAATGTGTAAAACTGGGGGGTATTTTGGTCTTTTTGCACCTGGGGATTTGTGCAGAGAGAAGTAGATGAAGGGTTGAGATTGGGCCACATGGGTGAGAGAGAGTGGGGGGATGGCGACATGTGGCAAGTGTGTAGTGGGTTCTGGGGGATTCTAAGGTGTGTGCACGGTTCTATTTTTGGGGTGTACCCGTGCCTGTGTTCGTGTTTGTACGCAAAAGGAAACAGAAACAGAGGGAGATTGTGAGAGGAAATTGAGAGCAGTGAAGGGTTGAGTGAGGGAGCTGGTGAATTGTGAGTGTGTGTGGGTGTCCAGAGAAGGAAAGGGAGACGGTAAGAAGGTTGGGAGGTGAGGAAGTCGTGTGGTTGGGCAGCTGTGAACTGCGGGAAAACCAGGGGTGAAAAGCAGGGAGGTCGTGAGAATCGTGGCGGTGGCGGCCATGTACGGGGCAACTGAAACCGTGGTGGTGTCGTGCGGGTTGCGAGGAGTCAACCACTACCAGCGGAGCTCACGACGGCGATAGGTTGCAGGTAATTTCTATTTTCCCGTGTCTATGCTCTGTTTTGGCCGTGAACTTCAAATCGGAAGTTGTGGCCTGAGAGGTTGAATCGAAGAGTCTAGAGGGGTCTAGGGAGTTCAGTCGAGTCCAGGGCGTCGTTCGGTTGTGTTGCCGTGACGGGAGGTGCACGGTGGTGGTTGGCACGACGGAGGGACTCTGTGTGCCCTGTTTTCCCGTTTTGGTTCAAACCAAGAGTCGTGATCCTAGAGACTGAGTCGAAGGTCTAGGAGAGTCGGGTTAGGTTCCTTGAGGTTCTAGGAACCGTCTGGTGTTACCACCGTGAAGGGAGGTTACCTGGGCGGCCGGAGAGGAAATCAGAGGAATTGGGCCGTCTGGTTTCGAGTCTGAGTCGACGGTATAGGGGATGTGTCGAGGTGATTGGAGGATAGGGATGCTTAGAGTAAGGTTGGACGAAGCTATAGGAGAAGGAAGGAGGTGTTTTGGTGCAGGCACAGCGGAGAACCGTTGACGCCGGTTCAAGCTGCAGCCTACTGTGTTGAACCGGGTCGACGTGAGGTTGAAGGTGCACTGTAGCTGGCGCGTGAGGGCCACGCGCAGCCACTTTGGGCGGCGCGTGGAGGCGCGTGCGGCGGTTCTGGGAGAAACGGTCAACATGGTTTTTGGTCCAGGAGTTGTGGTGAGTTCAATGGAGTTGGTTTCGGGTCAATCGGAAGTCGTTTGAGTGTAGTTCCGCGAGAGTGAAGGTTTAGGGTCCCGGGTTTTAGGTTTTCGATTCGGGGATTTTTGAGGGAATTTAGGTGAACCTTCGTAGACGTGTTAGTGACGTAATTTTAACGGTGATTGACAGGATCGGGATTTCCCGAGGAAGCCGAGGAACGGGCTGGACGTGCGGGACGCGAGTAGGGCTCAGTACTGTGAGTGGACCTCTTCTTTAAACTCGAACATGCATAACTGTTTTCTATAATTGTTTTATGGTTTTGTTTATGGTTTCATGTTTCTCGAATATGTTTTGTTGGCTTTACATGTTTGCACGTTTTACGAGGAAGTACAGTTTTAGCACGTTTTACGAGGAAAGGGTGATTTTGGAAAGATAAATGATTTCCAGGACTTTAAGGGAATTTTGGGACATGATTTTGATAATCAAGGTTTTCGATTTTAGAATCGGATTTCGGAAAGCGAGATTTGGTTTTAAAGTTGAAAAGTAAATTTCCGGATTTGGGTTCGGAATGACGGTTCTGAACGCCGGAAGGGCTTCAGACCAGTGATTTCGGATTCGGGTTTGGATGTGGATTGGTAAATGGTTTTAACATGGTTTTGGGATTGGATTTGCTGGATCTGGTTATTGGGTTTAAAGACCCGGATATATGTGATGGGGGACCGGCCGGATTGGGTTTAAAGACCCGGATTGAGTTTAAAGACTCGGGAGTTTAAAGACTCGGATATATTGATTTTCCCCCGTAGGCCTTGAGTTTAAAGACTCGGATAGGTCCAGCAGGTTCGATCGGGAAATGAGGATTTGATACGGTTTCTAATACTCATGCGATGGTTTCTTATAATATTTTATAGTGTTTCTGTTTCTTATGATGTTTTATAATGATTATTTTATAACTGTGTTCATAACTGTTGGTTATGCATGTGATTTCAAAACGGAGGGTTAAACTCGGTTTTCATATAAAGTGGTTTCGAACTTTTGTACTTTCTGGTCCACTCACACTTTTGTTTTAACTTGCCCTCCAGGTTGTGGAGCGAGCGCGGGGTCTTGACGTCGAGGCAGTGTCAGAGGCATAGAAGGGACGTGAGGGATCCCGGAATAGTTTTACAGACTTCCGAGTGCGTGTAATTTATCGTTTTTTTAGTTCCTTGTATTTTCGTACTATGCTCTGTAAACGATAACATTGGGATATTCAGTTAAGGACTCCTGCGTCTGACTGGGTTTGCTGAGTTTTTACTTGGGTGTTGTGTCGGGGGTCAGAAGGGAGCAGGATTTACCTCGGGTTTCGGGGTGAAACCGGGGTGGGTCCTGACAATTGGTATCAGAGCATAGGTTTGTCGGGTTTGTGGGGTTTGTTGGTTTGCGAGGTTGTGTTCCAGTTGCTTAACTACTTCTATGCCTCTTTCAGCGTGCGGTTGACGATGCCTCCGAGACGTAGACCCTCTCCACAACCTGAAGAAGTAGCAAGAGAGACAGAGAGTGCCACGATTGAACGAGCCCAGCGGCTCGGGGCTACTACTTTTAGCGGTGGGGCTGATCTGAGGAAGCCCAGAGGTGGATTACCAGACTTGAGCGGATTTTTGCTTTGATGCATTGTCCGCCAGAGGAGCGAGTATTGTTGGCTACCTTTTTACTAGATGGTGCGGCGTATAAGTGGTGGTATACCCTCGAGTGTCGCGGTTGGATGCCCATAGTGTAACTTGGGAGACGTTCAGGGAACGGTTTCTGGAGCAGTATTATCCTCGTTCTTTCCGAGATGCCAAGGAGGCAAAGTTTCTGCAGCTCCAGCAAGGGAATATGACAGTGGCAGAGTATGAACGGAAGTCCAGATGTTGTCTCGGTTTGCTCCTGCTTTTGTGGCCACTAAAGCCGAGAAGTGCCGTAGGTTTGAGTTGGGCTTTCGAGGTGAGATTCGAGCCATAGTGACGGCTGGATCTTTTACTACTCTCCGAGACTTGTCGGATGCTGCGGTGCGAGTTGAGGCTAGTTTGCCGGTGCGACGCCGGGGAACCATCTATTCCTGAGCTTCGAGCCAGCGGACACCGAAAAGGGGTAACTTCGGTGGATCGTCCTCGTTCGGGCGATGATCGTTTTGGTAGGCCTGGCAGTGCCCAGAGTTCAAGATTTTGGGGTTTACCGAGCACCGCCGACTCCACAAGCGAGTGCGACATCTGTAGCGTCTACAGGGAGACCGAGCAGTGGACCGGGTTGGAATGTGTGTTTCCACTGTGGGGAGCGAGGTCATTTCCGAGGTGAGTGTCCACTGTTGCCACAGGAAGGTGGTGTAGGCAGAGGAGTAGCGGAGTCCGGACAGAGTACAGCGTCAGGGACAGCAAGCCGAAAAGAGGTGGTGGCACTGCTACTAATAGTTCGAGGGACGTGGTAGAGTGTCAGGATCTCAGGCCCGAGTGTTCTCGATGACTCAGCAGGAAGGTCAGTCGATACCAGATACGGGGACAGGTACTTGTTTTACTTTTGGTTGTGCTGTCGGTTTGGTGGTTGGATCTCAGGGTAGAGTCTAGGAGTTTTCCTAGAGGACTTGGAGTAGTACAGTGAGTTCCGTAGGAGGGTGACGGAAGGTATAGGAAAGGAGTGACTATAACTAATCGATATGAGGTTATTGAAGGAGAGAACCCACAAGCTAGAGTTTGCCTTTAGGACTTTGTAGATTTATTCTGATAGTGGCCGAAGTAACAATCGAGAGAGGAGCTAGCCAGTAGGAAAGTATCTGTGGTCGTACACGAGGATGTGCTCTGTGAATTCTATCGGGTACTCCACATGAGGTATTGTAAAATACCTTTGTTTGCTGTTCATAGAGTTTCCCTTGCGTACACCATGCAGCTGTTGCTTAGCTAAGGTTGACCGTGGTAACCATAGTTGGGGATGGTGTGCAATTAACCAAGGTGGAGATGATAGATAGGGAACCCAGGAGAGGTTATTATTGACCGAGTGTTGATTACCAGATAAGAGACCCTAGGTGTCGGGAACTAGCTGTGGAATTTCGGGGACGAAATTCTTTTTAGGGAGGTAGATTGTAACAACCCGTTCGAGAGCCGGGATTAGTAGAGTGATTAAGGTATGTATTAGTGAGGTTAATCAGTGGTTAGGTGGTCCCGGAAGGTCCGGGAGCCGAGAGTGATAATTTTGCCCCTGGTCCGGGCAAAAATGTTGACTTTTAGTTCGGGGTGGTCAAATGAGGGTTGACCAGTGACCAGGACGTAGTTTAGGACGTCACGAATCCATAGGCAGGTGGCACGCCTGATTTCGACATCCGAGGAGGAAGTTGTGATGTTCGGAAGGTCGAGGGCATAACCGTAATTTGGCAAAATAGTTGACTTTTTGAATAATCGAATTTTGGTAGGTTGACCTAGGATGGTTAGGGAGTTCTCGTCGTCCTGAGTTCGATGACAGGCGGCACGTATTCATCGGACTTACGAGGCGAGAGTTACGGGTCTAGGAAGTTTTGGTAAAACCGTAAAAATGTGTAAAACTGGAGGGTATTTTGGTCTTTTTGCACCTGGGATTTGTGCAGAGAGAAGTAGATGAAGGGTTGAGATTGGGCCACATGGGTGAGAGAGAGTGGGGGGATGGCGACATGTGCGTCAAGTGTGTAGTGGGTTCTAGGGGATTCTAAGGTGTGTGCACGGTTCTATTTTTGGGGTGTACCGTGCCTGTGTTCGTGTTTGTACGCAAAAGGAAACAGAACAGAGGGAGATTGTGAGAGGAAATTGAGAGCAGTGAAGGGTTGAGTGAGGGAGCTGGTGAATTGTGAGTGTGTGTGGGTGTCCAGAGAAGGAAAGGGAGACGGTAAGAAGGTTGGGAGGTGAGGAAGTCGTGTGGTTGGGCAGCTGGGAACTGCGGGGAAAACCAGGGGTGAAAAGCAGGGAGGTCGTGAGAACGTGGCGGTGGCGGCCGTGTACGGGGCAAACTGAAACCGTGGTGGTGTCGTGCGGGTTGCGAGGAGTCAACCACTACCAGCGGAGCTCACGACGGCGATAGGTTGCAGGTAATTTCTATTTTCCCCGTGTCTATGCTCTGTTTTGGCCGTGAACTTCAAATCGGAAGTTGTGGCCTGAGAGGTTGAATCGAAGAGTCTAGAGGGGTCTAGGGAGTTCAGTCGAGTCCAGGGCGTCGTTCGGTTGTGTTGCCGTGACGGGGGGAGGTGCACGGTGGTGGTTGGCACGACGGAGGGACTCTGTGTGCCCTGTTTTCCCGTTTTGGTTCAAACCAAGAGTCGTGATCCTAGAGACTGATTCGAAGGTCTAGGAGAGTCGGGTTAGGTTCCTTGAGGTTCTAGGAACCGTCTGGTGTTACCACCGTGAAGGGAGGTTACCTGGGCGGCCGGAGAGGAAACAGAGGAATTGGGTCGTCTGGTTTCGAGTCTGAGTCGACGGTATAGGGGATGTGTCGAGGTGATTGGAGGATGGGGTGATGCTAGAGTAAGGTTGGACGAGCTATAGGAGAAGGAAGGAGGTGTTTTGGTGCCAGGCACAGCGGAGAACCGTTGACGCCGGTTCAAGCTGCAGCCTACTGTGTTGAATCGGGTCGACGTGAGGTTGAAGGTGCACTGTAGCTGCGCGTGAGGGCCACGCGCAGCCACTTTGGGCGGCGCGTGGAGGCGCGTGCGGCGGTTCTGGGGAGAAACGGTCACATGGTTTTTGGTCCAGGAGTTGTGGTGAGTCAATGGAGTTGGTTTCGGGTCAATCGGAAGTCGTTTGAGTGTAGTTCCGCGAGAGTGAAGTTTAGGGTCCCGGGTTTTAGGTTTTCGATTCGGGGATTTTGAGGGAATTTAGGTGAACCTTCGTAGACGTGTTAGTGACGTAATTTTAACGGTGATTGACAGGATCGGGATTTCCCGAGGAAGCCGAGGAACGGGCTGGACGTGCGGGACGCGAGTAGGGCTCAGTACTGTGAGTGGACCTCTTCTTTAAACTCGAACATGCATAACTGTTTTCTATAATTGTTTTATGGTTTTGTTTATGGTTTCATGTTTCTCGAATATGTTTTGTTTGGCTTTACATGTTTGCACGTTTTACGAGGAAGTACAGTTTTAGCACGTTTTACGAGGAAAGGGTGATTTTGGAAAGATAAATGATTTCCAGGACTTTAAGGGAATTTTGGGACATGATTTTGATAATCAAGGTTTTCGATTTTAGAATCAGATTTCAGAAGCGAGATTTGGTTTAAAGTTGAAAAGTGAATTTCCGATTTGGGTTCGGAATGACGGTTCTGAACGCCGGAAGGGCTTCAGACCAGTGAATTCGGATTCGGGTTTGGATGTGATTGGTAAATGGTTTTAACATGGTTTTGGGATTGATTTGCTGGATCTGGTTATTGGGTTTAAAGACCCGGATATATGTGATGGGGGACCGGCCGGATTGGGTTTAAAGACCCGGATTGAGTTTAAAGACTCGGGAGTTTAAAGACTCGGATATATTGATTTTCCCCGTAGGCCTTGAGTTTAAAGACTCGGATATGATTAGGCCTGGATTGAGTTTAAAGGACTCGGATAGGTCCAGCAGGTTCGATCGGGAAATGAGGATTTGATACGGTTTTTGATACTCATGCGATGGTTTCTTATAATATTTTATAGTGTTTCTGTTTCTTATGATGTTTATAATGATTATTTTATAATGTGTTCATAACTGTTGGTTATGCATGTGATTTCAAAAACGGAGGGTTTAAACTCGGTTTTCATATAAAGTGGTTCGAAACTTTTTGTACTTTTCTGGTCCACTCACACTTTTGTTTTAACTTGCCCTCCAAGTTGTGGAGCGAGCGCGGGGTCTTGACGTCGAGGCAGTGTCAGAGGCATAGAAGGGACGTGAGGGATCCCGAATAGTTTTACAGACTTCCGAGTGTGTGTAATTTATCGTTTTTTTAG